>OX439371.1:5983936-6583936 GCA_949319445.1 Mythimna lalbum | reverse complement strand
GGCCATATAGCGTAACGAGTGACAGGACAGAATGGAAGAAAAAAAAAACATGTTGCGCCGACCCCAAATAAAACGGGAAGATGATGATGATTGTGGCCATATTGAAGTTCATTTACCTAATGCACTTAAATCATTTGTTATTTTCTGTAAATAGTTCAAAAGTGACAGAGACTGGTATAGGTCCCCACCAACCGCGACCCCAAATAAAACGGGACAAGGGCAGGAAGATGATGATGATTGTGGCCATATTGAAGTTCATTTACCTAATGCACTTAAATCATTTGTTATTTTCTGTAAATAGTTCAAAAGTGACAGAGACTGGTATAGGTGTGACTGTGTAGGGTCTACGCTAGAAGAGCCGAGCAAGAGCGGACCATGAGCCAAGCTAAAAATCGTGTAGTGTTGTTCGTGGTCGGCTCCTTTAGAGTCGGTCCACACTACGTTACTTTGTGCTCGGCTCCTCTAGTTTTTTTATTTTTTGTTTATTCGTATAAACTAGTGCTTGACTGCGATCCCACTTGATGGTAAGCAGTGATGCAATCGCTGATGGTGAGGCGCACTAGTTTATTAAAAGCCTATGTCAGAGTCGGCCCAAACTACACGAATTTGATCTACGCTCGTGCTAGGCTCTTCTAGAGCCGGTCCACACTACACGAATTTGTGCTCAGCTCGTGCTCGCTTTCTCTAGCGTAGTCCCACCTTTAAATACGTTTAGATTCAATATTAAATGCATTTGGTGATTCCTTGTGTCTTGTTCCTTGGTGATTTGATAGGTCTACGGAATTTTAACCGCGGCCGTGGAACGCGAACGACAACTAAAGGAACACAGGTGGGTTTTAGTCGCTAATAGTCTGACTCTCCCTCTCGCGCCATCCAGGAGGATTATTTGATGATTACTTTCTTAAAAAAAAGATACATCAATAATGTTTACCTTTTTTTTCCGGTGGGCAAAAATCATCTTATGACAACCCTCGCTCTTGGGTGGAGCGGGAGATAGTGTCTTATGACAACCCGCGCTCTTGGATGGAGAGGGAGATAGTGTCAGACTCTTACCGACTAAAAACCCACCCCGTTCCTTCTAGCCTCTTCATACCGGGGCACGAGCTTCCTTTCGGATAACCCTGGCCCCAGTAGGCTTCGACCCAGCTGGGTCCCTCCCGAATAATGTTTACCTTATATGTAGAATAGTAGTAATATGGTATGTGACATGCAAACGTGAGTCATGGGGAAAAGATATCAAATATCGATCACAGAACGGTCTAGGTGGCTAATAATAATATTCGATCAAACCTATTGTAAGATCGCACCTGGCGTAAACACTTTAACAGTGATGTTATATGAACTACGCAAACTAACTACAACTACGCACGTTTTTTATTTATATTGAACTAGCTTTTGCCCGCACGGCTTCGCTCCTGCTCTTCCCTACTCTACCCTACTCTGCCCTACTCTGCCCTACTCTACCCTACTCTACCCTACCAAACTTCACTTAGACCATCTACTAAATAGTCCGAACAAAGCCTAAAAATTTGGTTTGGATAGGTGAGCCCGTTCTTGAGTTATAAAATAACAACGAAAAGTGGCATTGATTTTTATATATATAGATAGATAACAATGCAGCACTTTGCTGCTAATTTGAAGGCACCCTTAAATAGAAGTCAGGCATTTGTTATTTGTTTATCAATTTTCCTGATTATTACTAGGTTTTATTTTTCGGTGGGCAAAAATCATCTTATGACAGCCCCTGCTCTTGGGTGGAGCCAAAAAACCCACCCCGTTCCTTCTAGCCTTCATACCGGGGCACGAGCTTCCTTTCGGATAACCCTTGCCCCAGTAGGTTTCGACCCAGCTGGGTCCCTCCTTTTTTTTTGTCGACGGGGAAAATCATCGTTGACAAGACTCGCTCTTGGGTGGAGCGGGAGATAGCGTCAGACTCTTACTAACTAAAAACCCCGCGCCGTTCCTTCTAGCCTGTATTGCTAGGTATATTGTTGTAGAAAACAGAAGATTGTCTATAGTCAACTTTAGTATTAATATTGTTCTAGTCTTAAAGTGCTCTAAAGCACTCAAGTGGCGCTATCTATTTTGTAAGTACCTACATTTAAAAATAAGATAATAAGAAGTCCGTCCTCAATCGCTGGAGGCAGAACCTCTTAACAAAGTGATAATTCGTCTAAAATTAAAAGATGCTGTGTATCTGCATTTGTATTATAATTTGTGACTAAAAACAGAACACAGAAGCAGAGCCATCAGCCATGTTTGCGTGTTGCACAGACCCTGTGCAAACTTGACCGATCTGCTAGCAAAAGCAAAGAAATGCAAAAGAACAGCACAACGCGTTACTGGCTAAATATGTCAGCTGTAGGTTTAGGTGTAGGTGCATGAACATACGGCTAGGCTTCTAGACTCTTTGTTACATAATCTCTAGAAAAAAGATGGCGATGATGATGATGTCAAATAGAAGGAAAAGGACGTATATTGAACCAGAATCACGTTATGCAAGTGGATGATGATATCCTTTGTGATATATATAATCATTTACATTTGGATAAGGATATTCACCCATATTGGTGACCTAGAATCAGCCTGGGCAATGCGCAGTAGCTCACACAACGCAAGGTCTAGACGCTTCTAGGCTCTTTGTTATATAATCTCTGGAGAAAAGATGGCGGCCAAAATTAATGGGTAGTTATAGGTCTTCCTTATTATGATGATTTACTTAAAACATAATATTGAATAGCTCATAAAACCTTTTAACGTAGTACCGATTAAAGATAAAGCTTAAAATAGTATTAACGAAGCTAATAAGAATAGCTAGAACAATAGAAATGCCTCCGTCCTACATGCCCCGGGCTTTTAAGGCACTGCGCAACTCAGTGATAAGGACATCCTCCCATTGGTCCCTTCGATGACCTAGATTAAGTCTGGGCAATGCGCAGTAGCTCACACTGCGCAATGCGCAGACCCTACTAGGCTCTTTGTTACATAATCCCTAGAAAAAAGATGGCGACGATGATGTCAAATGGAAGAGAAAATCACCAAACAATTTAATATGATTGGATCATCATCATAACCACCCCACATACAAACAGAAAGGGTGTTAAACTTAAGCTGCTCGCCCACGTCCAGCAATCGGTGACCGATTTTTTGTAGGAGAAAAATAGAACACAGTGATAGCAATAGTGTAACGCAAAGTCCTACAAAAAGTTGGTCAGAAATACAGAACAATCCTACAAAAAGTCTGACGTGGGCAGGCAGCGTTAATGTCTCATAGGCCGATTGGGTATTAGACAAAGAGTTCCAAAACACAATATCCAAAATAAATACATAATCATTAACATAGTACTAAAGACAGCATTAAATTTTGCACCACATCAATTAAAAAATATTTTTTTTTGTAAAAAATCTTAGTACTAAAGCGACTCTACCGCTTACCGATGTATGGACACTGCACAAAACTGCAAAATTTAAAGCTTTCAATCTTATGATTCTTTGTGTGAAAAATATACGCTGTACACTATATTAACCCTTCAGATACCGTCAATTAGAAACACAATAGTAAGACAATAGATGCGCGGCCACCGGTGGTCGCTTGGGGATTCATGAATTAATTGGATCAAATAAATTACTCAATTCATTTAAATTCAACAAAATAGTTAGGTTTTGTTCTGTAACTTGCACACTAAGTAGTTGGGATCAGAGAAGGCCCACCACTTTAAACAAAGAAACCTAACCATTTTTTTAAAAACACTATTAAACTTTATTTCCAATGAAAAGTCAGACTGAGCTTTGAGAAAACTAGAGTTCATATCCTTACTATGAATTCCAAGATGGCGTCCATTACGTAACACAAAGAAACGCCGAAAAAAATTAGCACATATCACTGAAAACCCGCACAAATCACTGCACATATTCACGATAACACTTTGAGAAAACCACTTGAGACTATTCAGTATTTCTGTTTTATAAATGGGAGCCATTTTTTTAAATTATTAATATTTACTGTGTACTGCACACGTCAGGTACGTTCGACAAATAGCGAGCTATTAGTCCTGGGGCTCTCAGCCCTGCAAGCCATTGCCTGGGCCGTTCGATGCAGCCCCCGAACGCACCGTGTACCAACGTATCCCACTGAAATTACAGACAACAAGGGTGCGTTTATACTTGCGCGGATACGGAAGTATCCGGTTCGAAGGACGGTGAAAAAGCTACTTTTTCTTGTTATGTTTATACGATAACGATGTGCCAATTATTTTAGACATGTTGTCACCGGTAACAACGTCTTGAAACACCATACGCTCCAAAATAATTCTTAGAAAATTCTTAAAAAAAATGTGTTCTCGGGTTTATGAGCTGATATATATTGAAATGGCTGCCGTCATGTCGTGTCTAGTCATTATTAAAAAGCCCAAAATATCGTATTATTTTTCTTCTTCGTGCGAATATTAGGTACAGCAAAAGTTTTATAGTGCCAACAAATATTTTGAATTTAATATTCGTCGTTAGCCAACTATGATGGTATAGTCAACGGACAGTCAACCTATTATGCCGAGATATCCCCAATTCACCAAATTGGCATTACTTGGGTCCGCAGTCGGTTCATGGTCTTCTAAGTAGACTTCATAAAAATCTTCTCAAACGTTTGGAAACCATAATGATTCAGACGTAAGCGGGCTAAAAACTACTAACTTAAAACACTTATGCATCGGGATCTCCCAAGATCACAGCAGCCCATGTCACGCAATATGTCAGAATGCTATAAAAATAGTTTACCCTTATTCTTTTTCTTCTTTCGTGTCAAGTTAATTTTGATTTTGTACGACCATATTGGTAATAGATAGCCACCTGGATAGTTCAGTCGTTGGCATCGTTTAAGTCGTGGAACGTATAGGTCATGCAAGCTGAGTTAGAAACGAGATTTATGAAAAATAGAAAGAATAAGCTAAAGAAACCAATTTTCCTTCAGATATCGTAAAACTAAATAATTTTAGATGCTACACGAATTGCAACTGAAGTTTTAGTTCAGCGAATACAATTAACGCGAGGACTGATAAGTTTGAATTTTAGAAACTTGTGACAAATGCTGCAACAAGTTTCCAAGATATGAGTAATGAGGAAACTTTAAAACACCTCCGTGACAATTTGCTAGTTGTTGATGCAGAACCTGATCTAGCTACAGGTGTTGTTGATAAAAGAAAAGCTGTTCATAATGAAGTCACAGGCTAGGATAGCGAGACGGAACTAAAATCGGCTACAGGAAGGATTGGGCCGCAATAGAAAACAGGCATGAGAAGTGAAGTGATCTTTTTAAAGGTGTGGGACAGTATGAGTTCACCAAATATTTATAATCCAAATAGATAAAAGAAAAACGATTCATAAAGAAGTCAGAAGGCGAGGTTGGCGAGAAGAAATAAGCGGCAACACGAGGAATGCCCAATCCTTCGTGTAACACAGTAGAAAAAAAGTCATGTGAAGTGAAAAAAAAAATCTTTTTAAAGGTTTGAGGCAGTATGAGTATATTAAATATTTAAAATACAAGTCACTTAGAATGCAGAATCAAGTTCAAGTGGCATCCATTTTGGCGTCGTATTGTTGTTACATTTAACCCTTCAGATACCGTCAATTAGAGACACAATAGTAAGACAATAGATGCGCGGCCACCGGTGGTCGCTTGGGGATTCATGAATTAAACAATATCAAATTAGGAAAGTATTTAGTATTTGATTCACAATACAGCAGCTTTGTTTTCTAACAGAATTTAGGTGTATCGTGTAATGTTTTTGCAGTACTTGGCAGTAAATGTAGCGAGTCAGCTTTATTGGCAAGCTAATACTACAATAAAAACTCTCCCAGCTCATTTTAACGAGATCGTGTCTATTTCAATGATTCTACATATTGTCCAGTAAACTGTAGTTTTACATCACAATATTGACTAGAAAGCAATTTGCGAATATTTAAAACAGCCACTGAACGTCAAACGAATAGTCTCGCCAAAAAAAAGCAGCCTTAAGTTGGCTTGTAAAGTTTAATGAGATCCTAGCATGGGCGGTTAAAATTAAGTGTTGTAAGCCCTTAGGTCAATCTTTAAAACAATGAGCCAATTTATACAGAAAAAAAATGCATATTTTGAAAAGCGTATTGCCATACTTAATCTGTATAATATTAACAATGGCAAAAATAAAGCTCATTCTAAAGGTATAAAACTTGCAATTAATAACAATGTAAATGAAAATCCACAAGCAAAATCAAAACGATATCCGAAAAATTACGATTCCGGTGGACCTTTCGAAATAACCATAAATCACATCCGCATATTGTGAATGAATCTTAATAATTGCACGGGCGAGCTGCGAGTTCCGGTCACCCGGGGACCTGAAGTTTATCTATCAACACTAAATAAACCTTATCTGTTTACCATAAAGTTGATTTTCAGTTTGTAATATGGATAGAGTTTGAGCCCTTGGGAACGGTAGTACGTGCGATGCTTCGACACTAGTTGCTTCACGTAGTACAGGGGCGAATTTACTCAATTTTCCTAGAATTTTCAACAACGTAATAGAGAGAGATGCAACATTTCAATCAAAATGTAGGACGAATGTTATTGATTTTTGGTAATACAGATACTACCTAGTTGAGATAGAGATAAGTACTAATTAATTTATCTTATAAAGAATTTAGGAAAAAAATATTACAAAGATGAAACTTGTGTTTTTGCTGTAATGAATTAACTCAAAAACTTCACCAGTAGAATGCTAACTTTTTCACTAGATGTTTTTTTTTTTTCGGGAGATTTTAAGTCAATATCATCATCATTTCAGCCGAAGGACGTCCAATGTTGGACATAGGCCTCCCTAAAGTGAATTTATTTTAAATTATGTTAGTTTTCTATTTCGTCTGTTTCTCATTATTGTCTTTGTTACAAGCTTTTATTTAGTTTCACCTGTCCCGATGTTTGTCTGTCATCAAATCTTGCAAATTAAATTTAACACACTTCTCGGTTACCGATTGATCTGAAATTTTGCATGCATGTGTATATCAGATGACAATGCAAAATTATTATTGACTTGGAGCTGATCTGATGATGGAACCGGAAGGTGGCTATAGGAACTTGGTAGTTAAACGACACAACCTCATCGAGTTTGGGCTCGTATGATTCGTTTTGACGTGTAGTAATTATATAGGTATACCGAGCTATAAAAGCTTGCTATGGAAAAAATTGTTTTCATTAAAAGCTTGTTTCAGAATTTGTACCCTTGCCTATCTTTTGTGTCTATTTTGGTAATCTTTGTTTGAATAGTGTTTACAAAAATAATAATTAACTTTATTTTCAGATCTACATACGAAATAAATCAAAGAATCGCCAAACTTGAACGACAGCTCGCAGAACAGATGGTCAATGGGGACAAAAGGTTCTGGAGAGACGACCACATTCTATTGGAAGACGAAGCGTTAGATGGGCCCTAACAAGATGGGACGATGACCAGGTGAGGGTTGCGGGAATCCAAAGGATGCGAGACGCACAGGACTGATAATTATGGTAGCACTTGAGGGAAGCCTATGTCCAACAGTGGACGTCTTACGGCAGAAATGATGATGATGATGATGATTTTCACTCTGCAGGCTATAGTAACCACGAGACTGTTGGGGCTGTCGCACATTTGATGCATGATCACTGATCCAATTCGCAGCCGCGAGCCGATATCCGTAATGCCAGCCATAAACACTAGGGTATATCTGAGCGTGTATGTTGCAAAACTGGGCAGGTTTCCACAGAAGCTTACCTGACAGGTATACCTGTGCAGGTAAACCTATCAGGTATACCACAGCGTGTATGGCTACCTTAACGTGCACTTCCGCGGACAACCACGACCGACGCGACACGCCGCGTCGAGCGCTTTATGATAAGGACCTATCATCTTCTCCTAGAGAGAAGGCCTGAGTTCCAGCAGTGGGAACATTAAAAAGTATGATGATCAACTCCTCAAAGGGGAGGTGATAAAAACTTTGAGGTAATAGCAGACCGAAGTAATAATTAAAAGGATACGCTACGTAAAGATTATAATCTTTGCTCGAGAATGTGGAAAACTCTTCATTGGACCATGAAACTTAGAACAAAGATATTTTAACACCGCGATCTTTAGTTACAGTTCAGCAATTTTCTATAGAGCATATCTGCTAATGAGTTATTAAACAGCTCAGAAATTTTATAAATAAGGCCCTAAATGCAAACACATTCCCAAATATTTTGTACATCATCATGATGATCATTTCAGCTGAAAGACGTCCTCTGTTGGACATAGGCCTTCCGCAAGTGTCGCCACAATGACTGGTCCTGTGCGTCTCAAATCCAGCGGATTTCCACGACCCTCACCAGGTCATCGGTCAATATTTTGTACACCTGGTAATTTTTCCTTCTTGACAATTAACGTTTTGCCCGACTCGGGAACTGATTCAGGACCTCATACTTTACAGTAGTGCTACTGACCACCAGACGGGAAGTCAATAAGGTTGTTACTGGTTTCTGTCAGCGGCTTCTTCCACTATAATTATGGCCTGTATTATAGCCTTATAATACAGGCTGTTTACGCCTGCGTTAGTATTAAGGAGTGCAGTGTGCGTGTTTTTTGACTTTCTAAAAGACTAGGCGCCCGCGTCGTACTGAATGTGATTTTTTTTATTATTCGTCCACCTACATTTTTATGTACATCAAAATTTTGTCATCATTTCAACCATATCGCGCTCCACTTACAAAAATTGTAGAATTCAGTTTAATTCAAATATATTACCATACTTCGATACGGGAGTTTCATTGAAGTTCCATTGGAGCCCCAACAGCAATACAGACTATAGCCTGTATACAGGTTGTGAGGGACAGGTCTTCGACAATATTAAGGACTTGCTCAGTAGATGAAACTGAACCACCTACCACAAGATTTTTTTTCAGGAATCAAAAAAAAAAATCGGCCTCTCCATTCAAAATTATAAACTGGCTTGGACAGTTTGTGTGGAGAGGCCGATTTTTTTTTTGCTAGAAGCACGCGACTGCTTATAGCTTTTTGTTGTGGCCACTTCTAGCGTTTTTTTTTAGGCCCGTGTGCGGAGACAGTTACATAAATATTTGATTAAGCGTCGTGGGGCTCTTTGGATCGGGACCACGGTCCCAACTTCCACCAGCAAATAATATTATTTTTAGTAGTATTTTGGGACCACAAGAAAATAGGCATTAAAGTATAGTTACCAAAATTATTTTATTTGTGGTCCCAAAATAATAAAAAAAAATTATATATATATATGTAGAAGTTAGGACCGCGGTCCTGATCCAAATAGCACCTAATTGACCCTTTTGTTTTTCTTTTGACATAGACCCTTAATTTATTTAATTCATGAATCCCCAAGCGACCACCGGTGGCCGCGCATCTATTGTCTTACTATTGTGTCTCTAATTGACGGTATCTGAAGGGTTAATAAGTGTCAGTGATAGTTACTGCAGTTCCCCCGATCCCGGCCTCCGATGGCC
Source organism: Mythimna lalbum (assembly GCA_949319445.1). Taxonomy (NCBI): domain Eukaryota; kingdom Metazoa; phylum Arthropoda; class Insecta; order Lepidoptera; family Noctuidae; genus Mythimna; species Mythimna lalbum. Next base: position 6,574,419 of record OX439371.1, on the reverse strand, counting down.
GTTGTGAGGGTCTCTCCCCGGGCTTTGTAGTCCACCAAAGCCCACGAGATCAACAATTGAATTTTGAATTTTAAGGAGCACACCGAGTCTACTCCAGTGAACGTGAACCAATTTCAGACTTATTTTTCTATAGTCTACGTTAACTTTTATATTCATTTTGTACTCTCAAGGTCAGTATTATAACTGTTATTCCCCATCTATTCTTTTATTTACTTACTCTCTTACCTTATGTTACTTTAAATTAACTGTGACAATACAAACACTTTTCAATTACTCTCCTTGAGAGAACGAATCGTTCGCTACATACTGATTAAGAAAACCTTTTCTCACGTTTTTAAAAATAAATCCAATCCTCCCAAAAAAATAAAATTACCATACGTCTAAAAAATCAGGAGTAAACCCACTGAATATTTGAATAGTAATTAACATCCAGGTAAAGCTGTCTTTGAGGCAACCAGGGCCGGACTTGGGCCTTTGATGTACAGTTGGCTGCAAAATTGGCCACAACCCATCCCCGCGTGAAAGCGCTGTCACGTCAAACGGCTTTATTTTTGTGCACGGCCAAAAATAATACGAGGTAATTAAGCGCGCATCAAGGAACATTAGTGTGAAGGGTAATGGGGAATACTGAGTTGAAATGGATACTCTAGGTGGTGTTATTTTTTGTATACCTACTCGTATCTTTACTGAAGTGAGTGAAGGTGACTCTATCGAACGTCTTACAAGGAAAGGTGGATGGAACAAGGCTGCGTGACAGATCACCGATGCGATAGTCTGACGAAATAAAAACGGCTGTTAATGGCCCATTGAAAGAGTGCGCCTTCTAGAGAACTACCTTCGGGATAACCACGACCACTCTGGCAAGAGTGAAACGACCAAGAAGACAAAAGTCAAGAAAAAATTAATTAATCGTAAAGGCAAGAGGCGAGTCCATCCTTACATTTTTAACACCTCTACGGTCTAGACTAAAGCACTTAGTCTTCCCGTCCGATTATAATTTAGGTATCTGTAAGGCTAAAGTTAATGAGCGCTTAATAAACTAGTGCGCTTCAGTGTCAACGATTGCATGCATGCTTACCATAACATAGGATGGCAGTTAAACATTAGTTCATATTGTGCAAAAAAGGTATTTGATGAAAGCCTTTTTTACCCAACTGTAAGAAGGTTTATGTTTCTATTTAAAACTAGCTTTTGCTCGCAGCTTCGCCCGCGTAGCCTATATCATTCAGGAATAAAGCAGGTTTTAATCGATAAAAAAAAATTAGCAATCGGACCAGTACCTACTTCCAGAGATTATCTCCTACAAACAAAAAAAAAACAAACTTTATAATAGAAGTAGATGGAATATCATTAAATAAGTCTTCCCGATCTGATTGGGTGAGCGACATTGTCAGACTTTTGACTAACTAAAACCAACCTGTGTTCCTTCAGATGCCCTGAGCGTTCCAGGACCGTGGTAATTCTTTCGAGCAACCTGGAGCCCATCTTAAGAATATACCTTAGTCTCTGTTTGAAGGTTTCGCAAGTGAGGGTTGAAATTGGATGAGAATCATTAACTTAATTACATTTGCAGTAACTTGTGGAAATTGCTTTTCCCTGGGTTAATTTATGGATATCTGATTACACTGAAGATTCATTTACCAGAGGTGTTACCATGTTACATCATTAAGAGCATTAACAAACCTATCGCATTTTGTGAAGGTGGAAATGTTTTAGGTCTTATTTCAGCTACTTATTTTGCTGGAAACCACTAAAAAATAAATATGGACTATTCTTTAAAATACTATACGAGACGGTTGAGAGATTGGCTGCTGGGCGGAACGTCGAAGGTCGCTTACATAGAAGTAACCTATTTACTCTTGACTTAAAGATTTGATGGTTGTAGCCATCAGGAAACACAGACTCCGGCAGGGAATTCCACTACTTTGCAGTGAGCACAATGAATGTGTTCCCGAAATGGTTTGTGCGTATAGGTGGGAAGTCCACCATGTACCGGTGGCGCATCGCCGAACGCCTGGTGGTCCCATGATGGAAGGGGCGGAATTAGGCTATGAAATTCCGACGCACATTCCCCGAAATACAACCGGTAGAAAACAGACAGACTAGCAAATCGGCGTCGATGCTCAAGACTTTGAAGTCACGGTTCGACGAGTGCATCATTGCCAATGATCCTCCTGGTTCGCCTCTCAATTGTCTCAACTGCACTTACACTAAAAATGAAATACGTTCTTGTAACCAATTTTGCATGAATTTATACATCATCAGCAATATATTAGCAGCATATTGCTTCTTGTATCTCAATTTGATTGAAGTCAGTGCAATTCACGGAATAAAGAAACTAGAGGAAGTGCCTCTTAAATATGGCGCGTGTGTCAACAGTAGGCGAAATTCGCCTATTACATATTATATACTAGTGCAGGTGAATATGGCATCTATTTCAAAGGCACTAGCGTTCTGAATAGAATAAATTGGTTACAGCGCCCTCTAGCGTTGAGTAGCCGAACTCGTTGTAAATTGGTTAAAACTTCTTTATTGTTCGTGTCATGTCAAATAATAACAACTTTCTTACGTTGTAATAGGACCTAATTTATGAAAGCAATAAGAATATGATTTGTAAAAGTTAAGTTTGTAATTCGTAGCTTCGTAGCCAATCATATTACTGTTTTTTATGTGTGTAATGTACAATTTGATACGCAAATGTGTGAGTTTGGCGACACTGGTTCCCGTGCTTAGCCACGTTAGGGGCACTTCTACCTATATTTTCTGTTCTGTGGTGCAATTCATCTTCTCGTTGCATGTATCTCGAACCGCCCTCTTAATTCAGTATTCGGTGAATACTAAGAAGGTTGTTATGATGATACAGCTAGAATAGGGAGTCCATTTTAGCTGTTTCATCATTCACAAAATCCATTGCATTTTCTTCTTTATATTCACTAGCTACTAGCTGGTGCTCGCGACTTCGTTCGTGTTGAACCGTAAAACAATGCAATACCATTTAATCATAATTTTAAGAAGTTTTATTTTACCACGGACGTCTGTTTTTTCTCTGAAGTAAAAGTAGCCTAAGTTATGCCTGATAACATCAACTATCTTCTAGTAAAATTCCCGTCAAAATTGGTCTCGCTGATTTGGACATTAACTGGAATAAACAGATCTACCTAATTTAATCATTGTTTATAGCTGTGGATTACATATATGTCATATTCTACAGCTACTCGTAAACAATGATTCAGTTAGTCCTCCACACTTCAACTTTATTCAAATGTACAGATCTTACCATCTATTATAGGCTACCATACGTACGTATCTCTGTATGCTTCCAATATGATACCTGAGTTATATTATCCGCAGTCCGCATGACCAAATAGCACCAATTCCGATCCTGTGCAGTGCAACCCGCAAAGCCATAATAGACTCAGATCAAACACAATGTGTATGATCGAAACACGAGATTAGGATTGCATTTCGTATAATACAATACATGTATCTCTGATGTTGCGGATTTATACTTTTGCTTAGTTTTGAATAAAATATATGGTCCAAATTCTACTGCATGAATTTTTTGATATTACGATTTATGAAGCATTGTAGGAAGAAAAGAGTTCGGTCTTTCCAACCGATTATAATTAGGTGTTTTCTAGACTAAAATGCCACCGTCATCGATTATTGCATTACTGCTTACCAACAGGTGGAATCGTAGTCAAGCTCTGGTTTATATCATTAAAAAAAAGGAAGAACCGTGGCTCTACAACGCCAATGGCAACAGAAAGATCACAGAGGGTTTTAGTCGGAAAATTTCTGGCACTACTCATGCTGTGCTCACACAAAGGGGGTGTACGGAATAATTGACTTGTTCGTCAATCCGCGCGAGTCCGCCCGAGTTGGCTCCTTCTGATTTCACCTACTTTTTCTGTCATCATCAACCCACCCACCAACCCGCCCGACCTATACGGGTCCGGGTGGCTATCATGTATCGATGGCGCATTGTCATACATCTGGTGGTCCAATGATGCCAACGGCTTCGGTGGAATTAGGTTATGCAATTCCAACGCACAATCCCCGAAATGCAATCGGTAGAAAATCGATAGGTTAGCAACTCGGCGTCGCTTTCCATCGGATGAGACAGTGGTCAAGCGCGACCCTACCAACAATAAAAAAGTGTCAGGTGCTAGAAAATATTTTTCCGCAACACTTAACCATATCAAAATTACCTCACACGCCATCCCTCACTTCACGATAGTAGATTACAGTCGTCAAAGTCATAAAACTTACGTGCTCAAGTTTATCGCTTATTTTATGGCTGATTATGGTGTTCGTGTACATACCTGGAAAAAAGAAAAGAATAATCATTATATAGTAATCATTGTTTGCTTATTGTTTATTGATTTTTCTTGGAAGAAAGAGAAAATGACGAGTCAATTAGAGTCGTCATGAAGGCTATGTTAGTTTTATTAATTAATTTAAACTTTATGTATCTACAGTTGTCAGGAATCGTAGAGCGATCTTTGGCCACCGTAGGCTTGCGGACGACGAGCAATAGGAAGCTCGGCGTCCGGTCGTCCTATGTAGACCGAGCTCGAGTCGTCGACGACGTGTAGTGTTCCACATGTCAGCAAACCGTAGGGTTCATTATCACTTTTTAACCTCTCAGGCAAAACATGTATGTTTTTGTTGGTCTGAGCGCTTACTACTCGTTTCTAAAAAGGGTATCATAGGCATCAAGAACAACCCAATTTTAACGATATAGCTCTCTTTAAATTGGCAGCTAGTCATAATGTAGAAAAATTTCACAAGCTTTATTAGCAGTGTATCTGCCAAAAGACTTTTGGAATACCAGTGTTTTGGCAAGATATGCATATAATATGAAACCTAAGGCTAAAGTTTTTTATGTCAATAATATTTCACTATATGTACTCAAATTATAGTAGGTACTGTATGGATCAGAATGTTGAGCTGTGAGAAAGATGGATGAAAAAAGATTACATGTAGCAGAGATGAGAATGTTAAGATGGATGTGTGGTGTGACAAGAATGGATAAAGTGAGAAATGAGTATATTAGGGGAAGTTTGAAAGTGGCGCCAGTGACTGAAAAGCTAAAGGAAATCGTTTGTCTTGGTATGGTCATGTGAAAAGGAGGGACGAAACGCATGTTGCTAAAAAAGTTATGAGTTTACATGTGGATGGACGGCGGGTGAGAGGGAGGCCAAAGAAAAGATGGTTGGATTGTGTGAGAAGTGATATGAAAGAAAAGGGAGTTAGTGATAGCGTGACGAGTGACAGGACAGAATGGAAGAAAAAAACGTGTTGCGCCGACCCCAAATAAAACGGGACAAGGGCAGGAAGATGATGATGTACTCAAATTATAGTGCCTAATTTACGATGGTCGATGGGGCCGAAAGGTTCTAGTGTGGCGACTGCGCACAGAAAAACGCAGTGTTGGAGTTGGCCTCCCACAAGGTGGACCGATGACCTGGTGAGAGTCGCGGGAATGCGGATACAAGACGCACAGGATCGGTCCACGGACGGGTACGGTCGGTACGGTCGGTAGCGTTGCCATGGATGTCTTTCGGCTGAAATAATATTGATGATGATGAATTTACGATTTAAATTCAAAGTTGATTATAGACTAAAAAATGGCCAAGAACTTGTCGGGCCATGCAGTGTAGGGTTCCGTAGTAATCCCTGTCTCGTAAACTATAACAAACTAACTATACAAGCACCGAACACTGGTCTGGCGAGAACATATAAGAGTGATTGACGGGAAAACTTAACTTTCTAGTTCTAAAAACTATTTGCTCAATCGATACACGACTCAGTCAACGTTCAAATGGCAAATGTAAATTTGCTATCACAAAAAAAATTCTATAAGTTATAAAAACAATAAGTCGACGTTTTCAAAGTGTTTCTTTTATTTGTGCGGTGAGACCTTGTTTCTTTCCGAATTTCAATATTCTAGGTTAACGGAAAGTACCTTACAGGTTTTGATTCCCTTGCGATTGCGAGTATCAAAATAAATGCGGTATAAACGGCCGTATCTTTCAACTGCGTGAAATAATAAGTTTGAATCATTTTTACAAGGTAACAATTTCTACTTGATACCTCCATGGGTTCAAAATAAAAGGATCTTGATAAGTCAGACAGATAACAGTGATACTAGTAATAGTTCCATGTTCAGTGGTATGAACCTTAGGAAAGCAAAGAATTGGATGTGTTTTAGAAGGTGTTTGCCCCACACTTTTACTCCTGTGTCGTGGGTAACATGTAAACTCACATATACACATGACATCCAGCTTTGGAACAATTAGCTGTAGACCATACAATTTTTGTTCTGTGCGAGCCTCAAACCCGCTACACGTAGCGTATCAGGCAGTCGCGCCAACCATTACCATCGAAAAGTTATAATGTACAAAAAGTTAGACCTGTGCTGTATAATTAAAGCTCAATTCACTGAAATAACTGCTAATTTCTTATTCAGACACTCTAATTTGATTAAATAAGATGTTAGAATTTTCTTACAAGATAAAGAATAATTTAGAGTCTGTAAAACGATATTTACTGGCGACATAACGTTGGAAAATGTTATTATAATATAAAAACTAAAGTTTTTGCCTACAATGAAATAATTCCGAGAAAAAAAGGATAATTTAAAAATGGACCAGTCAGTTATTTTATCATTTAAATAAAAGAAGAGATGACGTAAAACTAGGACTTTAAATGAAGGCCTTTAATGAGCAATTATAGTTTAATTTTCTTTATTTTTTCAGTGTATTTTGTATTGTACTTTTATTTTATCTGTTTTCATCTAGTTGCAATTGTATACCGTGATCTACTATAGTTTTTTTTTTATTATTGATAGGCTCGCGTTTGACCACCACCACTCACCTGATGGTAAGCGATGATGAGGTCGACGATGGAACACGCTTGCCTAGAATTAACCTATTCAGTCTTGACTTAAAGACCTCCATAGCTAAAGGAGCACACTTGATAGAGTCATTTGTAATATGTCATTAGAGTTATAGTTATTTATTTATTCTTTGTGCACACAATAGTTAAGAGGCGGACTTATATGTGTTTATGTTGCTGTAAACAAGACAATAAGTAAACAAATATCTATTAAAGAAAATTAATTAATTTCCTTTATTTGTAGCCTTGTTGTATTAGACACAAAATTACTATGTTTAAGAACTTGATTGATAATATAGGCTTATTTTTTATTTATTTATCATTTATACCAAAGATTACTGGATTATCTAAGTTAAATAGCAACCAAAAACCACTGAGGATTAAACTTATGCTACCTGCTGAATCTGAACCTTTTCAATATCGAAATAAAATGTATTATTATTGTGTTTATTCATTTTGTACAAATTATATTTTTAAACACTTATCAATGTAAAAATATTATACCATCTCTGTTTGTTATTATCCTTTGTTAGTGAATATATTTAACCTTATGATGAAATGAATATCTTCTCTCTTTCTGAGTGGCGCTATAGGAATTAGGTATCAGACTTTTACTGACTAAAATCCACCTGTGTTGTTCAGTTTGCCCAATGCGTTGCTATGCCACGGTAACTTCCGAATCCGTTGTTTAAATTAGAGCTAACATACCAAACGAAGACCAGAATTGGTCCAAACACCTAGACTAATTCAAAACTAAGTATGCTTCACTAGTCCAATCCATTTACGTTAATGAAGCCGAGTATCAAGGAAATTAGACCAGCTAGGCTGTTCCGAAACAAGACAGACAGACCTAGTCGTGAAACACATTAACCCATTTACTCTTGGAGGCTCAAAACCGAACAATATACAACCTAGTCTTAGTATATGCGAAACTTGAAACACGTGTCTAGTATTTTTATACATACAACGTATCATGAAACATCACAAAGTTATAAGCTTGTTATGTCAGCAAAAATACATAGGCGACTGAGGGGTTGTTTTGCACTTGCAGCTGCGTTTGCTGGCATCTAATGCCCACAATGGCCTGCCGTGACATGTGTCGTATTTAGTGTCGGTGGTGTCAAACTTGTGATCTTTTTAAATATTTTTGGGAAAAAAATTAACATGGTTTAACATTCAATTACTGATTCTGGACAAACTATATTCAAGTTTCGCGTAAACTGAAAATAATGTTGTAAATAAAATAGAGAACTCACAAACGCCATAATATAACGGGTTAATGCCGGAAACTATTGTGTGAAATTTTGGCAGTACTAACCGCTACTTAAAACTTATTTCAAGGCTGTTGGTAAATCTGTTGGATTTGGTTGAAAGCTGAAAAGCTGCGACAAGCTTTTATGTCAAGGCAGACTTAAATCTCTGCAAGGTTACAGTGGAAAGGATGAGGTTTCTACCACTTTTATGGGAATAAAAACTAATGTAATAGACTGTATTTTTTACAAGCTTTTATTTAGGTTCACCTGTCCCGATGTTTGTCTGCAATCAAATAGCTACAACTTCTTCATCTTTCTCAAGATCTTTAAGTCAAGAGTGAATAGGTAACTTCTAGCCAAGCGTGCTCCATCGTCGACCACATCATCGCTAACCATCAGGTGAGATAGTGGTCAAACGCGAGCCTATCAATAAAAATAATAAAAAAAACTTGCAAATTAAATTTGATCCACTTCTCGGTTACCGATTGAGCTGAAATTTGCGTGCATGTGTAAATCAGATGACAATGCAAAATTATTATGACAAGGAGCCGTAAGGAGATCTAATGATGGAACCGTAAGGTGGCTATAGGAACTTCGTAGTTAAACGACACAACCCCATCGAGTTTGGGCTCGTATGATTCGTCTTGACGAGTATTAATTATATAGGTATATCGAGCTGTAAAAGCTTGCTATGAAAAAAATGTTTTTCGTCAAAAGCTTGTTGATGGCATCCATTTCACTTTTTCTATTTTAATACAGTAGTGTAATCAAGTTTAAGTCTATTTCATCATTATTTGGATCATTTGTTGTCTGATAATAAATAAATAATAATTATTATATATTTCATATATGCCTAAAGAAGAAAACTTAACTATATAATTTGTGTATAGCACAGCTTTAAATACACAACAATATTATGTTGCATTGCATATTATTTCATGTACAAAGATAAGCTACGTTAATCTACAAACGTCATAGTAAGCCATCACTATTCGTATTTAGTTAGTCTGTTTGCATACAGTTTAATTTATTAATGACAGAAATTGGGACGCCATCCGAGTTAGTTCGGTTCACGGACTATGAAATGAATAGGCCGTTCCCTGGCTTCTAATTAATTAAGCTGCAGCTGTATTAAAGCTGAACGATTTTCGCAAAATAAATAGACCTAGCTTATATTGACACTGGTTTTTGCCCGCATTAAACTCCCCATTTTAGGGAAATGAAGGGTTTGAAAGAGAAAAAAAGTAGCCTATGTCACTCTCCATCCCTTTAACTATCTCTACTTAAAAAATCACGTCAATTTGTCACTCCATTTTACAGTGAAAGACGGACAAACAGACACACACACTTTCCCATTTATAATATTAATATGGATTGCAGCGCGGTATCTTCTCGTCCAACATACCACGGTGTCTCAAGACGAAAGTCTATTACCAGTGCGTGTTGCATGTGGTGACATAATATGGCACTGAAATATGGTCGCTTACAATGAGCTTCATCAGAAGACTTAGTCACCCAAAAGGCAATGGAATGGCTATGCTTCGAGTTTCCTTGCGTGATTGCATCAGGAATGAAGATATCCGCAGGAGAACTAAGGTCGCCGACATAACCCGAAGAATCGTCAAACTAAAGTGGCAGAGGGCAGAGCACATTGCTTGTACCTAAAACGGATGGTCGATGGGGCCGAAAGGTTTTAGAGTGAGGATCTCGAACCAGAAAACGCAGAGAGGGAAGGCCTTCCACAAGGTGGACTGACGACCTAGCGAGAGCCGCGGAAATGCGGTGGATGCGAGACGCACAGGATCGGTCGTTGTAGCGTCCCTTGGGGAGGCCTATGCCCAACAGTGGACGTCTTCCGGCTAAAATGATGATATTGACTTTAAATACTGGAACAGAATCAATAAGTACTCCTAATGTACTCGTGTATGTGCTGCAAGATTCAATTAACGACGTCTAAAGTTTTAATTGATCAAATTATCGAAATGTTTTCTTAAAATCCCGTTCATGTTTTAGAATTTAACCATGAGAAATTCAGAAACAATTTAGAATACCAATTCACTAATCCAAACAAAGCTATTATTCCGCCATTTTCTCTTCATTGACATAAAAACCGATTCGAGATAACTAAACAGCTTTTGCTGCTAGACAAAAACCATTCAATTTTGCAATTTCGCCGCAACGAGGGTAGACTATAAAGGCCCCAAGTTGCGGTTATTCAGTGATTCTGGACTGCACAAATTACCTGTCGGCTGCATTTATTGCCAATGTGGCTGGGCCTGTGTCTATCAATTCTATGTGACCTGAATTCTGAATTTCGATATGACTGCAAGTGACATCGTCATAATTGAATATGGCTTCAGCGTCGCCATTTTTCCTGTAGTTTCTTCAGAAGGAAACTAACAAGCTTTTCCTGAAAATATTTTTTTTCATAGCAAGCTTTTGTAGCTCGGTATACCTATAATTGATACTCGTCAACACGAATTATACGAGCCCAAACTCGATGGGGTTGTGTCGTTTAACTACCAAGTTCCTTCCGGTTCCATCATCAGATCAGTTCCTTGTCATAATTACACATGCATGCCAAATTTCAGTTCAATCGGTAGCCGAGTAGGTCAAATTTAATTTGCAAGATTTGATTACAGACAAACATTGGGACAGGTGAAACTAAATAAAAGCTTGTTAAAATGATTTTCATTAAAAGCTTGTTCCTATAGTTTCTTCAGAAGGAAACTAAAATGACTTTCTAATGTAGAGGAAACTAAAATGTCTTTCTAATGTAGATGTTATTTATTGATGTATTCTTGCTCTTCTGATGTGCTTTTGTTTTATGTATATATATCTTGATGTTTCTATTTTCTATTTGAAGCAACAGAAGGATAGTTGTTTGTTTATTAAAATGATGTTGCCTTTTAGATTGCGCTACTGTTCTTTGATAAAGTTATGGTCTGAAAATGTTATGACAAACGTAAACAAAAAACTATAGTCAAGATTTAACAAATAGGTTTCATCGACGTATGAAAGATAAAAAGCGAGATGTCACGGTTGGTGTGTGTCATAGATATCCATGGTGTGTATGGTGTCGCTTATAAGATGATGTGTTTGATAGCAAATGCTACTTACATCGTCAAGAAATTATCCGCATTATTAGCGATACGCTTTCTTGTCTTGATTATATGGGTGTTGTGCGTACAGGTTTTGGAATCGTGATAGGTGATTGATTTTTCATAAAAACGGTGCATAACAAAGGATATTTTAAATCGATTCCAAAAAAGGAGGAGAAACTCAACTCGTGGGATTTTTATGTGTATTTCCCGGTTACTCGAAGAAGACTGGACCGATTGAAGATTTCTTTTTTTTTTAAGAATATACTTCTCTAGTGAGTCCATGGTCATCAGATTTGGATCCGATATTAGGATACTGGAGAAATCGAGAGAAATTGTACACTATTTATGTTCAGGTAAGGGGTACCACAAAAAAAAGCCCAAAAAATGTATAATAAAAAACTTTTTACAAAAAATATAACCCGATTGAAGGACTTCCGTATTAAAGGCGGCTGTTTAATTGAGTAAAATGGTTTATACTCTTGGTTTGTTATAAGCAACTAATATTTAGCTGTGCACTGTATACTCTAAACTATAGTTGAGACTAGTCTAGACAACGATATGTATTCTTAATGTCCCTATGAGAGGAGCATACAAAAGCTCGAATCAAATACATGTTTTGAAATCGAAATTGTGAAAACAATTAATTTAAGAAATATGAAACCAACCGTTCATAAAATAGTTTGAACTATGTCAAATTGCATTCCTTTAGTCTCAAACCCTCCCATATATAGCGCTTACTGTCCCATTACACCTTTCTTGAAAATTGCAATGGATATTGTGAAAACAGCACAAAGATTACTATAGACGTTATGCTCACACTGAAGAAGATATACATAAAATATGCGTTTTATGTGCATGTACATGGCATGAAGCCGTAAATGTGCGTGTAGCTTAAGGGTTAAGTAAAGCTTATGTAGCATCACAATAATGTTCAGTTAAGTGTTTATCAACGTTGGAGTTACAGCATTGTTGGGTATAAACTTGGGCTAGAACTACATTAGACCGACGCACACGTGTAGAAAAACATCGTCGAATGGCGTGGATCAAGTGTAACTCTACAAGTCTAGTTTCCTTATAAAATGTATGGAGACTGACGTGTCTGATCGGCGTGTGAGGCACACTTGTGCGCAGTGTATTATTATGTGTATTATTATTATTTTTATATTCCTTTAGTCTGGTGATTGAGGATTTTTCGAAAGAGTTATTGAAGCTCTGGAACGGGCAAATCAAGACACAAATTTTTTTTTTTTTTTTTGCAATTTGCAGTTCAGTATAGGATAGTAAAGTAAAAAAAAAAGTATTTGCGGTAATGACAGCTATTTATTTACATAATGCTTTTAGTTAGTCAGTCTGACATTCCATCTCTGTCTGCCTAGAGCTTGAGAGAAGGTTGATTTGAACATTTAATATTGGAAAAAAAACGGAAAAATAAAAAAGTATGATAAGTTCTTATTGCTGTTAAATTAATTTTATAAGGAAACCGTTCAGCTTGACTTGAACAGGAATAATGAATCGCATGTTACTACAACTGTTATAACTAGGTATAAGTAAACAAGTAGATGGATAGAGAGGGAGGCCTGAGAAAAGATAGATGAATTGTGTGAGGAGTATACGAAAGAAAGAGGAGTTAGTGAGAGCGTGACTGGCAGCAGGGCAAAATGGAAGAAAAAGTGTGTTACACACCGACCCCAAGTAACATGGGACAAATTTAGGAAGATGATCACAATGATGCATTTGAAATATAGGGTTTTTCTTTTAAATATAAGTCTCGTGCTTGGCCACTATCTCACCTGATAGTAAGCGATGATGATGTGTTGGCGTTGGAGAACGGTTGCCTAGAAATAACCCATTAACTCTTGACTTAAAGATAGTGAAAATTCCACTAATGGAGTGGAATTTTATAATGCTTTACACACAATAAATGTTTTTCCAAAATGTTTTGTAGGTTTGGGTGGGAGATGTACCATGTGTGGCATTCTTTGGTGAGAATCATCAAATTACTTCTTCTGCTCTGGATAATGTGCTACCCAGACGGAGGGTCAAACTTTTACTTACTAAAACCCATACTTGTTTCTCCGCAGTGACTCTTGCAAACAATCCTTTAGCCTAATACCCTTAGCATAATGTGTGACTATATTTACCGAAAAAGCTTACCTTTTGTAAGAGCATCATCTAGTAATCAATACTGGAATTACAATACACATATTATGCCCTCAAATAACTGAGCAACATATACAGGGTGCATACAACTGCAACCCTCGATTTACTTGATAGTTCTAGTTTATTCCGCTAGATGGCATTGTCAGTAAAACTTTAGCGCTTGTGTTTGCGAAATTTTTTTTTTTTATAAATCGCTATTTTATGCAAAAAGGGGTGTCTCAATATTTACATATTATGGTAATGTTCATATGGGTACTCCATAACCCAGTTTAATGATTTTTAGATGAGCTTTGCCTTGACTAAAATATTGATAAAACTCTTTCGTGTTGGTTTTTGCTTAATTTATAGTTCCTGCAAATTCTTTTTATTTATATATCTATATTTAAAATAAATGTTGCTAAGCGCAAAACTCGAGGAAGGCTCGACTAATTTCGTGTCTTCCTGAAGACACGTGGAAGATTTTAATAACAATTTAAAAAAAAATACTATTAACATTTGACGGAACGAAGCTGCGCTTGACAGCGATCCCACCTGATGGTAAGCAGTGATGCAATCGTTGCTGGTAAATCGCACTAATTTATTAAAAGCCTATTCACTCAACCCTTGAAGACACCTATATTATGATCGGACGGAAGGACCGCAGCAGGCAAATTGTTCCAGTCCTTCGGTGCTGTTATTATTGATGCCAGTACCATTACTCTCAAGTTCTGTATCGGCAATATCCTCGACTATTTGCCTAGTCTGTTTTGGCTCTGTAAACACGTAATTAATATTACAGAGGAGTTTAGAGGGTTAAAGCCCGCGAGCGTTAATTATTGGTATAATACTCTCCGCGGTGTCGAGATGGAACTCGATATTAAATTGGTATTATGTGGACGGAATGAAGGGTTGAAAGACAAAAGTTATTAACGTTACGGTTTATATCCGGGAAGGATCTTTTGGGTAACCGGAGTTAAGATTTGTGGAAAAGATTTTGTTGAAAGCAGATTTTGTATGGCTTAATACTAGTTAAAGGCTTATAGTCCCTTGAGCATGTGGCCGAAATTAAATGAACACAACACTTGTACCCACCTAGGCGGCAGTACGAGTATCTGTGGATTTAATTGCGGCCAGCTGGGTCCGGAATTCCGGATAGTCTCGCTAACTTTAAAATTCATATTTTTGTGCTAAATATTGATTGATATGCTATGTTCATTTTGAAGAATGATTAATGATTGATTTTTGGGATGTCATTTGGATGATTTTTACCCACCGGAAAAAAATACCCCAATTTTTATGTGCAAAAATGTCTAAAGATCCAAGTCGTTTCGAAGGAGTAGGAAAAAGTTACGAAATTCCTAAATATTTTTTTTAGACATAAATTGATATTAATCGCACGAAAAAATCAAAAATAGAAAAAATAAATAAATATATAAATAAATAATAGAAGAAATAGTTGATGATGTTGTTTATGAATTTATAATAAACATACCTATATTTTTTTCAAACCTGGTAACTCGAGTAGGCTTCAGAAACTCACTATTTTATGGCATTTCTCGGGTGTTTGGACCTTAAACTAGTGAGGATAAAGAAGTGGTATAGAAAATTAAATAACACTATAGTACCATAGTAAATCCTCTGTGGCCGTGAATCGTTGAGACATGAAAGGAAGATGGTCGGAAAGGATATCTTTTATCCTAAGTTACGGTTCACACTAAGTGGAAAAGGTAGTATTTAGGAGTAACGGATAGTGTGATATCTATCCTAATCTATTTCCTTTATTTGGACAAAAAATTATGCTTCTTCTTTTAGGGTCGTAAGTTTTAATAAAGTAATAAAATCTAATATAGGTATAAAAATCACGTATCAAAGTGTTTGTTATCGAACTTCTCCGAAAAGACTTGACCAATTTCTATTAGAGTAGGTCGTAGGCTATTTTTAACCTTCCTACCCCCACCCCCATTTGTTCTTTGATAATTTATATGAAAGAAAGAAAGAAGATCATTTATTTGCCTGAAAAGGCGCAAACTTAAGACTAACATATTACATTTATATGTAAATTTTTAAATACAAATAAGTATTACATGAAAAAAATAAAATAAAATGGCAGAACAACGATTTCCGAGACAACTAGTAAGCATACCAAACTGATGTAGGCAGGGATCTTAATAAATGGGTACAACATTTCCACAACAAACCCCTTTTTCGCAACACAAACTCCTAAATCAAAAATACCCTCAAAAAGCCATAACATGACAAACAAGCAAAACCAGATACAAATTTAAACAGGCAAATAAAATAACACAATACATAACAGAAACAGATTTCACAGTTTGTTACACAATAACCGAGGTCCGGCTAAAGTGACGACTCGGGGACGACATCACGTGTTTTCTGTAGATAAAATGAAGGGCACATACATGTCCGCGACGTACGAAGGGTTGATTATGAATTGTAAGTGATATTTGGACGTAATGGTATTGATAACCGGTTGGTAAGCGATTATGGTCTTTTATTTTTGTCTGTTCGAAGATTTTTGTAAAGCAAGCTGCATTGTTGGGCAACCTATACAAAGATACATTTGAATAAGGAAATGTGTAGAAAGAAACACGGTGTTTTGATGCAACAGGATTCGAACACAATATATGTAGATAGAATAGAATAGAATAGAATAGAAATACTTTTATTCAGAGCAGACACAGCACGACAGTTGTAAGCATAAAAGTTAATTTAAAAAGTAACAAAACTACAAAGTGCGCCGAGCGTGCCCGCACCGAAAGGGTGATAGATAGCGTTTTCAATACACTTACTTTTTAACGGGAACGCGACACGCATATTATTAAAGACTAGCTTTTGCCCGCGCGGCTTCGCTCAAGCTCTTCCCTACTCCACCCTACTATACCCAACTCTACCCTATTCTTCACTACTCTACCCTACCCTATTCTACCCTACTCTACCGTATTCTAACCTACTCTACCCTACAATACCCTAATTTTATTTTTTTTCCATAAGAACCTTTTCCTCACAATAACAATCACAACAAAAAAAGAATTAGCGAAATCGGTCCAGGCGTTGTTGAGTTATGCGCTTACCAACACATTTTGCGATTCATTTATTTTACATTACATAGATGAGGCCGATGTATCTTAACTGACTACCCAGAGATGAAACACCGAAACAAGCTCAGAGGTCAAAGATGATCCGGAAAAGGTAAGGTTCAAACTTCTCACATATGTTATAACTTTAATACACGTCACCAACTTCGCCGTGTCACCGACTAACGATGCAAATATTTAGCTAAGTTATTGAGATTCTCTGAGCTTTGAACTATTTTAGTATTATATTTGTACTGTCATCATTCATCATTATCATTTCAGCTGAAAGACGTCCACTGTTGGACATAGGCCTCCCCCAAGTGTCGCCACAATGAATGGTCCCTCTTGCAGCCCCAACGGCCATCTGTTTTGCGAGCAATGTGCCCTCCCCATTGCCACTTAAGTTTGGCGATTCTTCGTGCTATGTAATGTGTGTTATTTTTAAAGTAGCATAGCATAGTCGGCCTTCTAATGTTCCCACTGGACTCAGGCCTCCTCTCTAGGAGAGGGAATGGGGGCCGTAATCCACCACGCGGGCCCAGTGCGGGTTGGTGGATGTCACATGTCTTCGAATTTTGTGGTTCTAGGACTTTCCTCCAGGTTTCCTCACGATGTTTTCCTTCACCGTTTTCATTTTTATAGTATTGAATAGTAAATGTTCGCAAGCCTCCTATACTGCCCTGGTAATAGACCTTAAAAGCTCGTTTGACTTAAATTCAATATGGATAATAAAAAAAAAGGTAATTTTCGATTTACTGTCCTCTCGATTACCAGGGCAGTATAGGAGGTATGCGAAAATTTTCCTATACTGCTCTATTAATATGTATGTAGGGTAGTATAGGTAAAATATGTAAAGCACTACGTACTTTTTTAATATCCATTGTACCATATCTCTAGCGAAATAAATGATTTATGGAGACGAGAGTTGGCGCTAGTTTGGTTCGCCCTTATAGTTACATAATTATAGGGGCTAAAGAGAAACTAAAGGAATAAGTACATAAGTACTTATTTAAGCGACGACTTACAAATTCTGCGTCGATAAAACTGTTGCAGACATAAGTAAATATGCTCGCAAAATTTTGAAATTGGAACACGTGCTGGTTGTAGCACTAATAAATGTTTTACTGCGAAATTCTGGTATAAAATTGGATACTATCACAACAACTAAGTGGCTGTTTGTTTACAAAAAAGGTCATACAAAAAGCTTGGTTGAAAGTTTTCAATGGAATTGGCAGCAACATTTTTTAATTCAATTAAACCCCAAGCGCAAAATAGATAGGTAAGTAGTACACTCGGCGTCAAAGTGGCGATCGCTTTACGCATTCCATACATTGGCGAGCCAATCGTCGTCGTTGTTAGATACATGCAGCAAGCGCAGGGAACGAATCAAAAGTGACGTTTATGACGCGATGGCGCGGCGAGCCAATCACTGACGCTCCCCGCCTCCACGTTTCACTTCATACTACTAAATAGGCCGATATTTGACATCTGCGCAACTTGAAGCCAGCGCTCAAGATCCGTGCCGGTATCTATACCCAAGCGAACACCGGTGTTCGCGCTGTCATTGTCTTTCTGTTTTATCTCTAATTGACACGATTAAAAGGTTAAGAAGTCAGACTGCGAACCCAGAGTGGCCGCTGTAAAAACAATCTGGCTAGATGGGCCTTCCCTCAGTAATGAGGAATACGACTCGAGGAGGAGGAGGGGATAGGCCTTCCTCGACCGGATTGCGAGAGTCGGACTCGCAAGCGAAGGATTCCGTACCAGAAAATTTAAATCGAGCAAAAAACTAAACGTCTACCAAATAACGATTCTTTTACGGGAATCTCCTTTAAGATTTAACTTTTTTTAAATTTATTATTTGTTTCTGTGGCAGCAATAGAAACACACATACTGTGATAATTACAGCTCTCAACCTCTTACGCTTCATGAGATACAACTTTATATACTGACAGAAGGACAGACAGATAGACGGACGGATAACGAAAGCTTAATAATAGGGTACCGTTGACACCCATCGGGTACAGAACCCTAAAAATAGAGAAATAATTAATCAGTAAAGTATTAATTAAGGCAAGGCTAAGGTCATTTCAGTCTTGTAAATAAATAAAATAAAACAATGAAGGTGACAAACAAATAGCAATGAATTCCACTCACAAAACAAATGCTAGAAATTATTTATTCACGATAAAGAAGCTTCAGACTGTAACAAATCTAGAGAACAGGCCGATTGTATCTTAGCCTAGAATCCAATTCATTCTAGATAATTGGTTTGAAACGCATCTGGACTCAGACAAAGGCATAATCAGACTTTAAAGAAGGAAGAGGTTATCAATTTAGTTGAATATTGAAAAGCGTTACAGTGCCCTCCTAGTTCAATTTAATAATGCGGTCAGGGTGCTGATGGGGCTGCGGCGATTAAATGATAAATGATCTTTATTTGTAAATAGGTTTTCAAAAACACTTTTAAACGTCAATTTTGTCAGTTTTAACGAGATGAGGCCGGTGTTTCCTAGCTATAAACTCAGGGGTCGAAGTCCATACAGTAGAGAACATGTAATGATTCTAATGAGTGCTGAACATGGCATGGACTGCTTTTACACAACGATGCCTAAAAGATACGTGTGCGTGGCACGTGCCAGCGCCATCCTTAGCAGGAGTGCGATTCACTAAGGCAAAACATCTTTACAACCAAGAAATCATCGTTCAAACCTCTGATGTAAACATATCGGTATTCTTTTGTTACAACTGCGCGATCGTAGCGCCTCAACGATGTCGTCGGCGCGACATAGAACTAAAATATGGTTCCAATTGTATGAAAAACGGTATTCAGAAACACAAATCATCTTCGCCTTCAACGACAACGGTGCCTTCGCCTTCGATTTTAACTGTCAAACCGTAAAGCTTGTAAATTGTAGATGTTTCAATGGTTGTAGATACAATTTCGTGGTTGTAGACGATTAAAATGTAAGTAAAACAAGTTATTTTTTAATTAAATTGCTTAATATTATTGTTTTATTTATCGTACTTTAATTCCTGAAATGTTTATGCCTATTTTCAATGTTTTAGATGGCAGTTCGTATTTCCTGTATGATTTTTTTGTTGGAAGAAGCCAAGCGTCAGGATAATTTAGAAAAAAGACGTCAGGCACATGATAGGTACGTAATATGGGTCTTCTTACTACTGATACAAATTATATTAAGGTATTCAGGTTGACTGAAGAGCTAATTCAACAGTCGGAAGAAGATATTTCCCCATTTCTAGCAAAGGCGAAACGTCGAGTAGGAATTAGCAACCGAACCAAGGTATTACTACTAAATCATTATAATATAAATCACCCTACAGTGGAAAATTAATGTCTAAAACTTCTTGGTATGTATCTGTTTGGTATGTATTTTAAAAAATTTCTTTGCTTTTACATTATAAATTGTATCTGTTTTTGGTGGTATATAAATATTAATAATAAATTCAGATATTTCTATTATTATCAAATTACTTTTTCATTTCAGGGGACTCCGGTTTTGCTCTCAGACCATACATGATGGTTCCATGTAACAATCCTGAGCCTGGCACAAGGGAAAAATACTATAATAATCTGCATGCCACTGCAAGAAATACTGCAGAACAAACCATTGGCATACTTAAAGGCCGTTTTAGGTGCCTTTTGGTTCATCATATTCTTCACTATGATCCAGAGATGGTGGGAAAAATTATTAAAGCATGTTGTGTGTTACATAACATTTGTAATCAAGCCAGAGTTCCTCCAGTAGAATTGCCAGCCCATTTACAGAGACAAGAAGCGAGGGTGATCCACTTACTACAACAAGGAAGTCAGACCTCTATCAGTGATTTGGACAGTGGACGTCTTGTTAGAGGTCGTGTAATTAATAGACTGTGGCGTGGACAAAATAGTTAATAATTAGAAGTAAATACTAACAATAGACTTAAGATATTACTAATTCAGAATGACAGTTAGTTTATTGAAAATAATAGTGTATGTTAATAGGAATGTATATTATTCATCATAAAATATAGAAAGTGGAGTTCTTTATTTTTCTTATATACATAATGTTTTACATAAAGATAAAATTAATAATAGAAGTAAATACTAACAATCGACTCAAGATATTACTAATTCAGGATGACAGTTTATTAAAAATAATAGTGTATGTTAAATAGTAATGTATATTGTTCATCATAAAATATAGGAACTGGCTGTTTTTAATCTTGTATACATAATGTTTTACCTAAAAATTAAATTTGTATAGTGTAACAAAATAATATACCTAGGAAAAGTCGTTTTAGTATAATTAATTAAGAAATAAAACAATCTTAATATTCTTCTTCTTTTTATTTATTTATTAAGTCTCTAATTGCACTACTTATTTTATCTAGAGCCTGAGCCATAGCCCAATGACCCTCAACTTGTTGGCTAATTGCTTGGGCAATCAAGAGCTCTGCCTGTACTCGGCGTTCCTCGATGGGTATGAAACGCTCTGTGAGGCTAACCATTTCAGAGCGGGGTTGTGACGGAGGTGACATTCTCAATAGTACCACCAGTACGCCCCCGCACAGCTGCAATTAAGCTGGACTTCCTCTTAACTGCTCCTTTTTTGTCCTTCCAGTACTGCAACACAAGTAAGAAATAAATGGTTTGGTGTGGAACATCTATTTGCCTTGATTTGGTTTAACTTTCTGTTGTAATTTTAAATGCTTTTATAATTGCAATTTGAAGCCTCGCCTAAAGTTACAATACATGCCTGTAGTTAATACTAATTCAGTAATAAAAACATGCACAGGGGGCTATCAATGTAAAAGGATGCTATACCGTAGAAGGCTACCTGCTCAGTACAAAAATATACCTACATACACATTGGGTACATATAAATAATACCAACCTTACACCACTGTTCGGATGTCTTCGTACACCCACTAACATCACTGTTCAGGGCTGTTGTTATTTCAGACCATGCCTGACGACTTCGAATGCGAGCATTTGCAGTACGAGCATGGCCCATAGCCAACCATGGTTGGTTTGCTTTCCAAAAAGCTTAATAACTTTTACAGCTGATTTATCGAAGGAGCTGCGTTGCGAGACACTAAAAAATAAATATTTTAGTTACTTAGGTAGTAGTTCCAGAAACTGTGCTGTTTATTTAAATAGATATGTTACTGTGTACTCACTTTCGATAGGTTTGGAACCAAACTAAAACACAGAACAAGTAGAACGCCATTGGATAGGGGTGCAGGATTTTTTGTCCACTTAGCCACTTAAAACCACTTGGAGCTTCGGAATTTCGTATTTCGTTAAAAAAAAAAGATCAAGTCGTGAAGTTGTTTGTTTTGAAATACATAACCTACAATTACAAATGTCAAAAGATTTTTGAATAGGTACCTAAATATTTTCCAAGTCGAAAATGATATAATTAATTAAATATTCGTTGCATAATAAATATAACGTGTTTTATACATACTTATTGTGTATTTGTATTAATTTCAAATGACGAAATAACTTTAAAATAGGTTAGTCAAGATTTTCTCGATTATACTTTAGATTCAACATAGCAACACTGTAAACATCCTTCTCGTCATCGTTGTTCGACAGATCGTCGACGAGCCTATGTAGCTTAGCGAATACGGTTTTCATCAACGTTATTTTTAAAAGCGATATTTACGATGCAACATCGGTGAGTATCGTCGTTGTTAACATCTATGATGAGACTGTTAGTGAATCGCATTGCAGGACTGCTAGTCGACTGGACTGATGTGTGCTAAACATCGCTTGGACTGTAATTGTCATAGAGGCGCGCAGTAGTGATTGTTGGAGTTTACTTTATTTTTATATGTTTTGTTGTTAGCAGTTTTAAGTATCTTACATGTAACATCTATAAGAACAAAAACATTGTTACTAACAAAATGGACACCATTGACTGAGATAAAGTATTATTATGTGAATACAATAATGACATAAATATAACATGAAACCATCGGAAGCGAAGTCAATTTCCCGTTATGACCAAGTCAACTGGAACCATTTTCGACATAAATTTTCATGTAACTTGCTTTGTGGCGATCTGCTGAAGAAATATATTTATGACATATGTCCCATATCTTCCTTAGCTACAAAACAAAGTGCTATTTATCGTTTTTATTGCCAAAATTCGTGATATATTGGCTGTTTCCCCGTACAACATATATTGGATATCAAGATATTACGTCAATAGATCAAAGTATTATTTAGTACCATGTTGTTACAGTAACAGTCTCTGTAACAGTTGCAACATCTTTTTTGGTGTCCAACTGTCAAATCTTATCGGAAGTCGTTCGTTTAGGGCTGTTTTGGCTTTCTTACTAAAATATATTGACGAGCTTAATTTGAACTTCGTAGATGTTTTTAATCTAGAGCATGGTAAAGTATTTAGAGATTACTTAGCTGCGCAAGAACTGGAGAGCCAGCTTAGCTTAAATCGCTTAGAAAATGTTAAGATGTTCTGGAACGCTGCAGTGGCCTAATTTCTTTTTAAGTCCGTAATTTCTTCTAAATTGCTATATATATATGCTAGTGGTTCTAGTCGGATAGAAACATTTTCGATCTTTATTTTTTTCTTTTATGATACTGTAAGTATGAATTTGCACTATATTTCAATTCATAATTGAAATCTTATTAAAATTTGAAATTACAACAACAAACTATATTATACTAGACTCAACTAATAAATGTATTGGTTGCAATGGATTTTGAACCGAGCTATGGCCTTTTTAATAGAAAAAGTCACTTAAAATACTTAATACTAAAGTTACTACTTGAGACAGTGGCGATGGATAACAATTATCTCTAATTACGAACTAAAGTAAATAGTGTTGCTAGAATCACGTCCAAACTTCGATGCCAACTTTTGAAAGAAAATTTAAATTGTGTCAATAACGAAGAGAGTAAATCAGAAAAGTTCGTAGAGTGGTTTCGGAATCGAAAATCGGGGAATGCAACTTATTGGAGTGAAAAAACTGGTTAGGGAGCATCTTGTGTCATGATGATTAATTTTCCAATAAAAAATCTATTCAAATATTGTTAAGTTATAGAAAAGCAGAATATCCTAATAATACAGGAGTTATTTGCCTAAAAAGAGAAATAAAATATTTTGTACATGTACGATTTTAATGACAGTGAAAATCAAGAAGAGAAAGATTATTTTTTTTAGGCATTAAGTCCGCCTGTGTACTTTTTGTTTCATAAAGATTAAATAAATAAATAAGATTTTATCAAACGTTCAGAAGAAATTGATGCATAAAGAAAATTTTAATGATACGTAAACAAGAGTTCACATAAATTAGTGTACACTAAGACGAAAATGCAACAAGAGAAAGAAAAGGGGACTTCTAAAGCACATTGAGTATGCAAAGTTACTAGAAAATAAGAATTGCTAAGCAGCTAACAATGTTTATCTTTCAAATCGTTTCGTTAACAAAGAAGTTGGCTTTAATAAACGGTTCCAATGAAACGAAAATCTTGTAAAAGGTAATAATGGAAGTGGTTCTCTTTCCGAAGGCAATCAAAGTGGAAATAATAGTAAAAAGACAGTGCTCCTAGATACGGCTAGTATTGTGGGGTGCTCTGGAGCCCTTACCAACGGCTTATCCTGCTCCCGACACGCCGTTTTTTATTTTGTTAAAAAAAAATAATGTTTATTTATATATCTTTATTTTCAGATGGCAAAAATAGCTAAATTCCTTGCCTGGCCCATTATTCGACTACGGTAATGCCGTCACCGTTGTGGTCATTTGTTCCCTACGTGAATAAGTAACAGGGTACGTGATGCAGGATAGACGTCATTTGTGTATTGAAATTAATAAAGAGAATAATTAACAATCACAAGGTTATGGACGTATGGGATGTGGACTCAGTGATCATTGTAGCGATTATCATGTCAGCCAATGGCTTAATAGCCACGAGCCTCGTGGACCTGCATATTAAAATGTCCTCGTTAGGCGACTGGATTAAGGGCTTGATTCTCGATACCGGTTGATAATATTTTTTTAAATTGTCTATTGAAATATGTAATACTATAATTCATACGTAAACATTAATGAATAAACGGAGCAACAAATCTTTTTATTTCTATCATTACAACGTACAAATTTATATTAGGACACAAATTACACACAGATGTTAGAAACATCATAAATTAACAACTGCTATAAAAGTTATTAACGATATTTATCATGGCTTAGGTACCAGATAAATAAGTCCCTGTTTCTAGGGACAAAAGTTTGTCTTTATATAAAATTTTCCTTAAATTTGAACTTTTTGCTCTCCTGACAGATCTAGTTGAGTTAATAACTTCTACTATAACTCGTTTCACAGACGAAATATGATATTACTTTTTATTTCGTTACGCATTTATGTAATACGCCTTCGTAGAATACCTTTGGCTTAGAAAATTGGAAATGTATTTCATTCTTACCGAATTTTTCTTGCAAGACGCCTGTTATTTGCATTTGGTTTAGACAAATTGATTGAAAATGTCGTTGTTGTCTTTCTGACTACCATCACCTTTATCAATAGGATCTTAATCGCTTAGAACAATACCGATATTTTTACAAGCGGCTCTCAATTTATTCAAAGAACTGTGTGAAACTGTAGGATTTACTTTGCAAAGATTTGCTGCAAATCTTTTGCAGTTACTATTATTCTTGAGTCTCTATAGTTCAAACAATTGCTTGACCTATTTTCTTAGATTCCTTGCTGAAATATCAAAGGGTGTTTCAAATCGATTGTTTTAACTACAAGTTGGCATGACGCGTCACCAACTCCCAAGTATTTTGCTTCCAAATTTCAAGTTACATTAACGGATTACTTAGGATATTTGTTTGATAAGATCAAGATTGATTGCTTTATTAAACAATTTTTTATTTTACTTCGTTGATTGCTGAAAGGGGTAGAATTATAGGTTAATGCTTCAAACCAAAAATAGTTTTGGAAAATGGAAGATTTTTTGACAGCACAGTTATTATTATTATTTGGTAAGACACACTAGTAGCTATTAGCTGATGCATGTGTTTTAAATAGTTTGGGGGAATCATTCAGCGTGCTCGGAAATGGCGAAAAAGTTTTATCTGCTACAGTCTCAACAATGACTCCCTCAGAAGCCAATGGAGTTTTAAGATATTTATTAGTTTGTTAGTAGATGATTGATGTAGATATTCTTTAGTATAATGGCTTTGATATGTCCTACAAGGAACAATAAAATCCTAAACAAAAATAAATTGTTTTGGAGAGATTTGGTCTGGTTAAGCAATAAGTCCGATTTTCACCAGGAACAAATATTTATATGTCCTACAGATAATTGTTTCAGGTCTGAGTGATTCGTGTATTGGAGTTAACTTGTTCGTGAACCACCCGCGAACATCTAATAAATTTGGCTCTAAAGCAATTAAGGTCAAACGCTTGTCGTTTAGACTGCCGATTAGTTTTTCGTCAGTCGTCTACTTATGTATGTATCCCTGAATCCATTACACCTCTTGTCCCTGGGTACATTCGAAAAGACATTGACTGACATGTTTACTTTATATTATGCAAAAACAATACCCATTGTGTACCCGTCCGTTTGTTAGGTAAAACTTTTTACATATCAAGAAAACAGGATCACGTTTGACTACTATCTCACCTGATGGTAAGCGATGATGTGGTCGACGATGGAGTACGCTTGCCTAGAAGTAACCTATTCACTCTTGACTTAAAAACCCTAAGTATTAGCCATCAACAGATTCCGGCAAGGAATTCCACTCCTTAGCTGTATGTAAAGTAAAAGTGTTCCCAAAAAACAAAAAATTGATGGGATGCACATTTAGGTACTAGAGATAACATAATATTGAGTAGATGTGGTTCTAATAGGCTCTGGACGGAGTACGCCCTTAACCACTTTATCTAATACTGTAGTGGCTTCCTAAGCACTTGACGTGGTAGTCTTGTAAGGCGGTAATTGAAACATTTACGAGGAAAATCTTTAGCCGTAGCCTTGAATCAATTTCTAATGTATAAAGACGTTGGAGTAATTATGTGTGAACGTGGGTTGAATATAAAGTAATCAAGCCTTATTTAACCATCTGGGACCAGTGTAGGTAGATGTAGCGGGAAGGAAGTAAAGAAAGAAAATACGAAGAAAGAAAGTTTGTTGCGCGTCGCAAATATAAGGCGTGGTAGAAATATGAAGGTGACATTGAACACACAGAATGATCATAGGGATACAATTGAATTTGGGGCGAAGAGTTATTCCACATACCTACGTTAGCGGTAAAATCGGTAGACATACTCGTCGCTATAAATTCATTATTAAACATAACTTAGTTAATAGCATCAAGCAACTGAAAACTAAATGGTAGCGATGAGGTTTTTCTGAGATTATCCACCACCTGGTGGTAAGCAATGATGTGTTCGATGATGGAGCACAACTGTCTTAAAATTACCAATATACTCTTGACTTAAAGATCCCTAGGTTAGGGTAGGGAGCTATCGGGAAACAGACTCTAGCAAGGAATTGCACTTCTTAGCTGTACACACAATGAATGTATTCCCAACACCGTTCTGTGGACAAAAGTTACTCATCATCATCATCTTTATCCGCAGCCCGACTTCGTTCACTGTTGGGCATATCGGTCTTTTCTTGTGGCAATGCCCACGTTTTTGCGCGAATTTCATCCATGTTCTGCCAGGGAAGGTAACAAAAAAGACATTTGCGCTATTACAAATATTTAATGGATAGCGAACGAGCGCGAACCCTCACGCCAAGTTAATTAGACCTCCTATAAGTATAAAGTAAACTTTATAGCCAAGTATAATAATAATTGTAGGATCTAAAATCACAAACTTTGAAACTAAATTCTCTTTTCTTTCCACTAAGAAACTTACCGGCCTTAATGGAAGGCTTAAAGACAAGACAAAAGATGACAAAAACTGGGTCAAATAAAAAGAATCTTTTGCTAGGCAGAAACTAAGAAAGATTGCGTAAAAGATAACAGCTAAAACCTGAAAGATAGTTGAATAGGAAATGAAGACAGTTTTATATTGTCAATAGTTAATACTAGTGACAGTAGCTTCGCAAGCATGGAATACCCGTTTATAAATTACCAGCTTAAATTAAAGGCAACATATTCCCGGGATGTTGCCTTAGGATATACCGTGTTCATACAATGCTAGCTTGGTTACTGAAAATTCAGGTTTCTAGTTTTATACACAACGAAATTATAGCATACTCGTAGCATTGTCGGCCTTATAATGTTACCACTGTTGGGACTCAGGCCTCTTCTCTAGGAGAGAGAATGGGTCGTAATCCACCACGCGGGCCCAGTGGAGTTTGGTGGATGGCGGGGGCACTACCGTGCCCCCAATGAACAATAGATAGATAGATAAATCAACAACAAACAACAATTATAATACAAATCGTAATTGTAATGTTTTATATACCTAAACAAAATATTTCATTTCAATCTCAGTGTTAATTAATAAAACAAATTAAATACCACGTGACTGATTATAAATCAACACAGATTTTGACTCTGAAATGCGAGTACAATTTTACTGTAGGTACTTTGTTTAATTTTCTTCAAATTGCTCAAAATTAGTCCAATTAAAAGTATTAATTGGACTAGTATCTACGGATGATTTTAAAGGTGACTTTAATATACAGCCTCCAAATAAAGTAAGCCTTCCCGAGGGTGCCGTGAGGGACGATTAAGGGATTATATGAAGAGGGCTGGTGCCCAAGGGAGTAGCAGATTTACGTAAGCGGAGACAACCTTCATTGGGTGACGAACTGACGATGGATTTTCACAGTTTTAGCTCTGAGTTAATCTATTTCAGGGGACTGGTGCCAACGGAACCTTATTACTAAACCTCCGCTGTCCGTCCGTTTGTCTGCCTGTCCGTCTGTCAGCAGGTTGTATCTCATAAACCAAAATTTTCACAGAATGTAAATTTTTATTGCATACTTTTCTGTTACTCGACAGTTCCCTTCCACCAGATATGAAAGGTTCTAAGTTACTTACTCGATTTATGATAAAGGTAACTTTATAAACAATTCTAATATCCCATTTGTAGATACACGGTGCGAAAGGGGGTTGATTGCTAGCAGTTTATCAATTTGAGTGACTCAATTTGTTATTACCAACAAGTATTAAAAAATCGCTCGTGTATTAACAAGGTAGTGTAAAAATTACGCGTTTTCTTTTAAAGCAGTAATACTTTTTATTATGAATCTTAACGATAAATTGAGATAAGGTGAAATAATACTTAAAAAGGTGTATAATTACTCGTATGTTCGTGGACTATTTTCTAAATGGTTTTTAGACGCAACTGGTCCATTATCATATCCTTCCAAGGAAACGGTTCTAAACAATTGACTAGGAGAACACAAGGTTGTTAATAGATAGATAGTACCAGGTACGAGTATAACTTGCTAATCCGTCACAAGAGAATAGCAACTATGGGGGAAATTTCTGGAATCGGCACAATAGTTTTGGAGTTTATTCATTACAAACATACACACAAAAATACAAATTTCCCTCTATATAATATTAGTGTAGATAACCGGAGAAGCTATAATTGCTCAAACGCATAATAATTTAATAATAATAAAGCCGTTTATTCTTTATGCCTTAAATTATACATTATAATTTTTTATTATAGGTCAAGTTAAGATTTAGTTGATATAGATCTCATTTTGGGTATAGGACTACTTTTTCCACCTTTCCCTATCGCCCAATCGTTCCCACCACCTCATCGATGTCGACCAAAGCAGTGATGGGCTCACGTGTTAACTCCATAACGCCTGAAAAAGGCTACCAAGGCAGCGAAATCAATAATTTTTCGTAAAAATGTGGTAAAGCAAAGCTCATCCCAGAGTTTAACATTATTAAAATTACTACAGCAGCTGTGAACGCGGCCAAAAATATTACACCAATGTAGAAAAGCAACTGGTAGGATTTTCATTGTTATATTTCTCTGCATATAAGCATCGGAGCATAAAATTTAAAAATTTCCAGCGAAGAGAATTTCTCTAACGATCGTACAGAATGCGTAGCAGGATACGAAACGCGGAAACGCACGAGACAAAGGTCGTATGGGATAAAAGGTGGGGAGTAAGGGGGGTAAGGGGGGTAGGGGCCACCCCATCTACCTTCCAGACGGTTTCCATCGTTCCCAAGACGACGTTTCCGCTTTACTTGAAGCAGTTCAAAACATGTTATTGGTTCAAACTCCGAACTTTAGTGGATGTTGTTACGTTTCCAAGGATTATTGGCAATCATACTGACGATTTCGCTAATCTCGTACCTTTACCGGTTTGCAATATTGTTGAAAATAGCTGTCGTATATATGAAAGTCGTTTTCCTGTAGTGCGAAACTTCTTTGAAGCCTCTCTTGATTTTTCCGTAGAAGTCTTAAACCAATACTAAAAAGAAGATTAACTTGAGTTTCCTAGTAACGCCTTCAAAGCTATAAAAGAAGTCATGAAGTTGAAACAAATTAGCGAGTTTGGGTCGCAAAATATTCTGGAATTTATTTACAATGAAGTAACGTTCTAATGTAATAACACTATACAGGTATTTCTTTTAATCTACTTATACGTATGTAAATAATCAATCTGTAGAAGTTTTTAATTGTGTGCGCATCACGTCAAATGTATGAAATCGATGTAGATAACTTTTATACATTAAAATTGTACTACTTATGCTTTGTTTTATCGCAATCGGTTGGCTATATTGAAAGATGTACTACATTAATTGACTGTTAGGCGGTACCAGCGGTACGAAGATCGCTAGGTCAGCTAGTTTTTTTGTTAACAAAAATACTTTTAAGATCTTTGCCATATGCTCTTTACGATTTACATACGAAAAGAAAAACATGTAAGAGGTCTGTCACAGGCATTCAAGTAAATACCAAACTTCAACTCAATCGGTGTAGTAGATTCGAAGGAAGAAATTCGAAGTAGGCTGTGAGAAACGGACATACAGAGACACGATGGATCCTATATAAGGATACTGTTTTCCATCGGATGTTCCCTAATAATAGAAAAAAAGGTCAAGGCTTAGATTGTTTGATAGATATCGCTGTCAGCGGTAAGACCACCTGAGTACACATATATCATGTATATTTAAGTTTGTGTGTAAGTTGAGTTACTTTTAGCTTTTATTTATTTTCACCTGTCCCGATGTTTGTCTGTCATCAAATCTTGCAAATTAAATGTGACCCACTTCCCGGTTACTGATTGAGCTGAAATTTTGCATGCACGTGTAAATCAAATGATAATGCAAAATTATTATGACATGGAGCTGATCTGATGATGGAACCGGAAGGTGGCTATAGGAACTTCATAGTTAAACGACACAACCCCATCGAGTTTGGGCTCGGATGATTCGTCTTGACGAGTATTAATTATATAGGTATACCGAGCTATAAAAGCTTGCCATGAAAAATGATTTTCATAAAAAGCACTACTACACCAAATAGGTGTAGA
Organism: Mythimna lalbum; assembly: GCA_949319445.1. NCBI lineage: Eukaryota > Metazoa > Arthropoda > Insecta > Lepidoptera > Noctuidae > Mythimna > Mythimna lalbum. The sequence goes on along the minus strand of OX439371.1, from coordinate 6,543,415 downwards.
ATAAAATGTATTTTTTTCTAAAATATTAGTTTAACTGTTGTATTTATTTAGATACTAAATCCTTAAATGTTATCTTACAAAATTGTCCACAGGATGTGAAAGGGTAGTATGTAACATATTTGCAACCATCTAACATGTTTGAACTTAGTTTTCAAATAGTTTTGGATGTTTGCACGGAGAACAGATCTGGTACCAGTCAAGTTTGCGAACTAAATGAATAATTATGATACATACTGGCTTTATGGAACAGGATTATGGTTTGAAGATGTTTCAGAAATGCGACATAGACGTACAGTAGCCTGTGGTATTTTTTGTATCTAGATTTTTTGTAAGATGGGAAGTCATCCAAAGATTTCTCCCGGTCTGGGTGGAGCGGGAAAGCGCGTTCGACTTTTAATGAATAAAACCACACATTCAGGGTTTTCTATTCAAAAAATGGTAACGGCTGTAGCAGCACCGGCCAGAGGTGCGAAGTTTCGGATGATTATCCGGACGGTCCGAAAGACGATAACAGTATCATCATCATTTCAACTGCTGTACTAAGGGTCGCCAAACACGACCCACACTTGACAGCCACAAACGTGACCACAAGAAGCTAGAACCGGCCACAAAAGAAAAATTTTAAAAATTCTTTCACCAGTAGAACGCTACTTTGTCACTGAGTGACAGGCATATATTTTTACACGGTCAAAGCCGCTGACAGAAACTAGTCTTGTATATGAATTTAGAATTCAGTCTACAGGACTAAAGGTTCGTAAAATTAAAATAGTCGAAAACAAAAACCGTGATCATAAAATTCGACAAAAAATTACCAATGTGCAATGATCACTTATAAACTTTTAGTTAGTGGGTGTACATTCTTGACCTCAAAACATACAGCAGACCAGACGGAGATAACTCATTTCACATGTTACATGTGGGCGATATCAGTAAGTGTGTTAATATTGTCGATTACTTAACTTATAAAGTGCCAAGTTGATCAATCATTGGTCACTTTCAGAAATATGTCAAGTGTTGTCTGCAAGTAGCATGTTTCATAATTTCTGCAAACACTTACCGTGATGACCCAGAGGTTAAGGTGGTACCTCTCATTTGAGGTTGCAGATTCAAAAAAGGGCAATACCAATGTGAAATTTACATTTTATTTGTACTTTTCTTAGTAATACCCTATTCGCGTTAAGATTAGACATTTAAAAAAATCCTTTTTTCGGTCTTTTCAATCGATTTTAACTTCTATTTCGTTTTTTAAACACGGTTGGAAATGGTTAGGGATCTCCCTAACCATTTCCATTTTTTCATTTATAGTACTATAAATGTCTTTTTTTATTAATAGGCTCGCGTTTGACCACCATCTCACCTGATGGTAAGCGATAATGTGGTCGACGACGGAGCACGCTTGCCTAGAAGCAATCTATTCACCCTTGACCCAAAGATCCCTAAGTTGTAGCTATCAGGAAACGCGGACTCCGGCTGGGATTTCCTGTCCTTGGCTGTACGCACAATAAATGTGCTCTCAAATCGCTTTGTGCGTATGGGTGGGATATCTACCAAGTACCGGTGCATGTCGCTACACCGTACGTCTGCCTTTCAATTAGCGCTTTACGATTTATTTCTGAGAACCTTGATAACAACGTTAGACAAGGTGTTGACGAGTTCAATTGATTCCACGTCCTATTAGATAGTTACACGATTAACAGTTACTAAGTACATATATTATTGTTACCTACAATTACATTAATAAGGAAACCTCCTGAAACGGATAACATAATCGAACATGATAGATAGATTCATAGATCTGTCATCGCCAGATCTTGAATCAATCACTTCATGACACAGCCAATTAAAATTGGCCAGATCATTTATTTCTTGATCACACGTACCGAGTAACCGGGCGAGACAGTCCTCTCGGCCGAGTACTCGGTACGTGTAAACAAAGCGCCGAGTTCTTATCTCTACAACTCGCTTACATCACTGTCTCGGCCGAGCAACATTTTACTGTCTCGCCCTTTTTTTCGGTAGGTACGTGTGATCAAGGCATTTAAATGCTAACATTTGATGATATGTCAAATCTCGTTTAACGATATCATTGATGTGAGATTTCTATGATAATAAAAGGTCGAAAGAAAGTAGGCAACAATAAGCTTGAAATATCATCAAACTTTAACGTTAAAAACGATTTGGCCAGTTTTACTTGGACATATCATGAATTGATCTATTTCTAAGATCAGGTCACGCCAGATATACTATTTATTGGACAAATTAATAGGGCGTAACAATGGGCTTTCTTATCGCTTGAAAAACGATTTTTTACAGTCAACCTTTGGTTACATCTGACAGAGAACATAAGTAAGCACGTCCGTTTACAACGCAAGTCGAGCATAGAATGAACGTGCCGTCCCGCTATTGCGGTAGTTACGTCACATCCTACTACGGAACTGCGCGCACGCATGTCTTGGCGTGTCGACGCGTGTGATATTGACAACCGATGACAAGAATGACGAACGAGTGTAAAAAAAACTAACTAGTCTGTTTACATAAAAAGAGGAACTGTATGTGGATTTCTAAGAATTGTATCTAGAGGATAGAAAATACTACGAATGTAGTATCTAAATTTGTTGTTGTGTTACGTCAAGTGTGTCAAATGTTAAAGAATATTTTTTGAAGGTGGGAATATCACCTAATGAAATCTCCCGCTCTTGGGCGGAGCAAGAGGGTGTGCTAGACTTTTACTGACTAAAAACCTTTCATACTAGGGCTGAGTCTTCTTTTTAGAAGCAGACCCTTGGCCCCAGTAGGCTTTGACCCTACTGGGTCCTTACAGTTTGCTGACATCTCCTTGAGGAGCGTTTGAGCTCGGTCCGGACGGTTATCGGTCGGTCGGACGGCGAGTTACCCAATGCTCGCCGTCCGCAAGCCCGTAGACATTAGAGATACGACACTTGAAGTTGAACGTAAATAAAATGCTGTTGCCGTTACAAAATTCTTCAAAAAAACTGGATGCTATTAAAACCGTACGTTTATACGAAAATGCGGGACAGATGTAAGTTAAAGGTCTTGGTTCGTGGTTAATTTAAGTGGCCGGTAATGTTTGGACGGATACGATAATCAAGTAACGGTGCGTTTCCGTACGTCGCGATTTGTTGGAACTTGGAACACTTGATGTTGGATAGCTGTTCCAGCTAGTGTGGGAATACAGTGAAACTAACTGAATGAGTTTATGTTAGTGTGTGTTTAGATGTTGTTGGTTTGAAAAACAAAATGTTTCTTAATAAGTTAGATCTTCTTTGGTAAGCAAGGTAAAGATAAAGGTAAAGTACACCAACAGTCCAATACACAGTACGTAAAGAAACTAAATAGAGGAAAGAAAAGAGGAGATATCGATTATCGCAAATAGAAATTATTTTTCAAAATCCATTCAATATTAAATACCTGCACATGCACACACTGAAATGTGACGTCACTGCCATTAGGTTACGTGTGATAAAAGAGATAGCAAGATGATCATACTAATATTTGAAATGCTAATTGCTTTAACCAATTTTGATGTTGTTTTCAGACAACAGATTTCTTTTCGGTGTTATAATTTGTTGTTTAGAACAATTTTTTTTTTGATTAGCTTATACTGTCCCACTGCTGGGTAAAGGAATCTCCCAACTTCTTCCAGGTATTCTTTTCTTGAGCCACCTCGAACCAGTACCCGCGGTAGGCAACCAGGTCGTCTCGCCACCTCTTCCAAGGTCGTCCATCTTTAGGCACCCACTTTGTTGAAACTCTTGCTCAACGGTCAGAGAGCATGCGACAGCCGTAACAAAAAAAAAAACTTAATATAATATTCCACAACCATCACATTACGCAGTATAGTCCCAAGCTAAGCTTGTACATAAAATATTGTACAAAAGTAAATACTTTTTTCTGTATTACCCAAGTCAAAACAATTCGCTAAAAATTGTTCCATTAATAAAATTGCAAGCCCCAACATCAATAACCCACCTACAACAAACGCCAAAACTACAACACTTGGCTACTTAAAATCATCTCCGCCTCCACAACCGTTCACTCTTCCTTTCATTCATTCAATCACTCCAGTACTACCATTACGCTAACGGAGCCATGAGTATTTTTTTACAGCTGTCAGTCAAAACAACATCTAATAAGGTCGAGAACCGAACCCCGCCCACGACAGACTCAGTGTTGCCAGGTCCGTTTGTATAAAAACCGAGATAGATGGTGAAACAAATCGGGATTTAGGGTTTTAGATCGAGAAATGGGTGTCTTCAAGGCTAGAGTAAATAGGCTGTTTGTGCCATAACGATTACAACTATCACCATTGATTGCATCACTGCTTACTGCTAGTGGGTTCGCAGTCAAGCATTAGTCATCAGTAAAAAAAATAATCTTTTTTAAGATTTACAGTATGAGCTTAAAATTAATAGTGTTTTAAAATGGGCGGCCAGTTTTATTGCTGAAAGCGATTTTTTACAAACAAAGAACCAATTTAAAAAATAAACAATATTTAAAAAATATATTTTTTTATAAAATATTTTTAGGTGGTAAATCATCCCGGCTTCTTCTATCGCTCTTTGCGTTTCAGGGTTTTTGATTTATTTAGCGTCCCGATCGGGTGCAAATCTAGACGCGTCGCCAGTTCCCTAAAAATCGGGACATCCCGCGTAATACGGGACGCCTGGCAACACTAGGCCGAGCCCACGTTACGTCACTGGACAGTTTAGATAAGCTACCGGTTTACGATATGATAAGGCTGCTCTGAAGTGTCTTTTTTGTAAGATTGAGGGGAAAGAGGTCAACGTATTGAAAGATTGGTAAGGTGGGGTCCTTTCAAACGGCTGAATGGTTTCATTGATAAGATAGATGGGATTCGTGATTTGAACGTGTGGAAGTATTTTTAGATTACGCCAAAAGTGGACTGCAATAACATGAAACGAATAAAAGGATCGACGACCTGGTGGAGGTTGTGGGAATCCGATGGATGCGGGACGCACCGGGCCGTTCATTGAGATGACACTTGGGGGAGGCGTATGTCCGACAGTGGACGTCTATCGGCTGTAATGATGATGATGATATGTAATATAAAACATCCAATGAATTCTGCCACTCTAGGACGAGCGGTATCAGAATTTTACTGACTAAACCACACCACTTTACCTAGCCCTCCAAAACCCCGCGTTTCCTTTCGGAAGCCAGCCCCAGTAGACTTGGATTCTGCTGGGCCCCTACGGTTTTACTGACATCTCCTTGAGGCGCACGTGGAACGTCGACCTAAGCAATGTTTAACCGGTTCATATTGTGAAATGACAAGTTACCGCCATTATCTTTTCAATTAAATAAGACAGTCATACAGTTGACTGTTTTAGTAATAAAAGTTTTAGCAAGGTAATGGAAAGTACAAGGTAGGTAAATCTGGCTAGTAATTCTGTAGTAGATAATATTTTTAGAAAGCCACGTATATATTCTACAGCATACAGGTTTTTTTAAGGTGGTCAATCAAGTTGTCTAATAACTCCTACTCAGAGTGGAGCGGGAGTGTCAGACTTTTACTGACTGAAAGCTCACTTCTGTTCTTTTAGTTGACCTTTGCGTTCCAGGACCAAAGGTCAGGACAAAGGTTTCAAAGCAAAGTTGTACACGGATAAGAGAAACAGCAGAGTAATAATTTTTTAATATAATACAATTACCATACACGTAAAATAAATAATAATAATATTCCACAACTATCACACAACCCCAAGCCCCAAGCCAAGCAGAGCTTGTGTTATGGGTACTAGACAACTGATGAACATACTTAGGTATATATTTCTAAATACAATACACATTATACATAAATTACACCGTTTGTCTTGGCTGGGAATTGAACTCACGGCCTCTGGCATAGCAGTCAGGGCCACTAACCACTAGACCAACAGGCCAGTCAGGAACAGTACGTTTTAGGAATAATACGTTTGTATCGTTCTTTTTTATTGTTTTTAAGTTGTGTTAGTTATTAAGTATGTTTAATTTATAATTCATCGCATTGCATGAGCTGTTAAGTGTTGTTTGTTATGTTTATGTGTTGATATAAGAATATCAACACATAAGAAGAATTTCAACTATGTGTCGACGCGTAATTGTCGATTATATTTTCTAAATATATGGTTCACTATTTAACGGAAATGCACTTATCATATGTATTGTATATCATCATTATCATCAGCCTTTTTAATGTTCCCACTACTGGGACTCAGGCCTCCTCTCTTGGAGACGGAATGGGCCGTAACTGGCCAGGCAGGCCCAGTGCGAGTTGATGAATTTCACATGTCTTCGGATTTTGGTTCTAGGACATGCCGGTTTCCTCACAATGTTTTCCTTCACCGTTTTGAGAGCTGTGGTTATGAAATAAATTACACAAATGCGCCTGGCAGGGTTTAAACCCGCGACCTACAACTCGTAAGTCGGTGCCATTACCACTCGGCCACCACTGCTCTCCAATGTATTGTACAACTTTTGCTATTTATGTAACGAGGTAACTCTTTTTGCTTTTAGTTTTAAAGCTGAAATGTGGGTACTTACACATTTTCCGTAAGTGCCTTATTTGTACTTATATCAGTGATGACTTAACCCTTCAGATACCGTCAATTAGAGACACAATAGTAAGACAATAGATGTGCGGCCACCGGTGGTCGCTTGGGGATTCATGAATTAAATCGTTGTGTGTGCCATAGGCACAATTTGACACATATTTTTGGCATAATCACTAACTTTCCACTATTGTTATTTTATTAGATCTGGTTGTGGTCGGGTCAGGAACCGTGGTCACCAGCTCGTCCACAATCGTGCTCTTGTTACACAAAAACCTTTTTATAAAAAAAATAACCGACTTCACTAAAAAATTGAATTGAATTTGAGGAGTTCCCTCGATTTCGCCAAGATTTCATCATCAGTGGTGACTATGGGACCATTTGGGAAGTATACCCTTTCCAACAAAAAAAATAATTAAAAAGTACAAGGCACTAATTCCTGGGATAAGTGGCACAACACAATAAAACACAATTAAAATAACCATTTTGTGCCATAGTCAAATCTCTGTTCCATGTCGTTTTTTTTTGGTAGGCAAAAATCATCCAATGACAACCCCCGCTCTTGGGTGGAGCGGGAGATAGTGTCAAACTCTTACTGTCTAAAAACCCACCCCGTTCCTTCTAACCTTCATACCGGGGCTCGAGCTCCTTTTCAGATAACCCTGGCCCCAGTAAGCTTCAACCCAGCTGGGCCCCTGCTGTTGCTGACAACACCTTGAGGCGCGCGGGAACAGTGCGCGCCGTCGAGATAGGTCCGGACAGTTACCGGATAGTCGGACAATGACCTGCCCATGGCTCGCCGTCCGCAAGCCCGCGTCTACGGTGGCCGGAAATCGGGATCGGAATCCCGGTGGCGGCGACGAGAGCGCCGTTGCCTGATGCGGTCAGCCTCCTCCTTTGCTAGCATTACTGCTTCGCAGATGAAAACGACCGCCTGCCACTCCTTCTCGCTCCGGACCATAGCCTGAACCTAGGCCCGGCGCGAGAGGTCTCCGCCGCCGATCGCCCACACGAGGACACGGCGATGCTCCACCCAACCATTCCATGTCGTGGTCGGGTCAGGAATCACAACACCACATAAGCATAAAGAAAACTATTCATAAAGACAGTGGTCAATAAGGCAAGTTTATTTAGATTGCTTAAACAATACATATCGGCCAAATTGAATTAACTATTCTGCTGTCAGGGTCCCGGTCAATTTGAGTGACAGCAAACCGGCCTCCATCAATTTACACGCAACCCCGTAAATATGAAATGAACGAGTATATTTTCTGGCTATCGTATTTGTTACTGAATTTGATAGGACTAAGTATTTATAGAACGAAATCAGAGGTAATGTTATTATAGATGTTGGAGATTCGTTCAAAAACTGTACCTGGAATAATTACTTGTTTTCAATAGCTGTAGGTGAGGTATGAGTGGGATGTATGCAAAATAGCATTAATATAATTAAAACTGTTTTTATTTCAGATTTTTAGGGTTTCGTACCTCAAAATTAAAAAACGGAACCCTTATACGATCACTTTGTTGTCCGTACATCCGTCTGTCTGTCTGTCAAAACCCTTAATCTTAAGAACGGGTGGAGGTATCGAGTTGAAATTAAAACAATATACTCTGGTCTGCGGTCCTTTCAACCTGTAAAAAATCGAACTTCTAGGTTAACGAATAAAAAAGATACGGCCGTTTATGTCGCAAAACATATAAATTTAGTCCTCTCAATGAAATCAAAATTCGTAGGGTACTTCCCGTTGTCCTAGAATCCTAAAATTTGGCATGAAGGCTGAAAACTGTAAGTTTGTAGTTGCGTCACAATTTTTTTTTCGGTTCGGAAAAATGTTCGTACCTCAATTAGGGAATTATTTTCATAGGTAAGTTTGTAAGGAACCCTCTGTGCGCGAGTCCGACTCGCACATACCCAGAATTTTAATACGGGTTGCTTCCTTTGAAGTTTTATATCTTTGGATTGACTTGGAATTATGAGCTCAAATAAACGTACGCTATTCTTTTTGCGAAATAAGGTATTTATTGGTTTCTTTGTGTTTTGAATTTTCTGTAATATCGCGGAATTTATAACCATTTTTATATGGAATCTAAGAAAACTCGCATAAGTATGTTTCCTCAGGATTTTTTTTACATTTATACTTTTAAGCGACTGAAGCCAAGCAAGCTAGCAGTAGTTCCATATAAGGACAAAATATCAAGTTACAGCTTTGTAGAATTCGTATTTTCGAAGGAGGATCCCTGTCAGAGACAGATGCATTATATCATGGAGGAAAACGAATGGTGCTAAGCGCTCACGGAAATTTATAAGAAGCTGTGTAGTTTCAAATTCAGCCGTTTAAATATAGGTATACTTAACTGGAGAATTAAGTCTTAACACCGATCCCCAAATAATATAGTAAAGCTTAGATTTATTACTTTGGTATAATGCGAGATATGCGATGCGGACGCTATTGTCTTATACAACACTAATATTAGAACTAGGAGAAAGTGTGTATGTATGTTTTCCACTTCTTCAGGCTCAAACTGCTGAATTAATTTTCATGAAATTTGGCACATGAGTAGACCATATTTGGGAATAGCACATAAGATTCTTTTTATCCCGTGAATAGGTTCCCTTGGGATAATTTTCGACTTTCCCGTTGCTTCATGCTCTATGAATTTTGATTCTCTTGAGAGTGTCGAAATATACGTTTTTTGCAACATACAAGGCCATATCTTTTTTTTTCATTAAGTCTCAAGTGTGATTTTGCCACACTTTCAAGGGACCGCAGACTTGAGTATATGGTTTTAATTTCAACTCGATATCTCCACGTGTTCCCGAGATAAAGACTCTTGACAGACGGACGGACAGACAACGAAGTGATCCTACAAGGGATCCGTTTTTTCTTTTTGAGGTACGGAACCCTAAAAATCAGATACTATGGTACTTCTGAACTTATAATTTCGTCGTGCGACCCCGGGCCAATCTTTCAATTGCTTCACGGACGGCGCGCGCGCCGGTGGTACACGCATTATGGTTACAACGGGGCAATTTGCGTCCCAGGTTGTGATTGAGTGATTACATACTGTGTTATTGTTTTACTGCTACTGTTCGCCTCTTAATTTATATTAATACGTGGGTATCTTGTATTACTCAGACCAGATTTAATAGTACCAAAATGATTGATAACTCAATTTTGGACACCATCCATCATGTTCCCACTGCTGGGAGAGAGAGAGAAGGCCTGAGTCTTTCTCTCTAGAAGAGGGAATGGGCCATAATCCTCCACGCAGGCCCGGTGCGGGTTGGTGGATGTCACATGTCTTCGAATTTTCGGTTCTAGGACATGCCGGTTGCCTTACGATGTTTTCCTTCACCGTTTTGAGAGCAGTGGTGGTGAAATAAATTTCGAACCTACGACCTACAAGTCGTAAGTCGGACACCGATTTGATGGAATTAAATTAAATATTAGACTTTAACTTTGTGATCTTTTTTTGTAACTGTCTGATAATAATTTATTTATGAAATATTTATTTTATAATTTATGTGTGTACACATAAAAAGAAAAGAAAGATTATTATAAAAAATAGTACAAAGGTGCAAGGTGCTTATTGTACCGTACCTACTTACATTATACTGTAATTAAGTAATTGTTACATCTAATGCAACTTTTATTTTAATTTTAATAATTTCAAGTTCATGCAATTTAATTACTTGTGATGTAATTTGATTTATCATATATAATTCTAAATATTATGAAAATATACCAATTTAAATTTACAAAATATAAAAATTTTAATGTCCTATTTTTTACCTTATTTAATTACGTTCAACTCACATAATAGAAGCGACAAGAAATATGTAACCGAGATATTTGTAATGATTTAAAAGAGTGTCCATAGGGTTTCTTGCACATTCTTATGCATATATTTACGACTAGCTGCTCCCAGCGGCATTGCCCGCGTGATAGCAGAAAATTATCCCAAGGGAACATATTTCCGAAATAAAAAGTATCCTATGTCCTATTCCAGGACATGGTCTATCCGTGTACCAAGTTTCATCAAAATCGGTTTTGCCATTTAGGCGTGAAGGCGTAACAAACAAACAAACTCACTTTCGCTTTTATAATATTAGTAAGGATTTGAAATGTGCAGCAAGCAAAATTTTTGTGACTTGACAATTTAAATGTTGCTGTAAATGGTTTTGGTTTGGTAAATTCTTGATTGTATTGCATATTTCTTGAGGGAACTTGGACTTTTTCATCAAATTAGTAACTTACTCCAATAGGACGTCATTTTTGATGTGACAGCGGAAATGGAATGAGACCCCAAAGCATAATACAGACTTGCTGTGGGTTGCCATTCGATTTCCGCATCCGAACAAATATTTGTATGGTTCGTGGATACTTTGAAGATCAATGTTTGTATATGTAAATTGCGTTTGAGGCTTTGACGACACACGAATCGAAGGGAGAATCCTGGTGGGAGGTTACAAATATCAAATACCTGTGTAAGAAATGTTTTTCTGTGTAATGAAGTAAATAAAGATTGCAGCAAGTATAAGAGCTGTGAGGAAGATGAGCAGTGGTGGATTTACGAATTGTATTACGCGGGTTCAAGCCCAACCAGGCGCCATAATTTGTACGTAATTTATTTCATTACTACTGTTCTCAAAACGGTGAAGGAAAACACCGTGAGGAAATCGAAATGACCTAGAACCAAAAAATCGAAGACATGTGACACCTACTACTTAACTCGCCCTGGGCCTGCGTGCTGAATGGGCCTTACCCATTCTATCTCCTAGACAACCCCCGCTCTTGGGTGGATCGGGAGATAGTGTCAGACTCTTACTGACTAAAAACCCACCCCGTTCCTTCTAGCCTCTTCATACCGGGGCTTGAGTTCTTTTAGGATAACCTTGGCCCCAGTTGGCTTCGACCCAGCTGGGTCCTGTTGCTGACAACTCCTTGAGCGACGACGGCGCACTGTTCCCGCGCGCCGTCGACGTCTTGGGCTCGGTCCGGACAGTTATCTGACGGTCAGACAGCAAGCTACCCATGGCTCGATAGACAAAAGGCCTGAGTCCCAGCAGTGGGAACATTATAAGACTGATTATGCTATGCAGGTATAAGAAATAAACTAAATGGAGAGAATTCATGAAAGAGAGAATTTTCATGAAATATTAGAGACGAAATATTCTGAAGTTATGAAACCAGCAGTCTATCTTGTGCTAGCTAAAACAAAAAGGTGCATTACAATTCCTTTTAAGCTACTTTCTTGAATTTTCGTCTCTTAAATCTACCTCGTAAAATGTTGCTTGAATTTTAGAGAATTTATCAAGAAAACTTACGTAATTTGTTAATGCAATGTAGAAGTGGATCTTGAGGACTTATCTTCGTGGATTGGTGTTTCTATTTTATGAGTGCAAAATATTGGGCTGTGAAAAGGACGGATGAAAAAAGATTGCATGTAGCGGAGATGAGAATGTTGAGATGGATGTGTGGTGTGACGAGAATGGATAAAGTGAGAAATGAGTATATTAGAGGAAGTTTGAAAGTAGCACCAATGACTGAAAAGTTGAAAGGTAATCGGTTGTCTTGGTATGGTCATGTGAAGAGGAGGGATAAAGCGCATATTACTAAAAGAGTTCTGAGTATACATGTAGATGGATGGAGAGGGAGAGGAAGGCCGAAGAAAAGATGGATAGATTGTTTGAGGAGTGATATGAAAGAAAAGGGAGTTATTGATAATTTGACGGGTGACAGAACAGAATCGAAGAAAAAAAACCTTGCGTCGACCCCAAGTAATATGGGATAAGGGCAGGAAGAAGAAGAAGAGTAAAAATTATCAACTTACAAGATAAAACATAACATAATTAAGTCGTATCCCTTTTACCATCTGGGCGGAGTTCAATGCACACATACTCGTACTGCCGCTTGCACAAATGGTGCCCCGCTGACCTTTAAAACCATTTTCTTTGCAGAATATTAATTGATTTACATATGCTATGGAAAAACACTTAACCAGCAATTTTTTTGGGTAAATATTTCTAAAGACAAAAGCCGTTTGAAAGGAGTAGCGAAAAAATATCACGTTGTGAAATAATTCATACGTTCAACATGATATTTTTATTATATTATTGTACATGAATCTATAAATAGACATATATATATTTTTTTAAACTTAGCCGTTACCGTTTTCGACAGAATGTAAAAAAAAAACGTGTTGCGCCGACCCCAAATAAAACGGGACAAGGGCAGGAAGATGAGCTGTTATCGATACCGAGCTTCAGAAAGTCACTGTTATATGGTACTGTTCGAAAGCTAGGCCCCTAAAAGATACCAAAGATAAGATACATAACTCCAACCATGCCGTAGTTTGTCGCTTATAAGCGTCATTGGCGTTTCGAGGTTTAGATTCCCCGTGTTCCTACAAGTTGCCCTTTACGTTCTAGGGCCACAGCCACGATAGTTCTTTCGAACAGCCCCACTGCCCCAGAAGATTGAAGCTACATTAGACCGACGCACACGTGTAACACGCCTGATTTGTATTTAGAACGACGTCACGTGGCATGGATCAAGTGTAGCTCTACAAGTCTAGTTTCCATATAAATTCTATGGGGTCCGTCGCGCCAAGATCGGCGTGTGTTTCACACGTGTGCGCAGTGTAGTTCTAGATTCATCCCTTTACATCATATTAGCTAACGGTCGCATAAAGCCTATCGACCACGAGCTCGGCCTTCATCGATCGGCTGGCTAGCAACATGTAAGGCCGTATGCAGACGGCATTCAAGGCCTCAGTTTACACTAACTTGCCTTGCAGACTCCTATTTCAGTTCTTTTGTGTAAATTCGATTCATATTTTTGTCTGACTAATATGTTGCTGCTTGAGCTCTGTTGTTGGCTTCGTTTAAGTCGTGGAAGGTGCAGGTGGATGAGCGGGAAAGGAGATGACACAGACCCTTTCTTTTTGAAGCTGGAAATCATTAAAAATCTTCTCCCACTCTGGGTGAAACAATAGAGAATTTCACTTTTTTATTATTATTATAAACTAGTGCTTGTCTGCAATCCCACCAATCAACAAAATGCAATGCAATCTCTGATGGTGAGTCACTCTAGTTTATTAAAAGCCTATTCACTCTAGCCTTAAAGACACCCAAATTGTAATCCCTATACCGCTCTTGGTGGAAAGAAAGGGAGTGTCAGGTTTTATTGAACAAAAGTTGTTTAGTGTTTCAGGAAAATCCTGGAAGTACTCAATTATACCTAAAGATTAATTTGTCTATGTACAATAGATGACTAAAACATAGAAATGAAATAAAAACCAGTTACTGACGAAGCCAGCTTGAAGAACCATCATTAAGGTTTATAATTCAAAACTCTAAGAATATTCACTACGTCTAAATGAAAATATGAATAGTGACTTAAACATCTGGCTTTTCAGCGTATCATACATGCTGCTTTCAGTTCGCTGAAAGGCAAAGCAACAGGTAAAATGCCACATTTGGACGTAAAGAGGTCACGTCACTTGAAGGAAATGTTAACTTATGCTCATGTTAAAAAGTTTCCTCGTTTAAATATGGATGAAATACAAATAGTAGGGAATGGCAGAAGTAACTGATACTTAATGTAAGTTGATATTTATACCACAAATGGGGCAGTTTTAGACGTAAAATTAAATAAGGCAAGAAGAGAGATTGAAAATTTAGATATTCAGTAAATAAAAGCTCACACATCTCAAAATACTCGTACACATAAAATAAAAAATAAATCTATGCAATGCCAAAAGGCACCTACCGGACGTCATCGATGATTTAGAAAATCTCTTTCAAAAGTTTGAAGTTTAAAACTAAGAAAACGCCAGATAAATTTATGAGCAAATATAAACATTTATGTTAATAATCATCATTTCAGCCGAAAGACATCTGAAATAGATATCCCCAAAGTGTACCATTATGACTGTTCCTGTGCATCTAGCATACATCAGATTACTTCAAATATCACCAGGTTATCGGTGCACGGTGTGGAAGACCTTGCAACGCGGATCGGGGTACGCGGTCGCCACTACGAAACTTCGGCTCCATCGTCCATATGTTCGTGAGGGATGTGCCCACTGCCAGTTAAGTTTGGCAATTCTTCAGGCTATACTTTAATCCGCCCATATGTACCTATTTGCATATGTCCTACATCAATGATATGGCCAAACGAGGATCGACATATCTAACGTTAACGTTTAAACGATCTCGCAATATAATTAAACATCCCCTAAAGTACAATCAGCACTATGCACTTTTGAAAAATTTGGCAGAGGAGGAGTGCGTGCAGAATAGGTTTTCAAATGAGTACTCCTTACAAAGAACATTAAAGTCCTTACTCGCTCGCACCATGTACGAGTTTCGCCTGTAATTAGTAGAAGAAGAAGGAATAGAGATAGGCGGATTAAATCTAACCGATCTAATCTATCATGAAGTGATCAATTCTAAGATCTGGCCAGGACCCATGCATCATTTTCTCTAATAGCTTTTTCTCAAGCATGTTAAGATCGAGTTCAAGTCTAACCAGAGCCTGTACATCAGTATACAACTCACGTACCCGATATAATTATCGGGGATATAGGCTTATCCCTTACTCGTGTACGCCAAGTATAGAGAAAACGATTATTTTAATTGAAATTCCAAAACGGTTTGTGAAAATGCTGTCACTTTCAGAATCGAAAACTTTAGCTGTAGGGACTTTATAACTGATAAGCTTTTCCGGGTCTGGCATGTCGTTGTCAGAGTTCCTGAAGATAATAATCATTGTCAGAAAATATGAGTCGTCATCTATATATATAAAAATCAATTGCTGTTTGTTAGTCTCGCTAAAACTCGAGAACGACTGGTCCGATTTTAATCATTCCTTATTTCTTTTGTTCACCAACATACAGGGAAGGTTTAAAAGCAAAAATAAATGGGTAGGGTAGGGGTAGGGTAGGTACTCAGTTGACGGGAGCGAAGCCGCGGGTAAAAGCTAGTAAGAAATAGTTCAATTATTATAATGGATCTTTATGAGGGGCGTGAGATTTTTTTTTTATCCTACTTCTTAGCAATCTGTTTTATTTTAAACAATAATCTAAGATGCTCTCAGATTTTCATCGTATAATATGTCTTTTAGCTGAGATGTGTACCCAGTGGTGCAATTTTCATCTTTTGTTTGCAAATCTTTGCGCTAGATCTGATATGCTATTTTTCTTAAGGCGAGAGAATCTTAAACTGCCCACTCGGGCGTGAGAATACTAAAATATTTTCGAGTAATAATTAAATTCCGACAAATCTTTCCAGCCGAATATCTAAATATTTTAATGTTCAAAGTCTGTATCATAAGCTTCGTTGTGTTCACAAACAAGCCTATTAAAATTAACAATATTTACCATCAACCTAGTCCTTTGGTTAATTTGTTAGGGTCTGGTCGGTTTCCAGGCTAACTTACGGATAAATATTGTCGTTACATCCCAAGAGGGTAGTTGAAAATGTGTTCATTAAAAAGTATATTACACGTGGCCAAGGAAAATCAATATGGGCCAACTCTGTCTCCACTCTATATGGGTCATCGGGCGGCAGTCAGCAGAAAAAGCGGTAACAGAAATACATTTTGGCGTTTTTATGGCCTGTATTTTTACACTTTCAACTTATATGAACATGTTACTTCTTTATTGGTCAATATAATGGTTTTTATGTTCAAGTTTGGAATATTTGTTAATTTTATTATTACAAGCTTTTATTTAGTTTCACCTGTCCCGATGTTTGTTTGTAATCAAATCTGGTAAATTAAATTTGACCCACTTCCTGATTACCGATTGAGCTGAAATTTTGCAGGCATGTGTAAATCAGATGACAATGTAAATTATTATAACAAGGAGCTGATCTGATGATGGAACCGGAAGGTGGGTATAGGAACTTGGTAGTTAAACGTCAACCTCATGGAGTTTGGGCTCGTATGATTCGTCTTCACGAGTATTAATTAGGTCTATAGGTATACCAAGCTAGAAGCTTGCTATGAAAAAAATATTTTCATGAAAAGTTTATATACGGTTTCTGTCTCAGTTTCGTTGGCCTTGAGGAACTCCTTAATACTTTAACAGAGGAAACTACTTATTGGAATATCTGCTTTGATAGGCCTGAAAATATTATAGATGACGTTGAACTTTACGTTGAAGAAGTTGTACATTTAACAACTTTACGGAATTTAGCTTCTAACTACAAACTTAAGCAATTGGCTTTAGTGGGAAGTCTCTGAAGTTCTGAACTAACTACAAGAGACACTTTACCAATACAAGTTCAAGTCAGATCAAAATTGATACTTCGTGTTCATACGCTGTGCGCTTTTGAAATTCTCTCATAGAATATAGTTTGGCGATCACTTAATATTTGCAAAAGTGGGCACAATTCATAGCATCAATGAGCTAATTGATTCACCGAATTCACAAGTGAAACATCACGCAGTATTATATAAAAAGATTAAACAGCACATATTTACATTTCAAAGAATGATTGGCAAACTGATAAAAATGTCAAAACGATCCAAGTGAATAAAAACGTCAGCAAAAACGAGTGAAAATAGATTTTTCACACTCCACCGATCACCGCAGAAGAAATTAAATGCAGAGAATATTTTTTAAAACGTTAGGAACAGAACACATTTCTTCTAACAGTACTCTCTTCAACTTTGTAGGTACTAACCGCTCCGCCTTGGAAAACTACGTTTTTAATATGCTCTTTTTCAAGCCCAACTTCGCTTGGCAGGTCTTTACGACTGTTTCAAATTAGCAATTACATTCTACTTTCCACTTTCGTGTTTTGCAAATGACATAAGTAATTCAAATTATCATAAGAGAAATGGAGTATGTGTAATGTCTGACAAATTACGAGCATGTAAAGACTAAATTTACGCTGTGTGAATACATAGTATCTATTACGAGTATATTATTAGTCATAATAGCAGAGAATTAAACATTGTAGATGATGCTCTGAAGCTGTTATGTTACCAAATGATATGGTGTAAATATTTGATTCTGTGAAAAGCCTTTTACCAGTTGGCTGTGCTTGAAGATACAATTAATGCAAGCACCTCTAGTAACACAAAACTCCAAACGAATTTCTATTTTAATGTTGAGTGCCAAGTCAGTGAAAAAAACATCAGTCAGTCTGTTATCGATCCACCTGATAAAACCCACTAGTCTCCTCTGACGACACCCATGGGAAATAACAGATCGCCCCAATACGAACGCCAAAAAGGACAGCAGATGTAAAAAAAAAGTTCAATAAAAGACAAAATATATTAAAACGGATACCAGTGTAATTGTAATACGATAAGATACGCTTGAATGAAATTGATTTGATTGGCACTGGAGTTTAACGACCAGATGTGACAGTGAAATATTGTGCAGACGAAGCTTCGTTATAATGCTCTCTTTTCTGTAAGCGAAAAGAAAATTGCGGGTTCATGCGATACGTGACGTTATGTTACTATAATCGCGGTATCAGAAGAATTTAGGATTTATGAAGCATTTCCAGATACATTGTTTGTCAATGATGAAAGAAATAATCAGTCACAATACAGACCAGAATATTACTGTCGAGAATGGAACCTTGGCTAAGTCTGTCTTTGTTAATATCCAGATCCTTTTACAGCACAATTGATACTGAAAGACGGTTATAATATTGGAAGCAAGCTACCCTAACCCATTATGGAAATCAAGCGCTTAGGCCTCTCATCAATAACGAACCCCTTCAGACTGGTATGTATGATAACAATAATATGGACGAACCAAGAGATTCTAACACATAAATAGGTTTTATAGAACATGTGGTTGCAAAAATACGGCATTTTTAATATTAAAGTTCACCTACATCCCGAGCGAAGCAGGAAATAACCAATAAACAAGGTAATATTCACTTATTTGCGGTTTTAACGCGGTGTTACATTTTATTGCGGCCGTGTTAATTAGCAGACTACCGTCCTTATGGAAAATTTTATGTAATTCGCATTCATAAATTTATTGGATGAAAAATGTCGTGTGCATTGCAAAATTCTCGGATGAAAGAGGCGGTTTGAATATATTAAATTTTACGTGGATTTTTACGTTGAAGTGAAACATGAATTTAATATAAGCTGGTTTACTTGCTACAAGGTTAGTACTGTAGTAATGATTAGTGCAAATCTTCAAGTAGTCTCCGTTATTTATTCATCTGCCTTCTCTGAATGAAGATCAAACATAAAACCAAATAGGTACGTAATATCTTTATGGAAATGTCGGATGTCTGTTTATCAGTAGATTATTTGAATTTATCTCCAATCCGTCACATCAAGACTTATCCTGAACTTGAAATTGTTATCTATAATACGGTATTGACTGATTGGGTAATACTTATGTAGGTACACAAAGATATCCTATGATGTCCTAGTTTAAGTCGACTTTTATAGTCTTGTTTTTATCAGAAATACAATGCGGGTGACAAACATAATAGTTTAGAGTTCCACGAAATATGCGTCTCTGCAGACACAGTTTTAGAAACCAACGTGCCAACCAATTTGACCTTGCTAGTTTTAATCCATGTAAACGGCAGTTGTAAACCATGACCTCCAACGCCTTTGGTTGGCAGGCGCGTTTTCCCAACCACCGAATGTTATAGCGCGTGGTTTACATCCATGGAGTCGCCACACAAACCAAACACATGAACCAAGGTGACCTTGGGCAGAACGCCAGTTTAGTCACCTTTTAAGAGCTACTGATTTTAGGCTTTTTGACTTCTTCCACTCTATGTATCAGACTTTTACTGACTAAAACCCCCGTGTGCCGTTTAGTTGCCATTTGCCTTCGATAGACATTAACAAATTCTTTCACCACAAAACCAAATTCTCGCGATCCTTCCCATTTATTTACAAACAACATTCCACTAGATTTAACTTGTAAGAACCAAAGCGTTGAAGTGTGTCTAGTTCAACATACGGATGACTTATCGGAACCGTGCCGCGAATTTTGTCGTAAAATCAAATGAAACTCGGACTAATATCACACACGAATATTATAAAGGCGAAATATTGTATGTATGACATGTAGAGCAGTGGTGGCGGAGTGGTAATGGCTGCGACTTACCAGTTGCGCATTACTTTGTGTAATTTATTTCATTACCATCGCTCACAAAATGGTGTAGGAAAACGTCGTGAGGAAACCGGCATATCCTAGAACCAAAAATTCGAAGACATGTGGCATTCACTAACCTGCGATGGGTCCGCGTGGTGGATTATGGCCCATTCCCTCTCCTAGAGAGGAAGCCTGAGTCCCAGCAGTGGGAAAATCAGTAAAAGCTGGTCGTCTGACGCCACCGCCATTTTTCGCGACTTTATTTTAAGAGGATGCAGTTTCGAAAAATTTGTATAGTTTTGTATCTGAATAGCCTACTCTGCACATCCGGACAGTATGTGAAATTATTGAAACATGCACAGTCTCGGTAAAATGGGGCTGCGAATTTTATAGTAGTAGGTGTCTATTGACTACCTCAGTAAAACTTGCTGAAAAGGCTGACTCGATACATTTACAGCCAAATACATTATACTGAAAAAACATTAAAATGTCTGAGAAAATAAATTTACTGTATTCTGTAATCTTTTCTTGCTTTCAATTTATCCGTTTTTTGACGGTCTGTTGCGGTGCCGATGCGGTGCGTTAGTCGCACTGCGTACGGACGATCGTATTTTTCATACAAGCGCGCGGTGCGACAACCGTGCGGCTAACGGTCAACAACAGGACGGCAACATCACAAGCACCATGTGTTCAATTCGATGTTGAATAGCGCATCACTAGCATAGAAACGCACGGTAGCCAGATACGTTTTCAATTTAGGCGCTTGTTGACGGACTGCTACCTGCCGACTTCGGCACGGTAAACGTGCGGCAGCGGTCCGACATGAAACGTGTAAATTGAAAGCGCCCTTAATTTGACACTAGCTAAAAACGCAAACTGTTCTAAGTCGATGGAAAAACCAAAGATCTTACATAAACAGTGTTCTAAGTAAAATGTAAAGTACTACGAGTAAAACTAAGTTATGTTCATTCGCATATTTGTTTCTGTCCCAGAATGGAAAAGGGAATACAAAATGTATCACCTGCTTACAATTCTGCGCATGTTCAAAATTGTCAACGGGTGCACATTATGCAAGCAGCTCTACATATAAGGATTTTATGAAACAGGATTTCATATTATATTTCAAATAGTATGTTTGTAAAGAATGTGTTGACGTTCTAGTGTGTGCAATATAAAGATATTTAGGTAGACAAAACTCTTAAGAAGTTGTCAGCAACAACAGGGGCCCAGTTGGGTCGAAGCCTACTGAGGCCAGGGTTATCTGAAAGGGGCTTCTAGTCTTCGAACGCCGCCGCCTAAGAGCGGGCGGGTTCTTAGTCATTACGAGTCTGACACTATCTCCCCCTCCACCCAAGAGCAGGGGTTCTCATTGGATGATTTCTGCCCACCATAAAAAAAAGTAGACAAAACTTCAATTTGATTTCAAATTAAAAAAAACTGGTCAATGATTTTTTCTTTGTCGTTTTTGCTACGGACGGCACGAAGGGTTCCGTATCGTCTGTAATAAAAAAAAAACTACAAAAAGAAAATCACGTGTGTATGGCAGCCCTCTTATTTATTTTATTTTCTTTTTTTCTAATTTTTGTTAATATAATGGCAACATAAATACCTAGAAGTAACCTATTCACTCTAGCTTGAAAAACAGTCTTCAGCAGGAAAGTCTTAGTCTTTAGCTGTAAGCACAATGAATCTGAATGTGTCCTCAAATCGTTTCATGCATATGGGCGAGATGTTCACCATGTACAGGTGGCGAATAGCCGTACGATTATTGGTAGGGTTTGATGGAATTAAATTATGGAATTCCGAAGCTCACTCCCCGAAATGTAATCGATAGAAAACCCGACAGGCTCGACGCCGTTGCTCAAGACTTTTTAAGGTTCCGGTACCCAAGGGGTAAAACGAGACCCTATTACTAAAACTGCTGTCCATCCATCAGTCTGTCTATCTGTCTGTCCGTCTATCGCCAGGCTGTATCTCATGAACCATGATAGCTAGACAGTTGAAATTTTCACAGATGATGTATTTCTGTTGCCGCTATATCAAACAATACAATAAACGGTATAAAATAAATTTTGTAAAAAAAAGTTTTGTATGGAACCCTTTGTGTGCGAATCCGACTCGCATTTGGCAGGTTTCTTTACCAGTTGTAAACCTAAAAGATTTTATTACGTAAACTGACTTTGGCGAGGTAAGAAATTCAAAGAATTTAAAGGGAGTAAAAATGTAAGGGCACGACCCCAAAAGTTTTCCGAGATATAAACTTTGACCTGTGGCGTTCGGGGTTGATGTTGAGGAAATATATTGAAAACGCAATTCAATGTTTTTTATTGGAGCCACTTTTACCAAAGGGGATATTTTTCATCTAGTAGGACTAAATTACTGAAGCTAGGTAAGCTTAGCTGTTTCTTTTTTGGTGGGTGAAAATCTGCTAAATGACATCCCCCGCTCTTGGGCGGAGCGGGAGATACTGTCAGACTCTTACTGACTAAAAAACCCACCCCGTTCCTTCTTGCCTCGTCGACGACGCGCACTGTTTCTGCGCGCCTCTCCATCTACTGGGGCCAGGGTTACCTAGTTCGAAAGATAGCTCAGCCCCGGTACGAAAGGCAACGAAGTAACATGAGTAAGGTTTTAGTCAGTAAAAGTCTGACACTATGTCCCGCTCCGCCCAAGAGCAGAGGACGTCAGGAGATGATTTTCCCAACGGAAAAAAGCTAGTTCTTTCAGTTACCTTTTCTGTTCCAAGGCCAGGGTGAATATTTCGAACAAACCACTTGAATAAACTTAGAATCGTTTAAAATAGGTTTGAAACTAGATAAAAGCAACAAGTGGTAAAGAAACAAGAAAATACAAAAGTGGTCCTCAAGAGAAAACTGCTGTCTAAATAGCTTCATTTGCTTCTTAAAATACCATTTAGCTAAATCGAATTCACTGAAATCTGGCACTAAACAATGGTATTGAGATCTTTTAGAGTACTGGTTTTTTGTTAGGGAGGAAAATCATTTAATGACATCGGAGCTCTTGGGCGGAGCGAAAATGAGTGTAAGAATTTTACTGACTAAAAATCCACTACTGTTCTTTCTTTGCCTTTCAGCACAGGGACAGGTTTTCCTTTCAAAAGCGAACCCGCCGCCTCAGTAGGCTTCGACCCTGCTGGGCCGCTACGGTTTGCTGACACCTCTTTGAAGCGCATGGAAGACTACGCGCCGTCGACGACTTGGGCTTGGTTTGGACGGTTACCGGACTGCCGGACAATGGGTAGCTCGCCGCAGAATACTATAAAGCTTCAAAGCTGCTATTAGGTAATAGAAGTTCTACATAGTCTTTGACGTCAAAGGCCATGACGCCTGTACAGCCACCATAAAAAAACGGCGTTTTGGAGAGACAGACAGATATACTTGTTTAAAATTGTTATAATCTTGTTCACTTTCCTAACAATTTTGATATTGATTTCATAATTAGTATTCTATTTCTATATATATTTTTTGATAAACTGGTTAGTTAACATTTTTTTTCATACGTTGATAGGTTAGGTAAGTATGTATTCTCTATTTAACTTCCAAAGAAAAGAAAAACAAAATCAAATGAAAGACCTGTTCTCAATCATTTCCGTTATAAACCAAATCAAGTTCTTGCTAAGGAAGTGTTAACAAACGTTCAGTTCTCATAAATTGTCCCTCAACACCTCATAACTGGCGCCCAACGTGGGGCCGCGGGGCGCACCTAAACCAATTTTCCATTACGTTTTCTGTACGACTGTAAGAGCGAGACAAAAACCCAAACATCATTACATTAAACCTCCTTTGTTTCGGCGTCAATGTCTGTGATTACGTTAGAGGTGTCAAAGCAAAATGAACTTTGAAAATGAACAGGAAAGAGTCAATATCGTTAGTTGTATGTTCTAATAGGAAAGGGCCTATGTCTACTAGGCAGGGGGAAGTTGGGGCTATGAAAAACGGGAACGCAACACAGGGAAGGTTGAAGCCGTCGCGACAGTCTGGAGTGAAGAAACGAAGGCTTTTGTTTAGCCAGCACGAACAAACCTTGTAAACAAAATTCACCGAAGTGCGTTGGGTAAGAAGTTATTGAAGAGAACAAAGTTGTGGTAATTAACAGAATGAGTAATAAATAAAAGTTGGTTTCGCCTGAATTTATTGTAACTTGAGCTCTTAATGTAAACCTAATTTTACTCAGAAACTAAAGATTTACAACTTCGTGCGTAGCTAGTGTTAATATAATTAAAAAGTTTAATATCTTGGGAACATTGAGAAAAGCTCTTTAAAGGTTTTTGATTTCTACAAAAACGAGACTTTTGTGTTTTCAAATAATTTCGTTCCATTTTATAAATCTTGTAAGAAACCCTAAAGCTGCGAAAGCTACGGTAGCAGTCCCATTAAATCCAATAAATATATCGAGAAATCCACTCCCTAAGGCTATAGAGACCCCAGTCTTACATATCTAGCACGCTTACATTCGCAACCCCCTGTCTGGCTTTAGGGCAATTTGTCAAGCCCCGGACCTACCCTTACGTCCCCTCGTATAAAAAGCATTTGAATAATCGAAATGATGACGTAGCCCACGATATTGGCAATACTACAGGTGCAGTAGCTATTCAGGAAATGGAGGTCGGCAGTTTATGAAGACATGGCACGTAAGTTTGCATTTTAGGCGAATATATTGGACAATATTGAGGAGCCTCAAGTGCTTTGATGGCAATACTGTTTTATGTTATGGCTGTACTTCAAATGATTCATACATTTATTCCCAAAAATAAAATCAGTGGAAATACAGAACATTTTGGTAAGCCCGACAATTGAAATTGAGTGGAGAATGTCATAAAACGGTTGTGTCAGATTACCATCTTCAGAATTCTAGTGGAAAAACGTATTTTCTGCTAGCAAAATTGGATCCCGCATTACATGGTTTGAAGCTTCAGACTGTGTAACCTCAGCCGTTGGAATCGAATACACAGCTCAAAGAAAACCTTAGAACATAAAAAGACCTGTAATATTACATAACAGACACGGCTCTTTTATTAATATATCTGGATCTACCCCTATGTGTGAGTCACCAACCACGCGGAGGGTGGCCGATGGAGCTAACACTGGTTTATTTATAGAATTTATCGTCGTTTTATATCGAACCACTGCACAGACTATTAAAATGTTGAGAATCATCAACAGCCCGTTCTTTGGTTTTATGTTTCACTGTTTTGTTAGAGTCCGCTATCAAAATCAGCTCATCGGCTTTTACGGCGACCGCAATATAACTTTTATTTTTTCATAATTTTATTTTGAGGGTAGTTGCGGAGATTTAGAGGTGTTTTGGCGCTATTCTACAGTTTCAAAAGTTATTATTACTGAGAACGTTATTTATCGTTCAGTTCCTTAGAACAAACTGTAAATTAAGATTTGCAGCTCCATAAACGTAGTTGAATTCGCAACTCAAAGGCCTGAATTCATTGGTGTGTCAAATTTAATAAATGGGATGCATTTTCGCTAGCTTTATTCATTAAGTCACGTCTGCACTTGTTTGCTGGATCTACGTATACTGGATCCACAAACAATCAAATAATTAGTACCGAGTGCGTAAAAGTTCGTTGCAATATATTGTTCCCCTAGGAGCATTTATTGTAGCGGTCAAGGGAGGCTCACGTGCAGCAGTGGACTTTTACGACCCAGAATAGTTACGATCTATATAAATTCGTTTTAAGACCTGTTAAACTACTTCCAACAGCATATCTCTAGAGAAATCATATTCGTGGAAATATGATTTATTTTCTCGGTTCATTCGTTGTGAACTGTTCTAAATAAATTCCTTTTACCTTTACCCAGTCCTTGGTCAGTGCCCAGTGAGTAATGGTTTTCGATTACGACCTTTCTGTCTAATGTATCGAAAACTGGCGTGCGAATAAACTGTCAGAGATAACGCAAACTCACGATTACTGCGACTGAGATATTAAGTCATTGTGCGATAGTCTTTTTAGGAACTATTGTTCGACTAAGTTTTACCAGGACCTGCGTGAATGTAGAAAACCAACGGTAACAACACTTCGAAATAAAAATATCCTAAAGGTAAAATGTGCAAGTTCAGGACATGGTTGTACCCGTGTAGCAAATTGCCTCCAAATCCGCTAAGCCATTTGAGCTTGAAGGGGTGACAAACATGAACACACATACATTTATAAACTTTCAACTTTATAATATTAGTGTGATAATAAAACGCTTCATAGAAGTTTGAAGGAGGGGAGATCTATTTAAAGCCATGCTTTTATTAAATTACCTGGTCATAGTGCTATATTGGAAGTAAATTACAGTCAATTATAAACATATTTTAGCATTTTAATCACCACTGCTCTCATAATCGTGAGAGAACCAGCCTATTCTTGAACAGCATTTTTACTAGGTACTACTCTCAACGGTGAAGGAATACATAGTGAGAAAACTGGCATATCCTTGAACCAAATATTCGAAGATATGTGACATCCTCTAGTTAGTCCTGCGTATTGGATTTAGGCCCATTCCCTGTCCACAGAGGAAACCTTAGTCTTAGCAGTGGGAACATAATTAGGGTATTATGGTTAAGCTTTATTTCATTCAACAATTTCTAGTGTATCATAAACCAAAGTTCATTAAAGGTTTATACTATTAATGAATTTATAATCTTTCTACCCACCAGATATTACAAAACCGCCAACGTAACACCATCGATTAAAAGACGCACGTGAGCGCCAACTCTTACCTCAACATAAACGTTGTATAGCACTTTGAAAAGTTTTCAAGGCGTGACTAAAAAGCCATTGTTTTGAACGAGACGCCATGTTATACCAGCTACAATGTGCTATATGATGTGTTTCACTGTTTCGCAATGAGAGAACCGCTTAGTTTGCTTCCTAGTTGATAAGCAGCTTTTGTTTACTTTGTTATAGGCTGTTGACATGATGGAGGAAAATGTATTCTTCTATACTTCGAGGAATATACTCAGTAACATTGTCATCATAACGTCAGATGCAGACATTGACAGACAAAGCTAATCATTGCCTCATATAACTATATGAATATTCATGATTCTGTACAAGCGTTGGTAGTCTCATATCGAATTCATGAGCCAATAGAAGTTGAAATAGTACTCGACAATGGAATCGATACTTTGGGAGAGCTACACGACGCAATGCACGCAGAATACTGCATTGTGCATGCGAGATGAGCGATGAGGATAGTAGTAACTACTGAAGTTCAGGTTAGAATTGGACAGTAAGAAAGTAGTTATAAGGATCATAGACGATACATTGAAAACCCTGCTTTGCCTGTCTACAGTGTCTATCTTGTATTAATTTATTCTAGGTAACTTTGACTGACTAAAACCTATCCTGTGGTCCTTCAATAGCCCTTTGGGACCCAGGGCTGCGGTAACTTGCGAACACTGCGGCTTTTCTGTCTACCTAGAACCATGTTTACGAGGCAGATAATGTAAAATTTCACGTTATTTTGCTAGCAAAAGCATATTTCCTGTTGCGACATAAAATACCTGTCCGAAAGGTAGTGTCATCTAACGTTAAAAATGGTGCAAAGCTTTCAAACGTCGAGCTAGAGTGCCCCCACAACTACTTAAACAGGAGGAAAACAAATAAATTCCGTCTCCTATTCCCAAAGAATTTCGAATATAAACATTTTGCACCGGGAAATTTTAAGAACAAACCGGTTATCTGACAATAAGTAACAAAACTGAATAAGGAACGGGGAGGACACACCCAAATAAATTTTGGTGCGAGGCTAGAAAACTTTCCTACCTCAAAAGTATGAAAGACTACACATAATGTAAGTTATCACAAAGGCAATCTTAATAGTATCTCGGAAATGGTAACATGCTCGTTACGGGACTACCAACGGTATCAAAAAAAGCAGCGATTCATTCATTGAAGCTACTGTTTGGACACATTCTCACTGACTTCTATTTGAATAATTTAAACATATAAAAGTAACAGAACATATGGACACAGATGTTAAGTAAACTGTACGTTTGTTGCTTTCTAAAGCCGGCTAAATGTTTGTGGAAAGGATTTGGAAATGTAAATCGGATTGCGAATTGCATTATTACTTCGTTTTGTTGAGAGAATTCTTCACGTTTCGAAAACGGATACAATGTTTTAGCAGCAGAGAAAGAATTTACCAAACAAATCGTAGCAGTTTGTAATGTTCCAGAGAAAGCGGAACAGATGAAAGCATTAGATTTATCAATTGAAGATGTTATGGTTAAAGCGGGGTCTAACATGGATGACATCTGTGCCCCCATAATATGTATTACAAACTTTACAGCACACTTATTACCCAATTAAAAGACTATTTGTCTTCGTGAATAATGTGTATGTGTGTGTTCTACACAAAATCACCGGTTCTAAAGAAGTACTTGTTCCCCCTATATCAATTAGTCATTCATAGCTAGTGACGGGTTTTTTATTACTCCCACTTCTGAGTCGGAAGCTAAGCATCGTTGAGGTCCAGTGGACTAGAAAATAACAGTTCTTTGAGAGCAAACCTGGAATGTAGCCTAGATGAAGACATTCTTGTTATTCAACAGAAATGATGTAGGTAAGTGTCAGAAGAATCCTTAGAAGTGAAGGATCGATCTTATGAAGTCATAATTGATGAAATGCCAGTGAAATCCTCACAGAACATTAATATAGAAACAAAAATCTAGGTAATATTATTCGCAGTTATGAAAACTGTGTCTAAAATTCACGATACGGAGGCGTGCCCGCAGGAGGCGAAACAAATTGATGGTAAACAGATATATTATTATGTAATGTTTATTCGTCGAAATTGAATAACCGTACATGAAATAACCTGCCGTAGGCGGTCAATGTTCAGTGAATACATAATTATTATGATAAAAGACTAGAAAAACCCGAATTCTCGTCAAAATGGATGATTATGGTAATAAGACGTAAGCAAAGTCAACTGAAAATGGCAACATTCTCCAAAACTTGAGCTTGTTTAACAGGATCCTATTCAGATAGAGTTTATTGTTCGAATAACATTCAAAATTAATATTGACTTTATCTACGTTTGCAACAATTTGAATTTCAAATTGAGCAGAAAGATACCCCTAATTGTTGGCCAGTTGGTTATCATTAAAATCAAACGGTTAGTCTAAAACAATGATATAAAAGAAACAAAAACAATTACGTGGAGCGGCCTAAAGTTGATGTTGAGTTTTCAAGAGTTTGCATTTGTTTTCGTTAAATTCTTATTAGGTTTGTATACATTTTCAAAGAGAATTTAGGAAGCTTCCTTGGGGGTAAACATTAAGAAGATTAGAGGCTAGTTGTTGCCCGGTTTTAATTAAAAGGTTTTACCTTTTGTAATCAAATAACATAATTAGGTGGCACGTTGGGTTTTTTGTTTAATTAAAACTTAAGACGATATTCGATAGCCTTCTAAACTCAGAAGAGTTATAAATAAAATTGAACTTACCGAAAAGAATCGAACAGCATTTCCTGCAACAGACGAAAAGCAATCAGAAATATTTATCAACACAAACAATCAAATGACAAGTAAACATAAACAAGCACGTACAATGCTAAGTAAATAAAAGCAGATGAATTTAAATGAACAATAAGCCAAACGTCTGATTCGGTTGTGCCGCTCACGGCAATATTTGTATAATAAGCGAAGAGAACGAGTACTGGGGGTCGTAGCCTCGTAGTGAACACGAATATGATTCGAGTAGCGTATAACAAGTCTAATAACGTTTCAGTGAGTTTAATGTAATTTACACTGTATTATTTCATAGATAAATAGGTAGGATCTACTACAAGAAAGACAAGAACTATGAACAATTTGTTACAGCATTTAAGATCTCAGTGCTCCTACACATTAAATTTGTTTTCACGGACAAAATGAGCCAGATTTATTACTCTTATAATCCCATACGTTTGTGAAAAAAATTCTACGTACTTTGAACGTATTAATACCCAAGCTAAGGGTCATAGTACTGGAGCCTGAGTGAGCCTCCATTTGAGTACTTTTAACTATTTCTTTGTTTCGAATCAGGCAATTAGCGCACTTAGAGAATCATCTCATATTGTAACGAAGAACAATCTGAAAAAATCTGATTTGAAATTGAAAGCAGAATTTTCGTGTATATTGTCAGATATCGGACAATATCTCGTTACCACTTCAAGCTCAGATATACGCCAGCCTGTATGTCGAGTAGATTTATGGAAGTCTCAGTTTACACCTGCATACATTTTGAAATCAAATTGAATCCAGGTTGCGTAGTAAATATTTTGGGATATGAGTCCGCAAATGGACGGGTCTCGTGAAACTGTTTGGAATTAATGAAGAAATTAAAAACAAAAACTTTAAACACATTAGGAATTTACTCTTGTTGTGGGTGGGTTAACAAACATGTAGGTAGATATACACATAGACAATTGTTGTTTGCTTGTTAGAAAATTTAATAAATATGACGGAAGACGACCTACGATTGTTGACGTCGCTGCATGCGGATGTAAAATCTTAAGATAAACGGATATTAAAGAAGTTTAAGACAAGGAAATAACATGAGATGCAGGAAACGAAATACACGACTAAGCCAATCATAAGTTTTATTAAAATAATAAAGATTCCAATAATTAAAAAAATGATAAAGCATAATAGCTTACCTTGTAATCGCAGAACAATACGTATATTCAGTGCCATGTTTTAGTTCAAGTTAAAATTCAATTGACTGTACCTCCTCCAACATCGAACATCCACAAAAAAATGGGATCACGCAATAATGGTAGTAACACGTGGGTCAAACCCCTTACTTAAACATCCTTTTACTTTCAATAATATACCTTACGAAAGTAAACATAAGGGTGGTAATAGTTGTAAGAGAGGACTGCAATACGAAACTCCCCTTCTACTATAAATTACTGCAAGCAATGCAAGTGCTGGGTGCAGTGGATCGATAGAGCTGCAAAATATTCGGGTTCCCAGTTAGCCAGTAATTGGTAACGAATGTCAATTTTTGACGACATTTCGTTATACCCACGTCAGTAATATGATAGAAGAGTTATGTATTCCAAATGTGTTTTGGCGTGTATTGTGAATATTGCGTTACATAGGGTATTTGGGGCAACACTCTTTTGATGGCAGTCTTATAATGTTAAGAAGCTCTTAAAGCTGAATAAAAATGTAATTCACACAGTTATACTCAATGACACATTCAGACCAGATAATTATTGTGTGACTCAACTCTATTTCGTTTCCTTTCCTTGTATTAATTCTATTCTTATCGCCCAATAACAAACTTTAACCAACTCCATTATACTAATAAAACTTATTTCCTGAAAGCGTGATAGAGCTATTAATTTGTACCATAACTCGTTCATTATTAATATTTCTAATAGCGACAGCGTCAAAGGCACTTGGAATGGCGTCAGGCTGAGCATCGGACATTGCTGGCGCATTATGGATCAATTGAATGCCAACCGTCCATCAAGATCACTGACAGGTAGAATACGCATTGCTGACTCCGGAATAGATGTAAGGTCAATGGCTTTTAAAGTTCCATACAATGATGATAATCATAGAGTAGACCTTGTTGTAGATAAAGTTGCGTTCACTTTCCCCGTAGAGGTTGTAAAAGGTGTATGGTTAGTAGCATTTAAACAAGTCGTAATAGAAAACAAAGATAAGACTATGGCATAACAACCACAACACAATTACCTAAGTTTATACATTGCTGGTAATGTAAAAGATAATGTTGAAGTAAAACATGAAATATTAGTAATAATGTCAAAACAAAATTTTAACAACAACACACAGAAAGCAAATTATACAGCTCTAGTTCTAATTTAAATGGAAAACTATGCGATAAATTACATTGAAGGTTATACGTGTTACGAACTCTTAGTAACAGGAGAGTAGACATTAGAATAATTACATGGCCCACAAGCTGTAACGGAGAGGTAGCAAATCTCTGTTTGTTATAATTTGGCTTTAGGGGAGAAATCTCTACTGCGGTAAACTAAAGCCTGATTTCAGTAATAAATTTTTGATAAACTCTGTGTACAGTAATTACTTTGCTGTTTCGCCATGTTATAGCTTTGCGCCACTGGTGACGTGATGTCAAGCTCTTTAGTTCTAATAATTTGTTTAGATTTGTTTAATTACTTTGGGACTAAAAGTTCCGCAACAGCCTGGACCATGTGGCTCATAACTGGAAATACGGATTGAATGCAAATCGTAAAAGATATTGCAGACTTTTGCAACCATGGAATTCCGTACGATCTCTCCGGAGTGGTTTACGGTACTCGTGAAGAGCTTGACGAAACTGAAGCTTTATAATATAGAAAAAGAAATAAAGAAAATAGGTTTATTTGTCACAACACGAGGCACTCAAACGCTAGTCTGAACTGAAGCTAATGTTACACACTTAATACTAAAAGCTTATTCCAATGATAAACAGCCAAAAAACCATCGACATAAGCAATTTGGTAATGCGTCGATTCAGAAACTACATTACCAGTCTATCACAGTCGATAAGTCAATAACCTTACACACAAACAATATCGAATCAAACTAAAACACAACAAACAAAAGGCTGGGCATTCCGCAAAACAATTCCATAACGTAATACAATACAAGTTGGCCTTCCCCTAAATGAACTTCTATCGATTTTCACCCGAGGGCAACGACCAAACCCAATTTTTTTGACACTCACAGGTCTGATGTTAGTTTTAGTGTTTGAACTAATAAAACAAACGTCAATAAATACTGCTGAGTGCCGTTAATGCCCTCATAAAACATCGTTTTCAAAGATATTGAAAAACTGAAGTCCGTTTCAAGCACTTCGTTTCTCTTAGATCACTAAACCATCTAAACACAGAAGTCAAATTGGTTTTGAGACTTAATTTGACGGCAATTGTGTTGGTAATCAAGTCTGTTCAAAGCTTGTCATTTCATTGTTTGGTTCTACAAATAAAAGGCTAAACGTTTGAGGGGAAAGTGGACAGAGAAGTGCCACGGCTAATTTGAGGCTCATGAAGGTCTTTTGTTTAGGTGTGTTTATTCTCCTGTTCTAAAACCGGGAAAATTCCCATTTAGATAGGGACATTTTTATTTGATTCTATACTAAATATAGGCTCTTGACCAAAATGAATCTCTGTTTGTTGCTAGACATTAAATATTCCTCAAAACCGTTCATTATATTCAAATAAATTTTCATTCTGCCGGAACTTCTGCAATAAATCAGACAAGGCTCAATAACAGTTATGGCCATAACAAAAATAATTTTAACTTTGGCAGTCAAGATAAAAAATTAATAAAGTCCCGGAAAAATGTTCGAATAACAGGTTATAAATGTAACCCAGATGACACGTAATAAAAATGCTGCTGGCTAAGTCTGAATTTAAGTTGAAATTCGGAGCGAAATTTAAAATGTATGCAAATTCAACGTCCAATGCGCTAGACAGGACCCGGGACAATTTTAGTCTTTTGATTCAGTAAGCCGTGGACCACGACCTCTCTGCTTTTAGTGCAAAATAAAATTTACTGGACGCATAATTAACATGAGCCTTCAGGGACTTTTAACTGAAACGAATTTAACTTACTTTTGACTGCTGTTAAAATACTATGGTGCACTGCAGATGTTTTTTCTTTACAATTTTGATGTATCCATTACTTGTACGAAATGTCTAGCATACAAATAGCTTGCCATTTTACTTTATTAAACAGCGTGTAATGTATAAGTCAAGATATAATATAGGTACTGCAGATTTCATCATCAATAGCAACTATTAGCTGTTGCTAGCGCCTTCACCAGCGGGACAGAAAAAACATATCTCTAGAGAACATACCCCCGGGATAAAAAGTATCTTATGTGCTATTCTAGGCCACAGTCTACCCGTGCGCAAATCCGTTCAGCCGTTTGACCTTGAAGAAGTAGCAAACACCACTCACAATTTTTCACCTTTATAATATTAGTGAGATATAATAAGTCTGAAAGAATCTCTGACAATAAAATGAACACCAATTTACTAGCGCTGTCATAGTTTGTTGAACCGTTGTATAATCTGAAGACACGTGTAGTAAAACATCTGACATTTGGGACAGTTCGCCTCTCGGGAACTATTAATTAATATTACGCCAGAGGCCCTTGTCTGTCTTCGAGTAATGGAGAGGAACGGTCTGATGTTTGGTCCGAAAACACTATGTCATTAATGGCGTCATCCAATCTGTTGGTTGCGTAGACAAAGTGACACAGTATCAGCGATAATTACCAAAATGTTGTTGATTGAAATTAAATGGTTGATGTGGCAAATGGACAGGGCCTCTAGGGATGATACCTGCTAAAGCTATGGGATTGTTTGACACAGTTACTGTGTCTCTGGAACGCAAAAGGCGACTGAAGAAACAGTTAAGAAAATGATGATGTCGTCACGTTGTATAAGCTGCACGAAGGCAGCTCTGACGTTCATAGCCGAGGGTCACTGGGTCACTGGTTTAGAGGTATGCAGAACAAAGTGTTAAGTCCAAGAAGAACATATATCTGTTGAAAAGGGAGGATCCTTCAACCAGACGAGGATTATGTCTGGTTCGGGGAACTGTCCGATAGTTGATTTCGGGCTGTTGTGTAAGTTCTAATTGCGATGCCGAATTTTGTAGTTTTTAGTTCCCATATAACGTCATGGATGTCACTATACAAGCTCTTATTATTTTAAGCTCCTACATACAGTCCATTCAAAAGTTGCCTGGAAGATTTGTTGTATTCTGTTGACCACGTGACATTTCAGTCTTCTCTTCAGACCTCTTTCTAGTCGTTATCGCTAATAAAATCCAGGTACTCCTGGTCATTATAATGAAAAACAAGATGGAGAAAACAAAGAAGCCTTGGATTTTATCTGGATGCATTCCAAGGGAATTCCGCCAGGCTGCAGCACAAGCTTCTCTTGAATAAATTTGAATATTTAGTAACTTTCACACTGATCTGAAAGTAATGGGACAGCTCAGAATGCTGGCGCTTATCATAGCAAGGAAACTTTACAAGCTGTGGACGAGGATGTTGAGAATAAATACTTTCACTTTAATAAGCTCACCATAGCACTGAGGATTAGATAGGATTGGAGTGGCAATGAGATGATACTGGGAGATGATGAGGGGGAGATCGCTGTCTTTAGATTTATTTAAATGTAAAAACGCTGTGACTCAAATAGCCTGTGAGTGTGTCGTAAAACTATTCCTAAATTCTACTGAATCGATTACGTCGTCAAGGTATCTAAGTTTTAAGTCCTTTATGTCCTTAACAGACATGAGCTTTGAGATTTTTATAACCTTCTGAAAGCAATACGTCCTATAAATCCATTCTCTTTACACCATTTTGTTTGATAGCCAACGAAGCATATCCTTTATACCGTCACGATTCAGAATCAATTTAATCCTTTGGGCGTAGTTTTTTTAACACGGTCATCATCCGACCCTCATGTATTCTATCAAGTGCCGGTTCGACTCCAGATACTTCCGCTTTTAACAACCACTGATTTATAGTGATCCTTTTACTATTTATCAACCAAGACGAATCCCAATCACTACAATTTTGGATCTTTGAAAGAGACTGTGAAATTGGATTCTTAAAGAATTTATTACAACGACAAAGATTCTTTTAAGTAGATCGCTACTGGAAGCATGAGTTTGAATGCGTAATGAAGGCACAATGGAGAATAATAAGAGTGTCAAAGTGGATTATAAGCTCTGCTTCGATAGGAATATTAATCACAACCTAAAACTTGTAACCTAAAAAAGCGCAGTTTATTTTTATATTGTTTTGTTTGAGAGAGCAACAGCCGTTGCGAGAACATACATCGATCCAATAAACGGTTTCACCATATGTGATGAATGTTAACGGAGACTACGCAGCGATTAAAGTTACGCAGCCCGAATTAAAAATAAAAATCTATAATTCCTTGAATTTGGAACGTTAGAATATCGTGTTAATTAAAAACAAAGTAACTTATAACAAGGAGTTAAGAACGACAACATCGACCAATCACAAGGCAACACTAAGGAAGAACGCGATTAGTAAGACCAATAAACGGTCCTTGTTGATACGACGAATACGTAGAGTAACATACATAATAACACGAGCGTATAACAGTATACCCAATCACAACAAAACCTCAGTCGGAGTGCAGTGGCCGTGTGCGACCGTGACTCATCTATCAAGTGCATGCGCTTGCGCCGATGCCACAGAATTAGACCGCGATCGCATACGTTATGCGGCTTAGTTTTACGCTTTTCGTTTTTCTGAGAACCGTGTTTATCGTATTTGGTAACAAATTAAAATGGGGAGATAGGATTCGGTGCGTTTTTAGAATTGAATTCTGGCAAAGGCAAGAATTTGTTTATTATGTGGGTTGGTAAATATTTTATAAATGATGAAAACAAAGATAAAGTCTTGTAAAAGTAGGACAGTAATAAGGATAAAGAACGACTTAGTGTACAAATAGGAAAATTTTCCTTATGTAACAACGAAACTGTGATTATCTAAACATTGAGTAAGCTAAAGACAAAATTACTAAGAATGAATAAGGACTATTTTAATTATATCATCAGAAACGTAGTTTCCAATTCTGACAAAAATTAGAAATG
Organism: Mythimna lalbum; assembly: GCA_949319445.1. NCBI lineage: Eukaryota > Metazoa > Arthropoda > Insecta > Lepidoptera > Noctuidae > Mythimna > Mythimna lalbum. Next base: position 6,507,102 of record OX439371.1, on the reverse strand, counting down.
TATTTTAGACAAGTTACCGCTACGCTAAGTATCAGTGGGAGCGAGCCAGCTAAATATGGATACACCAACGCGAAGATCAGATTTGACCTTTTTGCGAGATGATGACGAAGATGCGAATGGTCATTCGTCATTTTCTGATAATATATTCGAAGAAGACACACTTCTTAAATGGAAGTAATATGTTACGCATCATTTAAAACGAGTCCCTGATGTTCTTATGATTTGTAATAGCCATTTGGGAGATACAGTTCATATAATCCAATTTGGAGAATCAGTTTGAGGATTGAGTCATGCATGAAACGAATTTGCAACTTTCAACACTAAAACATAATGTTTTATTTGAGAAAGCTAGAATGGTTTACGTCTACGGGGAGACAAGAAATGACAGCTATTTTTATGAGAGATTGAAAAATTCAGTAGAATATGAAAGGATATAGCCTAGTTTAAGGCCAGGCCTTTATTATTCAGTTATTTACTTTTTTATTAGAGCAGGAAGTTACTGTGTCAGTTTATTACAATTGATCGGAACCGCCGAGGTCGACAAAGAACATTGAACAATAACTAAATTGTTTTTAAGTAACGTTTTCTAAAATTAAATTTCGCGCAAGTGGACTTGGCAGGAGTAATTGCTACTTAAAGGCTTTCCGCGTGACTGTTATGTTAATTAAGCAATTTTGTTAAATAAAACACGGGTAAATTAACTTTCAAGTACAAAGTTCTTGAACAAAGGTAAGAACAGTTCCACAATAGGCTTTTGAAGTTACGATAGCTAATCTTTGTCTAAAAGAGAATTGACTGGAAGCAAAATGGAAGAACCAAAAGGGTATGGAACCGGTCTTAACGCCTGATTAAACTCCGACACGGGTATACTAAGGATTTGTTGAAGATTTAAGAGACATCGAACATTTCCACCATTTCTTTCGAAGATGGGATCGGGTGTTATCACCAAGACGAAACAAAGACGGTACGGTTTTGCTTTTTTTCTTTTAAACCTAGGAAAGAGATCCGATAATGACGTCTAGTTTTGTAACAAAATGTGTCAATTAAAGCGAAATGCGATTGCAAAAACTGATACTTTCAACACACAGTAATGATTCTGAAATGAAAATAAATAGCCTTTTAAAAGGAGCTATTGTGATAAGTGCGTTAAAGGTCAGTTTGAAGTGCAATAACATATAAAATCATATTGCAAGTTTAGTAGTTGGAAACTCAAACAGCGATCTACGCAATAAAAATGATTATGATTAAAGCTAATTTGTATTCATTAAATCATAATAATTTATTATTACAATTGCTAGCGACGCACTCCAACTTCGTGTTAGAAATGTTTAAAATTTTACACACTTAAACCTTCTAATTACTCTGTCCAAGCTATTCAGTTGTTTTTGAGTTCTTTGTGAACGCGGTAAGGGGACACTTGGGTCATGGGTTGGCTTCCAAAAAGGGACCCCAGGGTCCTGGAACTCAACGTAAAGAAGGAACATAAGTTGTGGTATTTAACCGACTTCTAAAAAGGACCTCTCTCAATTCGGATGTTTGTATTTTTTTTATGTATGTTCGCTCATAACTTCGTCGCTTGCCAACCGATTTGAAAAATTCGTTGGAAAGGGTATACTTCCCAAATGGTCCCATAGTCACCTAGTTGGAATCTGATGATGGAATCTTAGCGAAATCAAGGAAACTCCTCAAATTCAATTCAATTTTTTAGTGAAGTCGGTTATTAAAAAAAAAGGTCAAAGTCCGACACAAACTAGAGCAGCAGAAGTCATTAAAGAAGGAAAGATAAGGATTAACACAAATGATCAGAGACATGATATCATAGTTATCATAACGGTCAGTACCAACACAACGCATTTAGATTTAGATGGTACGTTTACCGAAACACAGCAATTAGAAGTCACGCAAGTGATTTATTTTTATTTCTTTTTTGTCCTTAACACACATGCATAAAATTACGCTCATGAGCCTGATTTAAGCAATGTGTGTACAATCAATGTTAAAGAACCACTTAACATAGTATTTGGTGTAAATATGGTGGGATAAATACTGATGATGCGGTGCAGTTTTTGGCAGTCTGCCAAACATGTCGATACTGTTGTATGCAAGCCTTTCCTTTGGTCCAGTTATTTATATTTTGGGTTTTGCATCGGTTTATCCTTGTCTGGCGATATTTTGGTATATCCCGATTCCAATTCTAGTCATCTTTTAATTCAACTGAAAAAGGAGAAAAACATGTTGCCCAAATTAAAACAGGAGATCGTTGCTAAATGTGAGCAGCTACGTAGATCTAACTTCAAGGTAAAGCTACGCTTGATCAGGTGTCTCGAAAGACACTTTAACCCTTCAGATACCGTCAATTAGAGACACAATAGTAAGACAATAGATGCGCGGCCACCGGTGGTCGCTTGGGGATTCATGAATTAAGCCGTTGGCCCTGGCTATCATTCTCTCTTTGACAGACGTTAGGGATAGTCAGAAGCTAGAAAATCTGACACCTTGCCAAGGGATATTGTAGTATTAGCCAGTTACGATGGCTGTAGAGGTCAGATAGGGTCCATATGACATTTAGCTGCATCAGGTTATACTGGCAGCCAATCCAAACAAAGATGGAATAAAACTTGGGGAAATGTTGCCAAAAGAAAAAAAAGAGATCTAAAATTCAAAACGTTACCCATTTCCGATACGACTATCTTCTTAGTGTCATTAAAAAAATTATGTAAACAAAAAAAACTGTTATTTTGTTTTTCATCATCTTTTTTTTATTATTATCTGATGGTAAGCGATGATGTGGCCGAAGATGGAACACGCTTGCCTATTCACTCTTGACTTAAAGATAGCTATAACCTCCCCTAGGTTTTCTTCAACACATCCCTCCCACCCATTAGATCCGCCTCATAACATAAACCATGGTAATAGCATTTTAATCAATACTGCACGTACGAATAGCTAAATAATGAGCGAAGTTCATAGAGATAAGGCGTTAATGGTTAACATTACTCATAATGTGATAACATTTTCACCATAGCGTCTGTAAAATACTGCAATTACGTATTACAACACGAACTAGGTACTTACGTGACATTATTAAAACTACCCGCATGGAAAATTTGCATTTAAGTACATGTGATTTTACACTTAGAGAAAGAAAAACATTTTATTTGGCAGAAAAGTCGCAACCATAGGACTAACTAGCAGATTATAGACATTTTCTATGAAAAGTATGTCCTCCGTACGTGCAAAACGGCCGAACGCTCAGAAAAACGCCGTGTCCACATGCAAAATGCGACGACACGTCTATAGCGCTGGTTTGCTGGAGGATGAGAAACCATCAAATAGCTCTGGAGCAAGAGGGTGCGTCAGACTTTTACTGACTAAAACTCATTATGTTATTTCAGTTTCCCTTCGCGTTCTAGAGTCGCGGTGATTCTTTTGAACAATCTCGCAACTCTCCTGCTTTCTCTTACACGAGGCTTCAATATACCATTTATTTTCCAAGGAACTTAGGGACGGCGAACCATGGGAAGCTTGCCGCCCGACCGTCCAGTAACTGTCCGGACCAAGTCCAAGTCCTCGACTGCGCGTAGTCTTCCACGTGCGCCTCAAGATGTCAGCAAACCCTAGAGGCCCACCCAGCAGGGTCTACTGGAGCCATGGGTTCGCTTCTGAAAGGAAAACCCGGCCCTGGAATGAAAGGCAACAAAAGAACTAGGAGCGGGTTTTATTCAGTAAACGTCTGACACGCCCTGCCGGCCTTGACGGAATGGGAATAACGTCCAGGGAGAGAGGCGAGAGATGTCAAGGCTTCAATATAACATGTTACTTTTTGGTGTTAAAGTTTATTCTATTCCTTTTCCAAGCAATTTCAAATGCCATGCGGAATGGTTACTCCAGTTGCCAGAAGGCTGAAAGCTCTCCGTTCAGTACAATCATTCAATATCAGTTTACCAAAGGAATTCGATTGCGGAGGTCAGAGTATATTTGCTTAGCATACTAATACTCAAGCGCATCTAGTTACTCGTAGATCAAAGCCAAAACCAACATAGTTTGGGAACGGTTAATCAAATGATGACCCGCATATCAAGTAAGTGCCTACTAACAGGTTTGTAGTTGCATAGCAAAGTTGAAATGGGTATACGGGACGCGATTAAAGCGGACTGGGTCAGCCGCATACGTAATAATCTGATGGCAATACAGCCACGTGAGGAAACCGGCATGTCCTACGAGTAGACCTAAAAATTGGAAGACCTGTGGTATTCCCATAGCCATAGCCCGAACAATCGTCAAACTAAAGTGGCAGTGGGCAGGCTTGTTTGTAAAAGAGATGGTCGATGGGGCCAAAGGTGATCGAGTGGCGACCGCGCACCGCAGCATTGGAAGGCCACCCTCAAGGTGGAGGTGGTGAGAGTCGCGGGAATGCGGTGGATGCGTTCGGCAGAAATGATGATGATGGTGACATTCACCAAACCACATTGGGCCCCCGTAAAAAAAAACTGGACTGGTTTTAATGCGTGCAAAACTGGTGTTCCAAGACGGTGAAGGAAAACGTCGTCAGGAAACCGGCATGTCCTAGTACCAAAATTAGAAGACATGCGACAACCACCAACCCGCACTGGGTCGCGTGGTGGATTTCGGCAAATTCCTCTCCTAGAGAGGAAGCTTGTATCCTAGCAATGGGTGCATTATAAGGCCGACTCTGCTATGCTATTCCTGTACCATGTTCTCGTATCATAAATTCGTGATCAAAACAAATGCAAATGCATTGTTGATTTCTGCATCAAACCGTTAGATACGTTGCTCTAGTTTTTGTTCGCATATTTGCATGTAGAAACTCGACAGCTGATGGAATGAACGTGGAAACGTAAACGTAGTAGCCGGTGTTGCACTAACGTTACAGTAAGCCTTTTTTGTTACTTTGACAGTTAAAAAAAACTATTTTTAACCGACTTCTAAAAAAGGAGGAGGTTCTCAATTCAGATGTTTGTATTTTTTTTATGTTCGTTCGCGCATAACTTCGTCGCTTGCCAATCGATTTGAAACATTCTTTTTTTGTTGGAAGGGTATAATTCTTCCCAAATGGTCCCATAGTCACCAAGTTGGGATCTGATGATGGAATCTTGGCGAAATAGAGGGAACTCCTCAAATTCAATGAAATTTTTTGATGTCTGAGTTTTTTTATAAAAAGGTTTTTGAACTGAAGTATCGATCAGTTGTAGTTTTAGATCTTACCGCTCGCCGCCCCACGCTTAGCTAGGGTCGTGAACGGGCCGTAACGCTTCACCCATAGAGGGATTGGTCATTAATTGGTAACCAATGTAGAAACAAGCTTTTAATGAAAAAAATAATTTATACCAAGTTTTTATAGCACGGTATACCTATATAATTAATACTCTTCAAGACGAACCATACGAGCACAAACTCAATGGGGTTATGTCGTTTAACTACCAAGATCCTATAGCCACCTTCCGGTTCCATCGTCAGATCAGCTACATGTAATAATAATTTTGCATTGTCATCTGATTTACACATGCATTTCAGCGCAATGGGTGACCGGGAAGTGGGTCAAATTTAATTTACAAGATTTGATTACAGACAAACATCGAGACAGGTGAAAATAAAATCTTGCAAAAGATTGGTTGTTTATGAATGAACGAAGTCACCAATTCCAAACCCATATCAAAAGAACCACACCGTTTCAGAAACAAAGAACAACAAACACAGAACCACAAAGAAAAAAAAAACAAGATGTCAACGAAATAGCAGAAAATAACACATCAAATAAAGCGAGACCCTTTAACTCAACATGAACTCAACAAAGAATTTAAATACCAATCAATTTACACCACAAGCCCTTAACAGCGTCGCCTTTCAAATCGAATAAAATGCTTGTGTCAGTCCCGATTTCACGAAATCATTTTTGCCTCGTTAAATTCGTCAGAGAAATAATCTGATTTCGGCCACTTGCCGGCCGGCCGGTCACCACGGTCGACTACTTTACTTAATAAGCTTAAAAACACATTAAATTGTAATATTGTTTCTTTTTAGGGTTCCGAAGTTTGAATGAAAAATCCGATCAATTGTAAGATAAGTCTTGTGTCTGTGTCTGCATGTGCTATGACAGCTAATTTGCTCCGACTTTACTAAATCGATTGAGAAATTTGGTTTACACGTGAATATCTGTGAACCAAACACGAACGAGTAACGTAAATAAACAAAACTGATATATTGGGTTGCAAATCGAAAATTAAAAAATAAAAATAAATTCTACCGAAATCGAATATCAAAAAAAAGAGGAACATAAACTTTGAGGGATTAAAATATATTTTTTTTAACATAAAAAAAATATGATTATATATCGGTAAAATCAGAAAATAGACGTTTGCTTACTTAAAAACTTCAGGAAGACTTATAAAAAGTCTACGTTTTATAAAACAAAAAAAAATATGATTTGCCCGGAACCGTTTTCACGCGAGACGAAGTAGCACTTGCCGTTTTTTTTACCTTGTCATTGGTCTATTGTTTCTTCCTAATCGTCTCTTTGGTTGGTTGGGTCCTAACCGTGAAAGACGGCATCGTTAGCTACGTCTGGATATAAAAGATATCCAGATCTTGCTAGTGTCCATTGCATCTGATTTGAGATCCCTGGGGCCTTACCCATCTCAGTCCAATGTCAAGCGTGCGTGTGAGAAAAAGGGATAGAGCTAAAAACCTTAAATGACTTCTTATACTTAACAATTCAGATTTGGAAGTTAAATGGATGGCTGGCTTGAGTTCTTGGTAGGGTCCCAGATCCTCATTTGCTGATTAAGAATTTTTTGAGCGTGAGTTGGTTGGAGTCTTACACTCGTATCCATGGGTATCGCCCACTTCTGAACTGAGAACTGACCTGACATCCCTAATAGCTGCTACAACGGAGCAATTGAGCGTTTGTTCCTAAGTAGTGGACTGAAAGAACCAGCTGTCATTTCTCTAGAAAAATTTCATGCTCTGCAAATTATTTTAAACTTAAATGAAACGTAGAAAGGATATTTTATTAATTTCCGAGATAAATAATTAATTAATGTTCTCTCTGTGAGGACATTTCAGTGCCTAATTAATGAACTTGAGCGTTAAAATTTATGACTTGACGTGATGAATAAATTACTTCGGTTGTTGATCAGAGCAGGGCAGAAAAGGCAATCGGGGCTATGGATAAAAGCAAAATGTTGCTTATTTTGTTAATTTCCTTTAAAAGTAATTTATTAAAACTTTATGAAGTAGTAACAAACACTGTACAATGGCGGACTTTTAAGGGGTAACCAGACGGTTGCAAACTAGCTTTCCAACCAAGATGACCTTGGGATATGTGTTTAGTTTGTGTTGCGGCTACATGGATGTAAACCACGCGCCAACACGTACGGTGGTTGGGAAAACGCGCCTCTTAACCAAGGGTGTTGAAAGCGACGATGGAGCACGCTTGCGTAAAAGTAACACTAATTTATCACCTATTTGCACATGACTTAAAGACTCCCAAGTTGCGCTTTTACTAAACTTGATAAAAACCAAAACATTCAAGAAGCTTAAAAGGTTTAGCTTACAAGACTTTATAATGTGACAGCTGACATATCATAAAATATAAAACGGATTGATGTGGATGCACTAGTGGAAACATACTAAGCATGACAAAATTGTATTTGAACACAACAGGTGCTGAATGACAATAAATAGACAGCCCGCATCAGAAAAGAGGAAAAAAAACACACACACGGGATTAAACAATGTCAATAATACGAATATAATCTCCTTTCAAATAGAACCACCGCATCTCAATAGATGAACAAACCAATCAGTAAGCCAAGCAGACGCATAACGAGCATCTGAAACCATTAAACGCAAATTACCAGAAAATCTTTAAACAAATATTGCCACTCAGAAAGTAATAAGTTCAAACATTAGTTTCAGTGTTGCAAAAGTCATCTATAAGCTCGGAAGAGTTCGGAGAAATAGTTTCATGTGTACTTAGTGTCGAACGAGCTCGCGGGAATAACTAAGTGCACATTAACGAAGACTTACTTTATGTTCTTCCTTATTCGGGCGTCGTGCTTTAGTTTTGGTGAGAGGTAGGGGTAGTGGAAAATTCACTTTGACGCTTTTTCATATCAACCACTAATTGACTTCGTCCATGTCAGATCTACAATGCCATTTGGTCACAAATTCAAGATTTTTCATGCGCGCGGAACACGTGGTATCAGTGATGGCTTTGAAACGTGGACGCTCACAATTGACCTCATCATAAGGCTGAAGTCATCCAAAGGGGAATGGAAAGGACTGCCTGATTGCATCAGACAAGAAAATATCCGCAAAAGAACCAAAGTTACTGATATAGCCTGAAGAATCGCCAAACTTGTAGACAGTGGGCAGGGCACATTGCTCGCAGAACAGATGATTAATGAGGCCGAAAAGTTTTGGAGTGCGTTTGGAGGCGTCGGCGTACTGGAAGACGTAGCATTGGAAGGCCTCCCACAAGGTGGACCAATGACCTGGTGAGGACCACCGAAATCCGATGGATGCGAGACGCACAGGACCGATTGCTGTGGTGATACTGGGGATATTTTTGGAATATGGTTTATTACTTAGATTTGGCTGAAATCCTCCGGAATTAAAATAACTACAATAATCCTGCTTAGATCTGCCACCCCTGCAGTATACTGTTTTAACTTACTCGTATGTTTTACTTAGCAGACCCGGCGCTTAGTTTTTAATGGACGGTACATTTTATACTTAGGCAGTTTCTCTCTCTGCCTTCTGCGTGGCGCCGGTTTCTATTTATTTTGTCATGTTTTTTGTATGTTTTACTGTCTGTTTGTTTATTCAGATTCTAAGACGCTTGTTTTTATCTACTTATTTTTTATGATGGGGAAAATCATCCAACGACAACCTCCGCTCTTAGGTGCAGTGGGAGATAGTATCAGTCTCCTACTGACTAAAAACCCACCCCGTTGCTTCGTGCGTTTTAGTTTACATTGTAATTAGTTGAGTGAAAATTGCGAATATCTTGTGATGCTCTGAAACATGAGTAAGTAATGTTTGCATTAAAAGCGGATCTCTTATGCTCATAAAACAAAAACTTTCTTCATAAACACTATCAAGAAGAAACATACTATAAATAAAAATAAAACCGGCGAAGAAAACGTGAAATCTACGCACAGTATCTCTACAGAACCATTTCTACATATAAAAACTACTAATTGCAAAGCGTTACGCGTGGCAATGTCCAGAGAACGCGAACGTGAAGATAGTTATTATTGGTACATATATCGTGTGTAAATTGGAAACTGCATGAAGCATTTAATAATGACGTACATTAAGGCGTATAGTCTCTTGAACATTTAGCCGGAGTTTTAGTCGTCGCCTAGGTGGCAGTACGAATATGTGTGCATTTAATTCCATCCAGCTGCACCTGGATAGAGCCCCGCTGACAGTTAAATCTATTTTCTTTGCAAAATACATTTATGCTATGTACATTCTGAAGAACACTTAAGCAGCTGATTCCTGATAACAGAAGTTTAAACCATAGTGGATTTTGGTTGCTATTTCACTTGGATAATTCTGTAAAGATTTTGTATAAATAATAAATAATTTTTATAAAAAAGCTATTTTTTTTTCGTTTAACAAACATCAAAGGATCAAAGCCAAAAAGCAAAGTTTGAAAAGAGCAGAGAAACAAAGCAAAAAAAATGTTAATATTTTTTTTAGTAAAAGTATTAGTTTTACAAAGACATCATAATTATGTTGATAATGTTGTAAATTAAAGTTTAATATTTATATATTTTTTTCAAATCTATTAACCCAGCCGTTACAGAGGAGTAGGCTTCAAAAAGTCACTGTTTTATGGCACCGCTCGGGAGCTAGGGCCTTAATGCAGTTCTGAATGGCGTGGTAATGTGGTAATCAGTTAAGCCTGTAATTAAGATAGACTTAAAATTCACACCCGATAATATTGACTATGTATTGATACGAATAATTATGTTAATTTTATTTTTGCTCTTCTGTCAGTACGATATTTACGTGTGGGTCTCACGATTTTGTGCAAGCATTCACGTTTGTATCTTTTTTTTAAATATTAATTAGTGCTTGACTGCGATCTCGCCTGATGGTAAGCGGTGATGGTGAGACACACTAGTTTATTAAGAGCCTATTCACTGTCTGAACGGATTTGGTAAAAACTTGGCGAACGTGAAGGAACACGGGGGCGAAGTTGGGACTAGAAGCTATCAAGAACTATCAGCCGAAAGACGTCTACTGCTGGACATAGGCCTCAATCTTCTATATTAATAAACAGACTGACTGACATATCAACGCAATGTCGAAACTACAGGGACGTGAAATTTTGCACAAGGTTTCCTTTTATGACATAGGTGAGCACTAAGAGAGGATTTTCCAAAATTCACTTCCTAAAGGGACGAAACGGGGGTCCAAAGTTTGTATAGAGAAACCTACTTTTATGCAGGCAAAGCCACTGACAGAAGCCAGTTGAGTATAGATCGACAACAGATCGATCCTAGAGCTGTCCTAAACAGGTCAACAAAATAATCACACGTCCACAAATTGAAAATATCATCAAAGCTGCAGCTCCAAATGGTCATTGGAGCGTGACAGCATCAGGGTGTCCTGACCACAACAGCATGAATCTACCTACTTACCTAACACCAATAGCTAACGTCACAATGTTTTATCTAGGATCAGCGGTTTCCCAGCAAACACTGATAACTTGGTGACTTTAATTTGCGGTTTCGCAAAGTTAGAAAGGATTTGAGAAGTTCTGGGAAAAGAAATTGGGCTCAAACATTATGGGACTCACTCAGAAACTGTTGGTTACAGGAAAGTTGGTAATTGGTGTTTATAAACCTGACCTGCTACGCGAAAAAGAACTTAGATACTTCAATAGTTACACAATCTATATAAAATATCAGTCACTGATTAATCAAAAAATCTCAGTGTACTCAAACTATAAGAATTGTATAACTTAAAATTTGGCAGGTAGGTTCCCTATAGGTTGTAGACATCCGCTAAGAACGGATTTTCCTTAATTCACCCCCTAAGGGGATGAAACGAGGGTCCAAAGTTTGTATGGAGGAGCCGACTTTCACGCGGGCGAAGCCGCTGGCTGAAGCTAGTAATCGTATCATGGGAGTCCTAGTCGGAAATAGATGTTGAATTTATTGAAATTGATGGCATACCGTTGAAGTTACGAACCATTGCTGATAACTTCTATTGTTTCAATTCGTCAAGTACCTTCAGAGGTATGAGGAACAGAGTGTAAAGACCCACATACTTCCTTTGAAATACCACTATACTTCCTCCGACCAGATGGTGTTTTGTCTGATCAGGGCTGTTCGATAGATGATTGCGGACTGCTAATTTATGTTCTAATCGCGCTGAGATGCGCGATGCAGGATTTCAAAGTTTAGTTCCTACGAGTATATCACTACAATACCAAAAATTTTTCTACCAAGGTTCTGATAGGCAAACAAACCTTCGGAGAAAATTGTACGGGAGACGAATTCTTAACCCTTCAGATACCGTCAATTAGAGACACAATAGTAAGACAATAGATGCGCGGCCACCGGTGGTCGCTTGGGGATTCATGAATTAAAGCGCTTTAGGCAATATGGTTGCAGCTATCGAAATGCGGTTTTCGCATGAGAATTTCGCCTCATGCAATTTCCTTATCGCATCTAGACCGTTTAGAGTAGCGATTAAATAGAAGAGCCTTCTATAACCTTGGTGCGTAGTATACGAAGAATTTGAGCATATAAAAACAGGTCAGGACAAAAATAATAACCCAAACTGCAAAGCCAACTAAAAAAGTACAAACTAGATCGCTTTTGAAGCAGTCTGATGCAGTTGCAGCCCTACGGTATTATATTTTTTAGGTGGGAAATTATCCAATGACTTCTCTCCCTCTTGAGCGGAGCGTGAGGGCGTGACAGACTGACTAAAACCTACTTCTGTTCCTTCATTGCCATCGTTCCAGGGCTCCAGGATTCTCTTTCATACCACCGCCTTCAACTTACGTGTGAGTCGTGGTTTCATACCCAGGTAGGCGCTTTACTTTGTGTAATGTATTTCATCACCACTGCTTACTAAACGGTGAAGGAAAACATCATGAGGTAATCGATATGTCCTAGAATGACATGTGACATCCACTATCCCGGATTGGGCTCACGAGGTGGATTACAGTCCCTTCATGGGTCTAGAGAGAAGGAGCAGTTCCAGCAGTGGAGACATTAAGGCTGATTTTATCTATGTAAAACAAGCATTAGTCTTTATCCGTGGTAATCGGAAAAAACAACATCCAGAACTAAACGTGTCCATCAAAGGGTAAATTAAGATAATGTTATAACAAAGAGGTAACAAACCATTACATAAACTGAAACATGACGCTTTCCCCAAAACTTATTGTTTTCCACAACTCCAATTACATGGCAATTTACCAATTTGTACTATGAATGGGCCACCCAACTAAACAAACTAACAATTGAATGACCTGTGATGCAACACTCATTATCATTACTGCAGCAGTAGTATTGTTATTGTCAACCACCACCATCATTATAAGATCCCCCCTGATTATAACAATGAGAATAAATTGGCGAAATGCAGTGGATCTCGTTACGCTGGTCATATTAAACACCTGCCCCAGTTATGCTTGACCTACGATGCCTCCCACGTGCTTTTCTGCATCCAGAACATTATCAAAGTCTCCCAGGGTTCAAGTTACGTTGGCTGATGCGCACCGTTTACTGTCGCACTTGGCCTGTTTCGCAGAAACAGAAAACAGAGGTTACATTATCAAGATTGTGCCGATTCTGTTCTATTGTTTTCTTGACGGTGGATTCACATAAGTTTTTGCTGTTTATTTTGATGTGAAAGCATTTCGGAAATTACTTTTATGTTTAGATTGTATCGTAGTAATTTTAAAGTTTTTGATTATCATAATCATTTTATCAAACTATTCAGTAGGTATGTCTGAGCAAATCGTTCTTGTCGTTGCCTCTTTTCCAGTAACTTGACCCATATTCTTCGACGCATTTATCAATAAAAACAACTTTGATATACGCATTATTTTCATTCAGCTAGCATTCCCCATTTTTATTCGAGTTCAGTGACTCGTTTACCGTTTAATTTCCACATGAGCGGTTTATTTGTCGTGTCGACCTATGTATATGGCTGAGTAAAATACGCGATCTACTTGTGCAAAACATGACGTAAAAGTTCTGGTAAACACAGGCCTGGTTACTGTGTGGCCAAATAAGTTTTGGTCAGACTGCCAGTGGGCAAGTTGGCATCACATATTCTCTTTACAACAGCGATTCTTCCCGATAGCGCCTTATATTATTCAGCTTGATCCTCGGACACGGACATCCCCTAAAGACAGTGCGAGAATACATAAGTATACATCAACACGTTGAGAAGACAGATTGGTAATTGCAGTTTGATGTTATAGGATCGCCTGAGTTTATCCACTTGATACAATGACTTAAGTCCGACAAATAGTCACTGACGTATAGAGAATCCAATTTTTGTTCGCTGGAAATACACAGTACGTCAAAATGTGTTACCATAACTTCTTTCAAACCAATACCATAAAAGTCTCTAGTGTTTTAACCAGTAAATTTTTCAACACCTTTCAAATTATCACCTCCAATGAAGTCATCTTGCCCAAATGGAAGAACAACGTAATACTTTGGACAAACAAACTAAACTAAAACTGTCTCCCCTTATACGGCATGTTACGGCGTGATGACGACGGTAAAAGCAGTACCATGAGTCTTATGACCTGTTCTGAATGACAATGACCGAGATTTCAATCCTTTTCTCCTTTGAGATCATCGTTTCGAAACGATGCACGTTCCAGTCTGTCGAAACTGCATTTTCGATTTGGGAAAAGGCGGATCAAAATCGAAAGTCCGTGTCAAGACTTGAACATTGAATTGGTCTCTGCTGGGAATTGTTGGATTGATGGCTTACAGCCTCGTCAGAATACGGTAGCATTCCTCAAGGACGCTTTTTCAATTCAGTAAATTATTCTGTGGCTTCTGATGTAATTTAGTTATTTCTTTTGGTTGAGCGAGACGCCATTTGCAAGCGCCAATTATTACGAACAGCTTCCGGCAAGTAAATACATTTCTTCTGATTGATTTCTTAAGTTCGTAATCTGGAACGTTAACCGTCTAGGTTTTTACGTAAGCTTAGTTTGTTTTCACAAGAGTGTCAGCCAACGCAATAAAACCTGTAATGGCCTTGTTTTTCTCAGATGGTTATATTTTTATTTGATTTTTTGGTTTGTCATCGCAGTTTAGCTACTTCCAGAACGTCCGCTCTGATTCACTTTTACTCATCAATCTTAAAATAGTAAGTAGGTCCCGTCTTACCTTCTAGTTGGTAGTAAATTATTACAAAAAGCAAAGACTTCTTCTTTTTGACATGCATAGCAGAAAATCTAAAGATAAACGTTACCACACTGCAGAAAATCCCTTCCATATTGCGACACCTAAACGCTGTCGCCATAAAATTGCCATGTCACCATTCCCGAGTCCGTGCGTCAGTTTCCTTACAGCAAAGTACCTAAGATACCCATGTTTTATAGTGTCGTTACGTCACTGCCTTCAGACGCTCCAGATGTGTCGATAGCATTGTTTGGGTGCGTATTTATGACGTGGTCGCCGCATGTGTGATCATGCCCTAAAGAATCATAAAGATCGCGGGGAAAAAAATTTGAACGGGGTAGGGCGTTGCCCCGCACATGTTAGGAATAGTAAATTGTATCGAGATTGTGATCTTTTGATGTGGTTCACAGTACTTTTTGTTTAGACTTTATTATAGAACAGATTTAAGTAGTGGGTTCAATGAAAACTCTGAAGGTTGATGAATGATGGTTAAATGAGTGGGTTAAATCCAAATAAATGAGTGTCTTCACTGACTTCTAGTTTGTTAGATATTTCATGAAGCTGTAGAGTGTAGACACAATTTTACAGGTGTTACGGCTAGCTCAGTAGAATTAAATGGAGTATAAACTCACCTTCGATCCGTTCTGCAAAAAGGATCGGATTAGTTCCAATCAAGAGATCGTTTAAATTGACCCTTACGAGTTTACTTGGAACTGGTTGTAAATAATTAAACGACCTCATGATAGGTACATCAGTTCTCGTAAAACTATGCTGGTATTAATGAAACATCAAGAAAACCAATTGTTTCTGGATGATCTGGATTTTTTTAAGGTAGGAAATCATCCAATGACTTTTCAACCCCTAGGGCAGATGGGGAGAATATCAGACTTTAATTACAATGTTCTTTCTTTTCCCCTAGCTTTTAGCCCTAGGTTCTGGAAAGCCCTTGCTTTCCCTTCCCCGAACCATTAAAGGGATCACCATTAAAGGGAGCAGGTGGTCCTGATCCCTGGATAAGCTGGTAAGTTCTACTTTCCATCTTGAACAACACCGTCGAAGTAGTCGAAGACTTATTGAACAAAGGGACTATCCATCTATTAAACACCTAGTTGGCACTTGCTTTTATGCATATTTCTCAAGGGATTCGACTCTCGGTTACAAATAACTTATGGACTCAATTGAAAACAATAGATAGATATTGTAAGTGACAGTTTCTGACACAACCTGTCTAAGAGCAGTTGTGGCCGAGTAGTAATGGCTCCGACTTACGAGCTGTAGGCCGCGGGTTCAAACCCAGCCAGGCGCATTACTTTGGGTAATTTATTTCATTACCACTACTCTCAAAACCGTGAAGGAAAACATCGTGAGGAAAGAGGCATGTTCTAGAACTAAAAATTCGAAGACATGACATTCATCAACACGCACTGGGCCCACGTGGTGGATTACGACCCATTCCCTCTCTTAGAGAGGAGACCTGAGTCCCAGCAGGAACATTTAAAAGGCTGATGCTAAGGTTGATATTGTAAGTGGCAGTTTCTATTTTTAAACGACTTCGAAAAGGAGAAGGTTCTATGTTCGGCTGAATGTATGTTTTTTTTACACAACCTATCTAATAGACAAGGACAGGTAGGGCTGGGAGATGGTTCGAAAAAGGCCACGAGGCTCTGGAACGCAAAAGACAACTCAAAGAATACAAATACGTTTTTGTAGTATCCCTCTCGCTCTACCCAGATTTGGAGAAGTTCTTTGGTGATTTCTCACCTTCAAAAAAGAAAGCTAATAGCATGACAGGTACAAAACTTCGCCATTCCTAAAAAGTTTTACGATAATGTCTAGGAAAAAAATTAAGATTGAGAAATAGGTATGTAACGTTTTTTCGCAAGTCATAAGTAATTCCATGTAGTTCTTAGCAAAATTGTGACCTACTTACATTCCTCTAGAAAACGAGAAATTACGAAGTTACTTGCTCATATTATATTGCAGAACTGCGGGGTTTTTAAATCAAGAGTGAATAAGTTCGCGTACCATCAGATGAGACAGTGGTCAAGCGTGAACCAGACCTGCTAACAACTTAGGGGCGGATATATCAGCTAGGTACTCTTGTTCCACAGTATGAGTCGATATGAGGAAAAATAAAGCCTTTGGCTGGATGAGAAACGTTGACGACTATTAATTTGTAGGAACTATGCGTTCCAAATGAGAATAGGATCGATGGCCATGTTGTGACGTCACGTCGTACTGTCAAATCGAAGAAATTTTTGGTAAAATTGAAGAACTCAGAGATGAGTAAAATTGAAGAACTGTATTCTGATTAAACTTTTTTCGTTCATAGTTCGAAAACAAATTAAATTTTTCGTAAATTCATTAATTCATGAATCCCCAAGCGACCACCGGTGGCCGCGCATCTATTGTCTTACTATTGTGTCTCTAATTGACGGTATCTGAAGGGTTAAAGTTTAAAAATTTATTTCCACGATTTGACGGTAAATCGTGACGTCACAACATAGCAATTGATCCTATTCTCATTTGTAACGCATTGTAGATAGGTATCCGCATTACCTACCTACTTGAAGTTATCATTTATGACGTTGAACTACTTTTAAAGCGGAATTTAATCCATTTGAGTCATAGACAGTTGACAACAACTCATGCGGCGCTATTATAGACAATATTTACAACTATTTAAATGAGTCATTTTTTAACTAACTCTGTTTAGCACGAAAGTTCACCATAGACAACAATGACGTAACCATTGGTGTTAATTTCAAGTCTAGCAAGCTATTTCATTATCACTTATGATCTAAGCTTTGAATAGGTTGGCAACACCAAATGAATAGAATTTTTCGTGTTGATCGCGAAGTGGGGTTTCATGGTTTAACCGAGCGTCTAGAGCTACATTAAGTTAACGTTATCAACACGTTTAAGGACCTAATACACTACGCGTTATTCAGACTCGTTTTGTCTATGGTTCGACGTATCTTGTCTATGGTTGGAAGTATCGCGTAGTGTAATAAGGGTTAGACTGTCTTTCTATGAATGAAAAACAGTACGAGGCTGAATATCGCACGCGTTATTCAGCGCAGTGTAATAGGCCCTTTATGGCGTTTGGCGCGCCGATTGGCCCGCTCCGAGCTCTTAAGCCCCCTCAGCACTCTGTACCCATTGGTGCCTACTGATATCTTACCTCCCTACATTTTTTAGTTTGAGGAACATTTCCTACTCATTTGAACATTAAATCTGCATTAATTTTATATTATTTTAACAGCATTACAAGTACAATGAGACAATTTAGCTTCACTTGTTTGTTTGACGACACCGACATTTTGACAATTCAAAAGTGCCTGTAATTGGTCTATTTGAAATAAACGTTTTTGACTTTTGAGACAGTGAACAAGTGAATGAATTTATTGGTATTTTCTGATAAAAGTATTTGATTTCCAGCAATTTTATTACTGCGCAAACTAACAAAGGTTTTGAGTGATACAGTAGATAAATGAAGCAGTGTGGTAGGTACTATTAATAAAAAAAAAAAATTGTATCATTTTTTGTTAATACATGACATACAGTGTTCGGTGATTAAATTTAATATAACACATCTCATCATCATTATTTCAGCCGAAAGACCTCTGAGTTAGTAATATCAGGATGGTACGGCATCACAAAGATATATCACTGTAAATTTAATTTTAAAATCATCAAACACCAAACTCCCTATTCGTCATTGTAAGAACCCCACTTACTTGTTTAATTACACTCTTCTCACTAGTAAATCATGTTTTTGATCTAATTATAACTGTTGAAGCATCACCCCATATAATGAATAGGGGTGTTGAGAAAAACAACCACATGTTTACTGATGACAGCCGTTACTAAGATCTTTAGAGTAGGGTAGAGTAGGGTAGAGTAGGGTAGAGTTGGGTATAGTAGGGTAGAGTAGGGTAGAGTTGGGTATAGTAGGGTGGAGTAGGGTAGAGTTGGGTATAGTAGGGTGGAGTAGGGAAGAGGTAGAGTTGGGTATAGTAGGGTGGAGTAGGGAAGAGCGGGAGTGAAGCCGCGCGGGCAAAGCTAGTTACATATATAATTGAAATGTTAAAACTAAATTAATTTAAATTGCAATGGATAATTTGGAAAAAAAATCTAATTTAGGAATGAGCTGAATTTTTTATATTGTCCGCTACTCGTTGAGATTCTATTAAAAATAAGGCCCTTAGGATTCATTTCTTCTGTTATCCATAGTACTTAAGTATAAAAATGTCTAAGTGATGCCCTAAATATTTTGGAGCCAAGGAGACTGTCTAGCAAGCATTCTGTTTTCATGTTTGTCAATTTATATGACAATCTTCATTGCCAGTTCACATTTTAATTTGATAAAGAAATGGTACCTATACCACATTATGTATGCATGTTAAATAAGTACCTATGTAGGATACCTATGTAATGCATGTTTCTGTACAGTATTGTCTTGCCACAAATCTTGAATTATAATTAAATTCTGTCAGGTCAAAATATAATTAAGCATTATTTAGGTAAACGTATTCAAGTTACAATACCAGACAAATAAACAAAACATCAAATGTAACTACTTTTTAGCATGATCTTACGAAACTAATTTCTGAATAAACTGTTTGTGAAAATGAACGCAATAAAAATTATTTTAATTATAGAACAGCGGTAAAAGCATAAAATGCACACAGGCAACCTACCCCACACAATTATATTTATTTAATTAATCAAGTAAACAATCTTGATCACATATCTCACACAAATGCAAATAATTATATTTACGTCCAGTAAGCATCTAATTGGCCGGAACTTATAACAAATGCATCTACATAAACAACTCACCGAGCTTCTTTTACGAAACCAAATAGAAGCAAGCTTAGGTTCGTTGAGTACCGTTTAAATTTTGAAATTACAAAGATTAACAAACCAAAAACTCGATTTACTTGGATCACATGTTACTACAAACGTGCGACATTGAGTTCTTATAACAAAAATGAACCAAAACGAAGAATAAAAGGGGGTAAATATCGATCATACACTCACCACAACAAGATAAGCCGGCGAACTCGAAGTAATCGCACGAATCTACAGCTTTACGTCACGATTTTACACATAAACGTCCACTAAAATTCACAAATAAACACTTCACTATTGTTTTCAGCTTTCAAACTTATTATTCCGTACAATTTTCAGTCACCAATTTATGTAAAAAACACTTTCACAGCATTTTCACGATGAATTCAATTCGACAACTGACACATCCACCTTTCATAGAAACGCGGCAACAGACTGCCAGACGGATTCGTTTGGCCATAGACACGAGCTTTGTCTGTTATTGACTCCATTACTTTTACTACTACCCGACTAAATTGAAAGTGACGTCGAGGAAGTTACAATCTTGCACGAGTGCCATACTTTTTATGAGGCCGCGTAATATTAGCGCCATCTATTAGCTTAAAAATAAACTTGAAACGTATGAAATTCTTTACTCTTTCGATAGCGGCGCCATCTTATATAAATTTGTAACATCATTTGCGACGCCATCTATATTGCATAACGAAATACTTGATGTCTATCGGTAGTTGTACTTAAAGCGCGTTTCGTTCAAGTTATAACAGATGGCTATTTAAATAATTATAACTTGTCACTATATAATTATTTTGATTGTAGTTTGATTCGACAGGTTTGGATTAAAATATTAGTTTTTCACAAACATTGAAATTGCAAGTCCGTCTTCCAATTGAAGTGAACAAGATGTTTTTGCTAAACCCAAAATATTTGAATAGGAACCCAATAGAACCTAAATAGGTATGTTTATAGGTACCTACCTTAGAAGGTTAGTACAGGTACTCAAAAACCGATCCAAATAAAAGGTAGGTCTACCTTTTATTTGGATCGGTTTTTGATTTAAATAAGTACACTATGTACCTACGTTGACCTATTCACATTTATTTATAACAATGGCATTCCAAGTTAAACCAAATAAATTCACATTTAAAGGAACTTATAAAAGGAAGTGTTCCCATAGAAAGAGGGCATGGAGATCAGATTTTTTGTGTTGCTTTTTTAAAAGCCATAAACTTTCTGGGAAGAGGTGAGTGGAAAAAAAATCTGGGAGTTGGTTTGGAGCTCGAAATGAACGGTTTTGGTACACTTCCGCTCGATGACCGCTGGCGACGAGGGCATTAGGGTGCGCACAGGGAAAACCGTGGAGTCGACGCATTTAATTGTACGTAAAGATTTATCTATTATATTTATAAGAAGAGCAAAGGAACGATGGATGGAGCATAACAATTATTTGTACCTATAAGGTAAGGTGGGCGCGTGATGGGCACATCTCGCTATTGGTTTTCTACGCGCGTACCCTAAAGGCGGTGACGTCACATTGTAGTTTGTACAATATTTTTCTGTTACTTGACAGTTTCTCCATCTACCAGATTTGTAAGATTTCTAACTTACCTTTAATTTACTTTACCTTTAATGGATTTGAAAAATTCCTTCTATTTACGACGAACACAAAATAAAAAACAACACAAAAAACTAGCCATTTACGAGTCAAACATGCACACGAAGAGTTGCTGTTACTGCAATATTAAAAATGAGAAGAAAAACGCCGACAAAATAACGTTTTTCGTATCTCTTCTTTTTTTAATTAATAATTTTATACACATTTTGTGAAAATTTCACTCTACCTCTCTCACTACGCACCGTCAACGATTTGGATCGACGAATTCTCAGAAGAAGGGCCACTAATTCATGAATCCCCAAGCGACACCCGGTGGCCGCGCATCTATTGTCTTACTATTGTGTCTCTAATTGACGGTATCTGAAGGGTTAATTAAAGGAACACATGCGAGTTTTAGTCAGATACAGCGGGAACTGTCGTTCCACTCGGTCTGAACTAGGGAATCATCAATACAACTTATTTATTGATTTGCTACCTTAAAAAAAAGTAGGTAGAACAGCGACTCCACTGCCTTATATTCCGCAGCGTGAAGAATGTTATTAAGTGGATAAGCAGTAAAAAAACAAAAATATCTCTATCGGCCGCCTTGGACGTGATAATTAGTAGATAGCCAGCTCGGATACATCGTCACGGGCAAACACGTTTTTCTAATAGTATTTATAGAAAGCTGTTGGTTTTATACCACTTTTATAATGGTGGAGCTATGGGGTGGCAATTTGTAGGTGTCCACTGGGGTGAAAGTAAGGGATCTTCATCTACGTAAGGTGATGGATTGTTCTGGTTCTTTTCGATGGAGTAATGGGTTTTGCCTTGTCGTTTATACCGCGTACCTTTAAGGGCTGGAACAATTTGCCTGCTGCTGTCTTCCCGTCCTGTTATAATGTAGGTGTCTTCAAGGCAAGAGTGAAAAGGCTCTTAATAAACTAGTGCGCCTCACCATCAAGGATTTCATCACTGCTTACCATCAGGTGGGATCGCAGTGAAGCACTAGTGTATATCAATTAAAAAAAAATTGGGTGGTTCTAGCCTAAGGATTATAGGCAAAATTGATTCTTCAGTTGGTCTTTGCGTTCTTCGACAGACATATCCCGTGGCCCTGGCCCTGAAGGACACCGGCTCTGCTGCTGGGCCCCAAGACATGAGCAGTAGAAATATAGCTGAGACAACCCCAAATACCTAAGTTGGAAATAGGATGAGAGAGTATGATTATTGATTGATTTTTTCAAGAATTTCTAGCTGCTGTCTTGCTTCACCCGCATTACAGTAGAGTATACCGGCGTCATAGCCCGAAGAATCGCAAAACTAAAGTGGCAATGGGCAGGCCATATTGCTCGTAGAACGGATGACCGATGGGGCCGTAAGTTTCTAGAGTAGCACTGGAAAACGCAAACAAGGAGGACCGATGACCTGCTGAGAGTCGTGGGAATGCGGTGGATGCGAGACGCACAGGATCGGTCGTTGTGGCGACGCTTGGGGGAGGCCTATGTCCTGCAGTAGATGATGATGTTCCGTTTAGTTGTTCGAGCGTGAAGAAGTAACAAACATACACACACGCACACACAGATTCGCAAAATTTCGTCTTTATAATTAGTGTGATGCTAATTTATAAACTTGGTTGCTCAATATGAGGTTACTGCTGACTGCAGCGGTTTTACTTACAACTTTAGTGTAAGCAAAACCCGAAATACGAGTCTAGTATAATAAAAAAATTCATAACTGTATCATATATGAAAAATCATAAAGTTGTATGCTTGCAACCTGGTTGTTCGCACAATTGCTTGGTCACCGGGCCATCCAGCCGACTGAGGGGTGGTTTTGGAGGGCTGTGCGCTGACGCCTAATGCCCGCTATGAGCTGCCGTAACCTGTGTTGTACTTAGTGTCGGTGGTGTCCGATTTGTGACCTTTCTTAAATATTTTTGGGATAAATTATAACATGGTGTAAGAATAGGGTTGTTTCCAGGGTCAAAATAACTACATTTTATTTAGTCCGTATTTTAGATTATAAAAAAAAATATTTGACAGGTATTTTTTCTTTTTTCGATTAAACAAAAAATAACAGAGATATTGCCCATTAAAGTTACGTGTCACGTCATTACGTCACCCCGTGCGAAAAAATTGTAGCAGGGTGTGACATTATACGTAACTTTAATGGGCTATATCTTTCTAATTTTTTATTTAATTTACAAATAAAAAACATACGTGTCCCTTATTTTTGAATAATTTAAAAGACGGATTAATTACACTTTTTACGGCAACTAGCCTATTATTGAAATCGATTCAGTTACTGATTCTGAACAAACTATTTGCGAAACACAATCGCATACTTACGAGTTTACTAAAATTAATAATATTATATATCCCTGATTCTTGCTTTTCTGCATTATGCTAGGTTGCGTTTTACTTTACAACAGACGGGCATAAAGTTAAGCGTTTACTTATTCTGATAATAGGATAAGAACCTATAAACTATGCATGCATAATAGATAGGAGGTTTCCTTACTAAACGAATGTCTCATTTCAGTTCCACAGTCGTGATTTCACCGGGCCAGGCCTGAGGCGGTACATGGCAGTGTACAGCCGCCATTATATACTTGTATACCTAAGTGAACACGAAGTCCTACTTATGAAGTTATGACTCAAATGTGGACCGGAAGAATTTTGCGCAAAATGTCAAGAGTCAAGCTTGTTTGCTGTATAGGTAAGTTTAGGTATTCATGCTGAGAATAGACAGATTTTATATATGTACTAGCAATCTGCTCCAGCTTTGCATGGGTGTTACAAACTTTTGAAATTCTTAGCTGTTTTTATATTATACTACGTATCAGGGGCGTAGCTACCGCCGTATCTGTCGTATCAATTATACGGGGCCCCCAAGCTACAGGGGCCCCGACTTAGGCCAAAATTTGTAACATGTTGTCTATAATCTCAAATTCTCATGGACAGGAATGAATGAATATTGACCACTCATAATATGATACTCTGTAAATAGCTTTGAGCACGCTGCTATCTTTTTAGCATTTTCTATATACAAGACGATAATAAAAACTCAACCAATTTTAGTATGTCCTACTAAGTGATCCATAAAATGAGCTCATTTTCAATTTTAAGGCCTCTCAAGGCACTATTTCTATATTAGTAGAAGCTATTTCGTACAAAAAAAAACAAACCTTCAAATATATTTGATACTGGGCCCCTGATGGCCTAGCTACGCCACTGCTACGCACGTCTTAAGCGAGAACTTCACCACACGTGGACCACGTCTGATCAAGTACCTACGTAGCGCGTTGCGCGGCGTGGATCTAATGTAGCTCTGTAAGTCTAGTTTTTAGTAAAATGTATAGAGAGCGACGCGCTGATCTACATGCGTGACCCACGTGTTTGTAACGTAGTTCTACCTTATACCTAGACCTAAACCTTCCTCATGAATCACCATGAATCACTTAGTCCGTTCCGTAGTCTTTGACTCTAGTGCGTCCATACAGACATACAGATGCAATGGGGGATTTTGTTTTATACCTACGCACATACACATCCATATGTATTATCTGGATGTGTATGTGTGTAGGTTTGTTATTTCTTCTGAACCAATTCATCTGAACAGTTCCTAACTGTCAATATTAGAAGTAAGTAGCCGGCAAACCTTATAGCAAACTACTTTATTTTCTTATAATGCAACTGGCTCATGACTTCGTTCGCGCGAATGTCGATTATAGAATGAGGAAGAATCGCGGGCCCTCAAAAGTGGCAGGAGTGAGAAAGGAAAACAAAAAAAAAAATAGTCCAATGCAATGACAGAATAGCAGAAACCAGTTCAATAGGCAAAAAAAAAGTTTTATCTTCTGATAGAATAGATACGTCAGTCGAGTCAACTATAGATCTTAATAAATAGACCCATAGGTGATGATAATCAAGTGTGACAGATTAACATATTAAGATCTTTTCAAGCCTCGATGAACTGGAACATAAAAAGATCTCGATAGTACTTATGTCTGAACTTGAACTGATCTTACCTGTGATTGGTACCTGGAAGTCGACAGGTATAAATGCCAAAATACCTACCTTCTGCAGTTCGTAAACTATTTAAAGTATTATTTCTATCAAGCGTATCGATATTAACTGACAATAATGAACTATTCTTCACATCTACTGGCGTTAGTTCGCAATAATCTGGAAGCAGGTACCCTATTTGTCCTTTTTTTAAGGTGGGAAATCTTTCAATGACTTCTTCCACTCTTGGGCGGAGTGGAAGGGCGTGTCAGACTTTTACAGACTAACCCACTTCTGTTCCTTCTTTACCTTTGTTCAAGTGCCCTAGGGTTCATTTTCACTTAATCCATGGCTCCAGTAGGCTTCGACCCTGCTGGGCCCCTACGGTTTTCTAATATTTCCTAGAGACGCGTGTGGTACACGCCGTCGACGACTTGGGCTGGGTCCGGACGGTTACCGGACGACCCGAGAGCGTGCTACCCATTGCTCGCCGTCCGACCTTATCTGCCTAGTCTTGAAGTTTCGGACATAGCCCGAAGAATTACCAAACTTAAGAGGTAGTGGGCATATTGCACACAGAACAGATGGTTAATGAGGCCGAACTGTTCCCTGGGCGGAGCATCGCCGTGCCCCCGTGGCGCGGAGACCTCTCGCGCCAGGCCCTGGTCGAGGCCATGGTCCGGAGCGAGGAGGAATGGCAGGCGGTCGCCTCCTTCTGCGAAGCAGTAATGCTAGTAAAGGAGGAGGATTGCATCAGGCTACGGCGCCCTTGCCGCCGTCGCCGGGATTCCGATCCCGATTTCCGGCCACCGTAGACGCGGGCTCGCGGACGGCGAGCCATGGGTAGCTCGCTGTCCGATCATCCGGTAATGGACCGAGTCCAAGACGTCGACGGCGCGCACTGGTCCCGCGCGCCTCAAGGAGTTGTCAGCAGCAGGAGGGGCCCAGCTGGGTCGAAGCCTATTGGGGACAGGGTTGTCCGAAAGGGAGCTCGTGCCCCGGTATGAAGGCTAGAAGGAACGGCGCGGGGTTTTTAGTCAGTAAGAGTCTGACACTATCTCCCGCTCCACCCAAGAGCCGGTTTTGTCATAAGATGATTTTCCCTGTCGACAAAACAAAAGGCCAAACTGTTCTGAAATGGTGACCTCGTGCCGAAAGATGCAGTATTGGACCGATGCCCTGGTAAGGGTTGAGGGAATCCGATGGTTGTGAGACGCACATGACTCGTTGCTGTGACGCTTGGGGGAGGCACGTATCTCAAAAAGTCCACGTCTTTCGGGTGAAATGATGTTTTTTTCAATTTTATACTTTCCTAAGTCTACGTCACAGTATGCGCACAAAATAGATAGGTACAGAAGACAATCTCATGTATGTACTTCACTTTTTTTACTTGCGCTCGGTCTCGGTGGACGCACACTAATGAGCGTTTGAGCCGGAACTGTTCGACGAGCGGGCCGAGACGCTACCGAGATATCGTGTCCGTGAGCGGTGTCTATGTGTGCGTTGTTCGAGCGCGCTTTGTTTGTAGATTGAATTCTGTACCTATATATTTTGTGGCATGCGTGTCCCACCATCCAATATCAGCGCGTAACGAACAACAAGTGCGTCCGCATATGAACACGAACTCATTAAAACCTTTATTGCTTAGTTTAAATTACACTATTAAGTAGCGCATTTGTTCGCGATTTATTGAGCAAGTTACATGAACTTCTATTAGGCATAGTTCCACCTGTTAGAGATTTAAAAAAAAAATTTGTACATATAATATTGTAACAGTGATGACCCAGTGTCATTCCAAGATATATTTATGTAACATCCACCAACTCGGCCACCCTGGCCCGCGTAGCGGATTACGGCCCATTCCCTCTTCTAGAAAAGAGGCCTGAGTCCCAGCAGTGGGAACATTAAAAAGTTGATTATGTTAATAATTATTATAATATTCCACAACTATCACTATCACACAACGCCGTCTACTCGCGTAAGCAGAGCTTGTGTTTTGGGTACTTGACAACTGATAAATATACTTATATATTTCTAAATACAAACATATTATAGATAAATTACACCCAGTGGGAATCGACCTCCGGCATAGCAGTCAGGGCCACTAACCACTAGACCAACAGGCCTGTCAAATGTTATGGTGACCTAGTGGTAACGGCCCTGACTTACGAGCGTGGGTTCAAAGTGGGGTCAAAAATTCAAAAACTTGTGACATCCACAAACTGCACTAGGCCTTTTGGAGAGAGACTGTAATTGTTATAAAATTATAATACAAATAATAAATAAGAAGACAGAAGCTGTGGATCACTTGGATGTAGAAATAACACACCGGCTCTTATCGGTCAAGCACTAAAAATTACATAAATCCTCCTGATGATAATCATTGTTTTTTTCAGGCTTAGGTACTTAGTTTATGAAAAAGTCTATTCAAAACTTTAAACGAGATAGCAAAGGATCTCCAAATATCTGATGACTTTGACACCAAAAATATGATGATGATAGCTTAACCAAAATACAACTCCAGATATCTTTATTGATTCATCTCGAAATTTGAAATATCCATTACCAATATACTCACGCACCGGAGTCAAAACGCAATCGTAGATAACAGCGGGCGGATTGAGAGAGAGAGAGATGAAAATATACCATGAACTAAGGATTGAAAGAGTCAGAAAGATATAAAGTCATAAATATCGCGCAGCTGGATTCTTACCCGATGCTTTTTTCTCCAAAAACGAAGTTCTGTGCGTCGTTTACGAGTAAATACAGTCGCGGACACAAGTGTAATTCTCGGAAGGAACATTTTATTTTTATGAAAGTCATTGGACATGGCGAACGAATCCAGTCCTCGAGATGTTTTTTTTTTTATGATTGGACAATTCGCGAGAAAAAAACGAAGAAAGCATGATTAATTTATTAAAATGAAACGGTACAATATTGTTTAAATTTTAGTAGCTACTGAATTCTGGTTTTGTGATGTCGGACTTGTCTTTTATGTTGATGCTTTCTCAAGCTGATTACGAGCCAGAGTTTAAGTTTCTTCTTAACGTTTATTGATGAAATTTTTTCCTGCCCGTGGATATACGGGTGTAAGGGACAGTCCTCCGCAAACTTTAAGGGCTTGCTCAGTAGACGAAACACTACCTTCCACAAGATTTTTTTCAGGAAACGAAAAACAAAATCAGCCTCATCATACAAAATTATAAACTTGATTGGACAGTTTATATGGAGAGGCTGATTTTTTTTTCTTTTTCTGAAAAAAAGTTTGTGGAAGGTTGTTCAGTTTCGTCTACTGAGCAAGCCCTTCAAGTTTGCGGGGGGCGGTCCCTTACACTTTGTATATTATGTACTTCGCACTAGATTAAGCGTGCCGAACACTCACTTCAGTCGACTCAAGAGTAGACTACATTACACTTGTACACGGAAAAAATGGTCCAGTCAGGCAGATTCAACTTCGAGAAAGAGATTAACCATCAAATCCGACTCGGTTGAGTAGCGTTCGGGAAGCTACGCGGTATCTTCACTCAAAGGGCAATGGAGAGGGCTATGACCTTGTAAGGATCCTAACCTAACCTAACCTAACCCAACAAGGAGGACCAATGACTGGAGAGGGTTGCGGGAGTACGATGAATGCGAGACACTGACCGCGACCGGTCATTGTAGCGAAACCCGGGGGAAGCTTTATGTATCCAGCGTATTTATTCCGGTTGAAATTATAATAATACAGTACATAGTATGATTCCTTAAAAGATGTGACTGTCATTAAACTAATATTTATTTTACAAAATCCTCCCAAAACCGCCTTTTTATGTAATTTTTACCTGTACAAACAGATTAAACTTCTGACTGGGGTTCTAATGTGAATGGTACGTATACATCTAAACTATTAAATATTAATAAGATTTGTACAAACGGGTAAAAAAGGGGAACTCATAGGGCATCAAAAAATTCGTCCACATCGATGTTAATGGGAAAAATTAAAATAAATAAATCGAAGCCTTTCCGTAACCGCCAGTACGATTAGACTTCAGTAATAAATTCAAATAGTCTTTATTGGGATCCCTACGGAGGCATCCGACACCGGTATATCAATATAATATGTTTTATTAATTATATCTGGTACCTCATCGATTACTCACAGCATTATCGGGTTAAGAAGTTATTTGTCATTTCTATGGAACGTAATGTGGCTCTAACCCTAAACTGAGATCCGTCTTAATAATTATTATTTATCTATTTATTTATGAGGCGACATAGCCCACAACGACAAACTTTCTAGTCGTATTGAAGAACTTAACAGCATTAAATTCAAATAATTTTTAAATGGAAAACTTTGCCAAAGGTTTTAAAAATTATTCTTTTTTATTTTTACTTTTTTGTCGTATTTTTATTTTTACAATTTGCAACATTACTCCATAACATTTTTGTAAATTTTATTTTATTATTGTGAACGTGGGGACTATGTGAATTACTTGTCTGTAATTTTAACATAATATCTGGAAGTTTTGAGTACTTTATGCAGGCTAATCAAATGTCTTTTCTTAAATATTATTCGTCAAGTTGTTGAGCTTCTTATTAGTCCTGAGTTGAGCTACACTAATCCTTGCACTGACTGAATAGGTCCACTCAAATCTGTGTGGTTCTTCAAAAATCAATCAATATATATGATTTGATACATTTTAGACCGAAGATTAGAATAGAAGTTAGTTTCGGTATTTCTTGTTAGGGTAGTCAACTAGGAAAAATGTTTCCTAGATCGGAGACCGGGAGGTCTCATCTAGTTTAAATTGACGAAAACTATGCCATGTAAAAGTGCTTCTTAAAAACTTAGCTATTTGCAAAATAACCAACATTTATCATTTCATTTTTTTTTTGTTATTCTTTTTTATCTTAAAAAAAATTAAGCAAGAATTAGATTAAAATAATTCTTGACATCGATATCTCTCTAATAATAGCAGTTTTGAGGCTTTATACAATGTGTAACGTTAAATGCGCAAAACCTGAAAATAGTTTGACCAGAATAACGAGCAGAATTAATTAAACCACTTTCAATATAGGTCAAATAAAAAAATAGATATGTTGCCCTGTCTATTTGTTTATAGGTCAAACCATCACGTGCGCAAACCGGCCCAAGTAGGTAAACAAACACAGATGGTTGTTTTCCAATTAAAATTTTCTCTTATGCGGGATAATAATAGTTCTTATTTCAATGCAGATACGAATTTTAAACAAATTAAAACAGCATATAAGACCTTTAAATTTTTTTAAATGTTTAAATGTTTGTTTCTCCCCCTGATTTAGGTAATTTAAATTTAAAATCATTTGGGTTGTCTGAGGTTCTGCGCATTTAACGTTACACGTTGTATGTGTAACTTCATTGTCGATGAAGATATTTTATTTTGCCCTAGCTATCCGCCCCGGCTTCGCACGGGTTCTTTTCTAGAAATAAATACAAAACCTTAATAAATTATATACTAAAACCTTCCTCGAGAATCACGCTATCGAGTGGTGAAAACCGCTTGGAAATCGGTGCAGTAGTTTTTTAGTTTATCGCGAACAGACAAATAGACGCGGCGGGAAACTTAGTTTTATAAAAAAAAAAAATTGCGGGTAGGAGACAGGTGTTAAAAATTTGTTGCTCTATTTTAAAATTTAAATAAAAATCAAAACCATAATAATTTCAACTATTTTATGTATACACATACATGCTAACATACTCCTCCCGCCAGTGTAGTGTTATCTCCTAAAAAAAAAAAACACCATTTCTTACAACATCATAACAAAGCAAAGCTAATCGACATGGAAGCACTAAAAGGTACGCTCACTGAAATGATGACCCTATTTCAAAATAGGATGTCCAATTTTGAAGATGAGCTGCACAAGAACCCTCCAGGAACTTCAACCAGCAGCGACAATTTAGTTTCGGACTTCACCTCGTTCAAAAAGTTCATTCTTGAGGCGCTGGACTGTCTTCAGAGGCAGGTGGATTTGCTGGCGGTTGGGCTGGACAATCTGGAGATGCGGGGGCGGCGCAAGATGGTGTTGCTTCATGGTGTCACAGAACAGGCCAAAGAGGACACAGCGCAGGTGGTGGCTGAGGTTGTGCGGTGTCATCTGAAGCTACCAGACTTCACTATTGGGGACATCAGGCGGTGCCATCGGATGGGGAGACAAACAGGTACCGCTAAGCCTAGGCCGATACTTTGCAAGCTGCGGGATGTCAATCTCAGAGACAGCGTTTGGTTTGCCAAGACTAAGTTGAAGGGCACCGGCATAACAGTATCCGAGTTTTTGACAAGGCCACGGCATCTACTGTTTATGTCTGCGCGTGAAAAGCTTGGTGTTAATAATTGCTGGACTAAGCATGGTCTTATTTATGTCCTCGGCTCCGACGGCTCCCGGCATCGAGTAAATTCACTTAGCGACCTCAACAACATCGAGCAGGTCAGTGACAAGGTCATGTCGCTTGCTGCGTCGTCGTCGTCGCCGTCCCCATCGTCGCCAGCACCGAAGAAGGCCCGACGTGCCGCTGCGAGGAAGTAATATTCTTGTGCACTTTTGTGTAGTATCGCCGTCCGGGTAACTGTTTTCTTTATTTTCTGCATAGCTCGATACCCTCTCAATTCACTTTAATTCATGAATCCCCAAGCGACCACCGGTGGCCGCGCATCTATTGTCTTACTATTGTGTCTCTAATTGACGGTATCTGAAGGGTTAATAAAGTAGGTGCTTCAATATCTCTTACCCTTCATGTTTCGACAAATATTTTTATTCTATTTCTGTTTTTCTATCTGTCAGCTGTTTCTGTCAAAAGTTTCAAAAATTGTAATGTCAATGTCATAATTGTTTTCGTTCAGAAATCAGTGTGCCCTGTGTATTTGTTAAACAGTGCAACTATTTATTTAGTTTCTTTCTGTTGCCCGGACGACAATAGTTATTCGTTTTTGTTTTGTTTATGTTGCTCTAAAACTCGTTTACAGAGTGTTAGCACTCAGCTGGCGGGTGGATTTGATCAATTAGGTACATTTTTATAGTTTGTTAAATACCTACACATTTATTTTTTTTAGTAGGTATAATTAATTAATTATTTATTTATTATTATTATTATTATTTTTTTTTTTTTATTATCGATGTCTGTAAACAATGACAGCGACACCGAAAGTTTTTCAATTTCTAGTAATGACAGTTTTGTTGGATACCCGTCTCTCGCCGACACTATTGAATCGCATTTTTCTGATGTGCCTAAGAATTTTAATGTAGTCCATATAAATGCCCAAAGTGTTCCGGCTCATTACTCTGACATGCTAGCTAACTTTGACTGTAAGAACATCCATGCTATCCTTGTTTCCGAGTCTTGGCTAAAACCATGTCTCCCTTCAACCTCCTATTCCTTGCCAGGTTTTCAACTGATAAGAAATGATCGTGTGTCTGGCGGTGGAGGTGGTGTTGCCATATACCTTCGTCCACAAATTCCTTTTTCAATTATTGATATGTCAGCACAGCCTCCCTCGCACAACGCGGGCGAGCATCTCTTTTTAGAAGTAAACCTGAATCACGTAAAAGTACTTCTAGGTGTTTATTACAGCCCTTCGTCACGTTTAAATTTCTTTCCTTCCTTTGATAAGATCCTAGAAAATCTAACACCTTCTTACAGTCATACGATTATCATGGGGGATTTCAACACTTGTTTACTGAAAAATGATTCTCGCTCTTCCTTACTTCTATCAATAGTTCAGTCGTCAAACTTGTCTATTCTCCCATCACGTGCCACACACCACTTCCCCAACTGTACTCCCTCACTTTTAGACCTTGCTATTATCTCCTCTCCCCAACACGTCAGCAAGCATGGCCAATGCGCAGCTGACATGTTTTCCTACCATGACCTAATATTCCTCTCTTACAAAATTCGTCCACCTAAACTCAAGCCCAAAACTCTCCTGCTTCGCAATTTTAGTGGTATGAATATTGACAATCTGCATAGAGATGCCAGCAACATTGATTGGAACCCTCTAGTTACTGCTGAGTCAATCGATGAAAAAGTAAACTTGCTTACGGATGCACTGGTACAGCTTTACGACGTTCATGCTCCCATTCGTGCAGTAAAGCTCAAACATCTTCCAGCGCCTTGGCTAACAGATGACGTAAGGGATGTCATGCACAAGAAGGCAGTATGTAAAGCCAAATTTAAATGCAGGCCCACATCATCAAACCGTGACCTTTATGTCAAAGCACGCAATCGCAGCAATAGGGTGTGTAGGGATGCACTACGCCACCATGTTCATGATTCTGTTGAAAACGGTGATCCAGCTAAAGTCTGGAAGTTTCTAAAATCTATGGGAGTTGGAAAATCCCGCCAAGAATCGATTCCTAAAGACTTAGACGTGGATCTTCTTAATCAACACTTCTCATCTTCGTCCTACTATAATGGGACCACGAAAGCATCAACTTTAAACCATCTTTCAAACCTTCCAACTCCGGATCATTCGCCATTTAATTTTAGTCAATTCTCTGATTGTGATGTTAAGAAGAGCGTAGTTTCAATAACATCTAACGCAGTTGGTAGTGATTGTGTCAGTCGGAAAATGATACTCCCTGTCCTCGATGAAATCCTTCCTATCCTGTGTTATATCCTTAACTATTCTATTTCCAAAGGTGTCTTTCCATCAACATGGAAAGAAGCCAAAATTATTCCTCTGCCCAAAAAATCAAATCCTACTTCCTTTTCAGAATATCGACCAATCTCCATCCTGCCTTTCCTCTCTAAAGTCCTAGAACGCCTGGTCCACAATCAGCTCAGTGCTTTTCTTTGTAAGAATAGTCTGCTGAATCCATTCCAATCTGGATTTCGTCCTGGTCATAGCACGACCACTGCCCTAGTAAAAGTTTCTGATGACATACGTCTGGGTATGGATAAAGGGAATATGACGGTTCTCTGCTTGCTAGATTTTAGCAACGCTTTCAATACCGTCGATTTCGATATCCTACTCGCCATACTTCGCTCTCTTAACATATCTCCAACGGTGATTGACTGGTTTCGTAGTTACCTGTATGGCCGCCGGCAACGTATTTCCATAGATGAGTCTTGCTCTTCTTGGTGTTATACTTCTGCCGGTGTACCTCAGGGTGGCGTCTTATCTCCTTTACTCTTCGCAATATTTATAAATTCTATTTCCAAAAAACTTCTTTCCTTCTACCACCTCTATGCTGATGATTTGCAGGTTTATAGACAATCTCCCTATACGGATTTAGATGCCGCTATTAATACCATTAACCAGGACTTGGCTTCAATTTGTGAGTGGAGTGAGGCACACGGTCTGATGGTTAATCCATCGAAGACTCAAGTCATTGTTGTTGGCAGCTCGAGGCTGATGCCCAAGGTAAACTGGTCCCAGCTACCACAGGTACTATTTAACGGTACTGCCATTCCTATAAGTGAGAAAGTTAAAAACTTAGGGGTTTGGATAGATAAACATCTGTCTTGGGGTCCCCAATTACAAGAGGTAAGTCGCAAAATATTCGCTTCCGCCAAGTCCCTGAGACGGTTGCGAAACTTTCTGCCCACTGCCACTAAGATTGCACTTGCTCAGTCCCTCTTACTCCCTATCCTTGACTACGCAGATGTCAGTTATCTCGATCTCACTGAGGCACAACTTGATAAACTTGAGCGACTTCAAAATGTTTGCATACGATTTATATTTGGCTTGCGCAAGTATGATCACATATCCGATTTTCGTACAAAACTCAAGTGGCTTCCAATACGTCTTCGCCGGAACGTACACATCTTGTCTCTCCTCTACAGTGTTCTGTTCAATCCTAAAACCCCCGCGTATCTTAAAGAACGTTTCAAGTTCCTTCATGACACACATACAAGATATCTTAGGTCATCGGAAAACTTGAGGTTAGAAATGCCAAGTCACTCTACCAACTTCTATGATAAGTCGTTTGCAGTTCAGGCTGTGCGGCTGTGGAATGCTTTGCCCGTGTCGGTAAGGCAAGCTCAAACACTCACAACCTTTAAAAATGAAGTTACGAATCACTATCTTTCCTCCTGAATGTTTGTCATTACGTACAGAATTTCTCTGCTTTTATAATTATACATATATATTTATATATATTATATTATTAATAATATATGTAATTTATTAGTTTATGTATTGTGTATATGTAAATAGTACACCACGAACTACCTGCGTATCTTTTTCTCCTCCTCGGTCAAATCCATCCAAAGGTTGTCTGTAAAAAATCGCTTTTAGCGATAAGACCGCCCATTGTGACACCCTATTAATTTTAAGTTTCTTATGTAATTTTTATTTTTGGTGTACAATAAAGAATTTATCTATCTATCTATCTATCTATAATATGTATTGACTATTGATATTTCTTTACCAGGGCTAATAAGTATTTAATATTTCAAATAAATAATTGTATGCATGGAACATGCAGGCAATTTTTTTAATTTGCAAAATATTTGCAATATTGAGAGTATCAAGATAGTAGTTATGTTCGTCCAAAGAGCAGAAGAACTTGGTTTCTGTTTTAGTATAAGGGCGAATATCACAAATTATCAAATTTTTCAATTTTGGTGGCGAATCTTTTTATTCAGTTATCGTGAAAATCAGGGACCCAGGACCCTAATTCTCGCAAAAACCGAGGATAAGAAACTGAAGCGAAGAAACCTTTACCTCAGTTTTTCTGAAAACTAGTTACTCAGTTTCGCCACCAAAATTGAAAAAACTGATATTCACCCTTAACACTGTTTTTTAACAACTATTTAATGTAAGTTTACGAGTGTTGATTGTAGAACGTGATATTTTACGTGAGGGTTTAATTATGTGTAGTATCAGCTTGGTGTGAGAACTGAATGCCTTTCGGTTTTATTGCGTTTTTGAACACGTCTTTTGGAATTTTAGTTTGTTGGGGGATGTTTGAAATTTGTTTATTTTCTTCAACTTTACATTTAGATCTACAATATATATTGATCTCCGTGAATTGCTAATTAGCCCTCTTCCCCTCTCCTATATTTTGCTGTGCCCAACAGGGTCCATATTGATCTATGAATATTTTCAAAACCATCTATGTATACATATGGATTGCAATAAAGTATTGAGTATTTGAGTGTAGGCGATTATCTGCATCATCGTGCGGGATTATACGCACTCACGCGCGTAGTTGCGTTTTATAAATTCACGCAGACTCTGACTCATTTCATACAAAATCACTCACCACGGCACTACGAAACTCAGCGTCTCATACCTTGTGTCTCGCTCCGCTCCCACGTGCGTGTGTGCATGTTACTCCGCTTGTAGCGTGATCTGCATGATCGCACGTGAATGCATTTTCAGTGTGTCAGACTGTGCGTGTTTTCTATACAAACGAAGATGCTTACAAGCAATGTTAAAACACGCATTCACGCGCTACGCTGCGTGGTGCGTGGCAGTGTGATAATCGCCTTAAGATTTAACAATGTGTAACACAATATTTAAACACCATCGACAGTTAGGAAATATAAATCATCGTTGCGTCTCAAACAGTCTTCAGCAAAAGCTTAGGAGCCCAGTAGAACCAACACCCATAAAAAAAAAATTAAAGAGTTACCGCGGTCCTGGAATTTTGCGTTTCGGCGGCTAGTGAAAAAAACACCGTGGGTTTTAATCTGACAAATCTTCTTGCTTCATCCTAAAGCAGGTGAACTCATTTGATGACTTCCTAAAGTTGTGTCTTATGTCACGGGCGTCATATTGAATCTCGAGCGCAATGAAGGATTCGGGATTTAACTCACGAGCAAAGCGAGGGATTCAAGCTAGCCCAAGGCAAAGACACCTGTAGCCCAGAGGAGGATACTCTACTTTTTAGACCTACTGTGAGAAAATAATAGTCACATTATTGACCAGCGGGTCATAATGAAATCCAGTACAACATTATTGACCGGCTGTGCCCCCGCCCCATAGATATAATACATTTCTATGCCCCGGCCACTAATGACTCACTTTAGGTTAAGGTTGCTTGACATATAATTTGACATTTTCGAGCAGGTGGTGTAAAAAGATCTTTATATACTTACCACCGTTATATCAAGGGAGCAGTCGTTTACTTATCATATGAATTAATATGAAATACGTCATCTTCCTCTCAAAGGAATTTATGGGAGTCGGTTATTTTGTGCCCTGTCCTCGTAAGATTTACATAAATTCCATAGACCAGGATTCTAACGTGTAACGGTACATTTGTCAGTTACTGTTTCTTTAAAAATATATTTTTGTCAATGACTAAAAATGTGGTAAGGTTTTTTTTTTCATGGTGGGAAAATCATGTAATGACCACTCCGCTCTAGTGGAGCGGGAGATAGTGACAGCCTGTTATTGACTAAAGTTATAATTAGACGAGCTATCTTTCGAAACTAACCCTGGCCCCAGTAGGCTTCGACCCAGCTGGACCCCTGCTGTTGCTGACAACTCCATGAGGCGCTCAGGAACAGTGCGTGCCATCGACGTCTTGGGCTCGTTCCGGACAAATATCGGACGGTCGGACAGCGAGCTACCCATAGCTCGCCGAAAGGCTCCGAGCATAGTCCTTTCCATTGCAGTAGAAGTTACCAATTAATAAAACGCTTAATGGGTAAGTAGTGAGTACAACAAACTTTTGGCACTATTTCAAGTTTCTTTTCTAATGTTTATGGAAGTGCCATTAATTAACTGTGTAGGTAATTAAAACACAAACGAAAGAAAAAAAATACTCCTGCCTGCCAAGACTTAGGCTCGGCAAGGTGCCCAAAATAAACAACGTAAAAGTGTTTTGTAATTGCTGCTTCCAAAAAGAAAGGAAAACACATACATTTTACACTTTGACGGTTTCTTGTTGTTCCCCATCATCAACATTTTCCTAACGTTCTGATTTTTTTTTTCGTTCGGTTGGTAAAATAAACATCTTCCAGATGACATATTTTATTTTAACGGTGGAGCGGGAGATAGTGTTAGACTCTTACTGACTAAAAACCCACCCCCTTTCGTCTAGCCCGTACCGAAGCTCGACCTTCCTTTCGGATAACCCTGGCCCCAGTAGGCTTCGACCTAGCTGGGCCCCTCCTGTTGCTGACAACTCCTTGGCGCAGGAGCAAAGCGCGCCGTCGACATCTTGGGCTCGGTCCGGACAGTTACCGGACGGTCGGACAGCGAGCTCTTACTGACTCCCCCACTGGGCAGAGCGTGAGATAGTGCCAGATTTTTACTGACTAAAAACACACCCCGTTCCTTCGTTGCTTTTCAGACCAGGACTGAGCATTCTTTTCAGAAACAGACCCTTGTCCCCAGTAGGCTTCGACCCTGCTGAGCCCCTACTCCACAAGGACCACAATACGTATGGCGTTGCGCCACCGGTACATGGTAGACATTCCACCCATACGCACAAAGCGTTTTGGGAACACATTTATTATGCGTACAGCCAAGGAGTGGAATTCCCCGCCGGAGTCTGTGTTTCCTGATAGCTACAACTTAGGGGTCTTTAAGTCAAGAGTGAATAGGTTACTTCTAGGCAAGCGTGCTCCATCGTCGACCACATCATCGCTTACTATCAGGTGAGATTGTAGTCAAACGCAAGCCTATCAATAATAATAATAAAAAAGTTGCTTTGGGTAAGGGAGTTCATCACGCAATCATTAAACCCATTTTCTTTGATATCATTCCTACTTATCCATTCACATCTTCTTTGGGTTTCCTTTCCCTCTATTTATATTTAAGTTGGCGAGTATTTACACCCTGTTTCGCATAAATCTAAAAAGATTGAATAAAAAATAGACAAAAACTCGAAGACATGTCCATCAACCTGCACTGGATCTGTATAGTGGTTTCAGCCCACCCTCTCTTCTAGAGAGGAGATCATAATGTTATTATTACGAGTATTACTCCTAAGGCCCCACGCCCATGGCGACTATTTGTAGCGTTGCTGTAGCACGTTCGCATCGATACAGTCGCAATGCTGTAGCGCGTTAGGCAATTAACACACTGGCATGCATGTTGCGTGTCAACGCACCTACACGCGTACTTGCGGGAGTGCAGATCTGCATCATTATGCGGGTTTTTTACGCACTCACGCGCGTTTCGTAAATTCACGCAGGCTCTGACTCATTTCACACAAAATCATGCACGGAACTACGAGATTCGTGAGCCATACCCTGCGTGTCGCCCCGCACCCACGCGCGTGTGTGCATGTTTCTCCGCATGTAGGCACGTGATCTGCATGAACGCGCGTGAATGCACTTTCGGTTGGACTGTGCGTGTTTTCTATACAAAAGGAGATACTTACAAGCAACGTTAAAACGCACATTCACGCGCTACGCTGCATGGTGCGTGGTAGTGTGATAATCGCTTTAGTAGCGCGTTGCATCTTTTCTATGACGCTTGCAAACGCGTCGTGGGTGAGGATTCTAATGATTCATGTACGTCTAGTAAATAAACGTCATGTTTTAGTGTTTAAAATGTAAGACGATACATTAAGCAATGTCCGCTTTATACCTGTAAACAATCCCACGGTACTCGCCGTCTCTAGTACGGCGTCAGCAGAATTGCAGGTGTTAGCTTATTTATTAATACTAAAGTTATTTGCAAGATATTACCTCATAAATGTACTTACAGAATTACAAATTTCGTGATGGCACGGCACCTTTCATGGCACATAGTACCCAAAACCAATGTGAATTTTTCAATTCATAATTATGTACTTTTCTAACTTTGTCTAGGACATGGCCCATAGATAGTCTAACGATAGAAGAGACTAACATATTAAGAGTAAATACAACTTGTCAAGCCTTCCTATGCCCCCACCAATGTTAGTTGGAGACCACCATATGGTTTAAGTCAGTAAGTCTGAGAAACCCCTGCGCCACTCCGGGGTGGGGAATATCCATTAGGATTTCCAGAGGTTATAAAAAAAAACTTTTCAAGCGTGAGCTGGACTCAAGGATCAAAGACTTGTTTAAGAAGCATCTACTCGTATAAGTAAATGCTTCGATTTACTAATAGTACTGCCTGAAAGATTTTTCCGGATTAAAAAAGTAAGACTTTTTCGTCAAGTGCTATGAGACATTGCTTCATAGTTCTTGTCATACAGGATTTTATATCAACGGGAAATGAGACCCTGTAGACCAGGTTTTAATTTCCTTGCGAGTGTCAAAATGGCGTTACTTTAGATTGCGTTGACTTAGCAAGGGACAGCAAACATAAGATATATATTTCAGCTTAATACCTCCACGAATTCCTCAGAAAAAGGATTTGCACAGACGGATAACAAAGTGATCTTATAAAAAATCTGTTTTGCCGACTGAGATACGAAATGCTAAATAGGTCACGAAGTCAGCGGTGTTTGTTTAGGTACTCCATAATACAGATGTGGACACCTAAATAGACTTTTGGGATACTAAAACTGAGATTGGACATCGTTTGAATAGGAACACTATGTTCGTACTACTTGTCAGTGAGGTGTGAGGTGTATAAACTCCCAATTTAGCTGAAGTGTACTTCCAGTAGCCTCCTTAGGTCCGCAGTTAACTGATACTTTTACCACGTCCGAAAAAAAACATAGAAAAAAACACCCACACAGAAGAACTATCTGTGAACCGTACAAATATTTGTTCAGTGCTGGAGTCAAATCCGCGACAAGCAGCGCAGAAGCCAATCACTCAGCCACTGTGCCAGAGTTATCATACAGTTGTCTTAAAGACAAGTTTTTGGTTGTATACTGAAGAGTTTTCAGTCCGAAGAGTAAGAAAAAAATTAAAGGCTACTCTACTTTAAAATTTTAAATGAAATCAGCTCAGTTTAACAAAAACCATACGGTCTTGGCACATTCGTAAGGCATGGTTTTATTTTTAGAATTTAACGTTATGACAGAGCAATAACAATATATCATATAATAACCGCAAGAGGGATTCGCTTCGTAACGTTCAAGTACAAAATGCCATCTTTAAAAATATGCACGTAAGTTTGTAAATGTACTTATATTTTTAAACTAGCTTCTGCCAGCAGTTTTACTTGTGGTAAAGTAGGTTTTTCCATATACTTAAAATTGAGAAAGTAAGTCTCTTTGGCCATAATTCTCGTCTTGACAAACCCTGAATTTTGGCCACCGTAGGCGCGGGCTTGCGTACGGCGAGCAATGGGTAGCTCGCTGTCCTTCCGTCCGTTAACTGTCCGTACCGAGCCCAAGTCGTCGACGGCACGCACTGTTCCCGATTGCCTCAAGGAGTTGTCAGCAACAGCAGGGGTCAGCTGGGTCGAAGCCTACTGGGGCCAGGCTCTGGTTCCGAAAGGGAGGCCCGGCCCCGGTATTTAAGGCAAGAAGGAACGGGGTAGGTTTTTTAGTCAGTAAGAGTCTGACACTATCTCATGCTCCACCCATGGGCGGGGGTTGTCATTTGGATGATTTTTAGCCACCGAAAAAACCCCTGAATTAAAAAAAAAGCTTTCTTAGTGATGGTATACGCCGCAAACCAAGGTTACCGATATAGCACGAAGAATCACCAAACTTAAATGGCAATGTGCCAGGGCACATTGCTCGCAGAACGGATGGCCGTTGGGGCCGAAAGGTTCTGGAATGGCGACCATATACCGGAAGACGTAGCGTTGGAAGGCCTCCTACAAGGTGGACCGATGACCTGGCAAGGGTTACGGGAATCCGATGGATGCGAGACACATAGGACCGTCCATTGTGGCGACACTTCGGGGAGGCATATGTCCAACAGTGGACATCTTTAGGCTGAAATGATGATGATGATGACGCTGCAAAAGGAAACCTTATGCAAAATTTCACGCTCTTAGACCCAGTAGTTTCGGCTGTGCGTTGATTTATCAGTTTTTCTGATTTTTTCAAAATTACGTTTTTGATAAAAATCGGTAGATGACAAATCTTAAACTCTATTTCGTCATAAACCTGTAAAAGTTCAGGTTTTTGATGAAAAACCTGAACTAGTTTAGGTTTATGATCAATCTGCTACTGCCTTTAACGAACCTGTATCGACCAATTAACTGAGTTTGCGTGAAATTGCTTCAAAGATGTCTTTATTTGGAGGTCAAGGTTTTAAGAAATGCTCGTGTGAAAAATCTAAAGTACGCTGCAAGACTAATCGGTGTGCATGCAAAAACAAATGTTTTATGCAACTCTAGATGTCACAAGTCTACAAACTGTCATAATAAATAATTTATAATAAGAGATTTATAAAAAAAGCAAGCACGTGGTAAACTTTTTTTCATTACATTTTTTTTTAAATTTGACTCTGTTTAGTCGTATTTAATAGTAACTAAAAATCAGGTAAAATTGAAACATTATCATAATTAGATTAAAGAACGAGAATATTGATTGGATCATGGATGTAAAGTTTTGATAAATAAAAAATTGCTTCCTTTCTACTACGTTACAAATGATTGTTTTATTTATTTCATTTAAATTGATTTTGTCATAAAACAAAGCAATTTTGCCCAGAACTTCATCATAAACCTGAACTAGTTCAGGTTTTTTATCAAAAATCTGAACTGTGACAGGTTTATGATGAAATTGAGTTTAAGATTTGTCATCGTCCGGTTTTTGATCAAAAACCTAATTTTGTGAAAAACCTGCGACATATATACGAGCTTCTGCCAGCGGCTTCGCCCGCTGGGGTTTTTGGTGCAAACGTGACTGAGACACGCGATGTTAGTTTTTCTGTTATCTTAAGTTTCAACATTTTTTTTTTACACTGTGTGTATCTATGTGTGCCAAATAAAATATTTTTCTGTGTTTCTAATTCTAGGTTTTTTTTTTAATTTTTATTAACTAGTCCTTATTAATATTATAAAAGCGAAAGTGAGTTTGTTTGTTTGTTTGTTACGTCTTCACGCCTAAATGGCAAAACCGATTTTGATGAAACTTGTTACACGGATAGACCATGTCCTAGAATATGACATTTATATTAGGATACTTTTTTATCCCGGAAGTACGTTCCCTTGGGATAATTTTCTGCTATCACGCGGGCGAAGCCGCTGAGAGCAGCTAGTATAAAATATTATCTGTGGGTGTGGGTATTCCCCAAGGGCATGTCACTATCACACCGGTAAGTTCCCCTTTGAGCAGTGGTTAGGCAGGCACCACGGCCTCTTCAGTTTCTGCCTGACGCAGGTCCTCACCGGACGTGGTGTTTCTGGAGGTATCTATTTTAGATTTAGTGAGAAGAAACGCCCGGAGAACATGGTGGAGCAAGTGGTGGAAGTCTGCACCGCTTGGGCGGGGCACCACAATGTCCTCGTGCTCTTGCCCTCTATGCAGAGCGGGGAAGGTATTCGATGATTTGCCAACCTAAAAAAAATGATTGGATAGAAGTGTAACCTTAGTAACAACCTAGAATTTAAAAGTCATGAAATAATTGACTTGGCTCAATCAAATGTTGAAAGTAACAAGGTTGTTAATGAAAAATTTTGAACGAGTAAGCTAAAGTAAAAAAAAATATATTTAAAAGCGTTTTGGTTACCTATATCATATTTAAAAGCTCTTACCTACTTTTTATTTCAAATAAAACTCAGTATCAGAAGGTAGAATTTGGTCAGGGCCTTGGTTCAGGCCATGGTCTGGAGCGAGGAGGAGTGGCAGGTGGTCACCTCCTTCTGCGAAGCAGTAATGCTAGCAAAGGAGGAGGCCGACGGCATCAGGCAAATGCGCCCTCGCTCGCACCGCCGAGATTCCGATCCCGATTTCCGGCCACCGTAGACGCGGGCTCGCGGACGGCGAGCCATTGATAGCTCGCTGTCCGACCGTCCGGTAACTGTCTGGGCCGAGCCCAAGACGTCGACGGCGCGCACTGTTCCCGCGCGCCTCAAGGAGTTGTCAGCGACAGGAACAGTTATCCGAAAGGAACTCGAGCCCCGGTATGAAGGCTAGAAGAAACGGGGTGGGGTTTTTAGTCAGTAAGAGTCTGACATTATCTCCCGCTCCACCCAAGAGCGGGTATTGTCATAAGAAGATTTTTGCCACCGAAAAAAAAAGGTAGAATTCGGTTTGACTGATGGTGATTTTTTAATAATTCGCCCCAGTAACCGGGGATGTCCCGAATTCCCGAGGACTCCCGATTACTCCCGAAGTCAATGGTAGGGTACGTCGGGTTCGTAACGAATTCATCAGTCCTATCTAAGTTTGTTGCAGCTTCCATACTTGCATAAACAATGTACATGTATAATATAAATTAAACGAACGACCCTTGCAATCCAGAATCCGTTTATTTTTACTGTTCTCAAGTTCCCATTCTCTTACAACTTACGCAGGATGATACTACTTATCATCCTGCACGACGTGTATTTTTTTATCCATTTTACACTCTTTAATAAAAAATAAAACTGACCGTTTAAATAATTCAACATCAGGTCAAACTTCAACGTCATCTTAAAAGGTGGTGGTAACGTTGACTCATATTGTTATTTCATTATAAATGCACAAAATGTCTTAATTAAATGATCAGAACCGGCATAATAACTCAGAAAAAATACACAGCCTCCAACTCCGGTTGTCTTTTCTCCCTTTCACACGTACCACGCTTCATGCCCTATCTCTTTCTGTACCAGACGAACTTGTAAATTGTTCTTTTTACGTTATGCCCGGACCGAAAGGTCTTATACAAGATGAATTATTACGAATTTAATCTTTACTGCTCTTGATATAAATTCGTTTTTTATTTTAAAATTTTTCTTTTCCTACATTTGGTAGTTCACGACGATGATCAAGTTATCTCGCTCAGACAAAACAAAATACAGCTCAAGTCCTTTGAGCTTTCGAGTTTCGTTGCTTTACCGCGATTGCTTTTTGTATCGTATCCCT
This sequence comes from Mythimna lalbum, assembly GCA_949319445.1. Classification (NCBI taxonomy): domain Eukaryota; kingdom Metazoa; phylum Arthropoda; class Insecta; order Lepidoptera; family Noctuidae; genus Mythimna; species Mythimna lalbum. Next base: position 6,462,388 of record OX439371.1, on the reverse strand, counting down.
GTCCCTTTTCTCTGGCCATTTCATTCGTAACCAAACGGGTTTGATTCTGAAATCCTTAAAGATTGTCTTTTTGTCTGAAAATGGACTTTGTTTACCCCATTGTAAGATATTTTTTTGCTTGTTCGTTGATTGCAATGTAAAGTTTAATACGTTCTCGTGAAGATGTTACTGTCACATTCTACGATGCGATATGTGGTGTTTTTATTGTGAGTGCATTAAGACATGCATTGCACTCAGTTTGGTTACTGAGGGCCAGTTCGGGTAACTAATACATGATTCATACGGAACCTATTGGTAGTGACGCGATTTCACGCACGCACTTGACAGAAACATTCTTTTGTAAGTGATAGTATGCGATGTTTAGTACTTTTACTGCTTTTCTTTTATCGAATTGTTCGTAGTACTTGAGATATTGGATGAGAGCTAAACAATTTATTTTACTTCTAGCTTTGATGCAACAATGCAATAGAATCTGGCAGTTAGAACATTGATACTAACCAATAAAATTAAATTTAGTGTTCATAAATCTTATTAGTCTTGATAAAAATCTATTCAACATTGTCATCTCTCTTATTTCTTCCTAGACACGATCTTATTTTCAATCCCATATACCTGATTGCTTTCATCATCAATTACCCATCACGCTATACCTCAATTACCCTAATCAACCCATCAAATCATCTACTGATGACAATCCCACAACCAAAACACATTACTTCGTACTCCCACAAATTCCACGTCACACCTAATTTGACCTTTATATTTTCAACCCCATTAGCTGGATCCCCATCATATTTGTGTTCCAACCTCAAAGTAGTCCAGTCAGTGTGTGATTAAGGAATACTTCCATAGTTTCTCAGAACGAGTGAATTGCTTGAGTCGTCAGCAACTTGTCATCTCTGGACAAACATTTGAGCAGTAGTCACCACAGTAAACACACTGCCTTCAAGTATTTGCTCACCACTCCACAAATAGATAATTATTTAGTCTGTTTCCACATTTCGATATTGAATTTCTTATTCTGAAATTCATTTTTCATGTTGGCGTTATGGTAAATTTAGATTATCAGTCGGTGTGACCGCGTTCAGGTGTGTTTATTTGGCGTTGACTTTCTGCTTCTGTTTTTGTTTAAACCGCTTTTTAAACTTCTTCGTTTAAATTGGGATATGTTTATGATGTGACTTCAATTTAAAATTTACACACTTTGTCAATTAATTCAATGCTTTAATCACCATTGATATTATTAATTAGTTTTCTTGAATTACTCGTTAATTTGTAACGTAAGCTTACATCAGTTTCTGAAAGATTTTGATGAAATAGAAACCATTTAGTTTTATTTTTCTAGCTTCAGATCAGTTTTATTCTGACGCTATTAATTAAACGTAACTTTCAGCGTATCCGGTGTTTTATCGGGATCGCTGACATTTATTAGTTTATCAAACATTATTATCGCTCTGATTTTAGGTTCCACTTATCCTGTCATCACCACAGTTTTATTTTGTTTTCGTTTAGTTTTGCACTTGTTTGAATGTATTTTAACTTTTCGATTGTGCGATTTCAAGAGTTTTGTTTGACATCAAGTAATCATATTGATTGCTGGTTTTTTGATATTTCACATACATATAAATTTTATCAAGATATTCTATCTCATTCTTTATTTCTCCCTCGTTCTTCTTTTTTCTTCTGCATCATTTACAATTTTATTATTTCTGCTTATTATTGGATTTATCTTATTCAACCAATCTGAATAAAAAAATAAAAATAATTTTACTAAAACTTCTAAATGAAGACGTTTACCATTTTTCGGTTTTATTATTAGTTACGTATGTTTGTATAATAACATGTGATATTGATATAACTCTGTCTTGTAATGTGTTTTTTTATGTGCCATAAATAAAAAAATATTATTTCTCTCAATATAGGTACCTACTTTCCGAACTACACATGAAATTATCTTTCGCGTTGCAGTGCAAAGGGAAACATTCCAGCTTCCGCACTGAAAGGTTATAATTACATAATCACTCCAGACCTCCCACCTACCGTATTTACTTAGCCATCGATGTGGACTCAATAAAAAACCCCGTATCGTTCATGTAAATCCATGAATTATCATTGTTTATGTTAGTGCATCAGTCAGCATAGCGCTAAGAAAATGCGATTAAGACATTATCTGGTTAGCACTATCCGCGCCCGAGCAGGACAGAGCACAAATACGCCCGCATATAATTTGTACGGAAATAACTTTCCGTGTGAGAGAGACGGCGCGATTGAAATGTCAGGTTCGACGGGCGCATAATGAGAAAAGTGTTGTCTCTTTCTCTCTAGACGTTTTACAATCGTTTATTGTCATGTTACTGTCTCGTTTCGACGGGCAAGATTGAGATGAAATCGCCGTCGGCGCGTTTCGGCCGTGTCCACCCGCTATTAATATTCTATATCGGCGTGTAGTGCGGCCGCGGCGGACGTTGCTCGCGTTATTTTTTATTTCGTGTTTTACTTTGACAATCGTTATTATTTTTCTAAATTAAAAACATTGACATTTCGTGCGAGGATTTGTGTGCAAGTGATTGATTTTATTATATTTTGTTGTGACCAAAAATAGTTTATTTAACATACGATTGACAAGTGAGCATGTGTTGTGTCCGTATTTATTATTATGCGAATGGATTGCTTTTGCTACCGGCGATATAGTTTGACACAAGATGACCTGAACAATTAAGATATGAACTGTAAGTAAATATGTCACATTATTATTAAAAAAATAATAAAAAAATGAAGGAGTTGTAGAAGTTTCGTAGGTTGTTGTAATTAGTATTTTTGCTGCGACATTTTTATTATTACAGTTTATTTTAAAGTTTGCGAGTAGTTATTTTCGGTGTGAGTTCAGAACATGTGGGCAGAAGAGTGTTTGTACCTGAATCTTTGAGAATGAAGGGGCTGACTTTTTGTATGTTTAAAAACAAAGAAGTGGCCGGGTCGGCGGGGAGTCGTCCGGTGTTGCAGTGCAGTCACGTTTTTAGTCTTTCCCGGGAATGGCTGGGATTTTTATTTATCGCCCAGCGACCGTCGCCAAGAGTTGCATTTTTTATTAATATGAGAAATTTTGTATTCCAAGTACAAACATTTTCTGAGAATTGCATCGGATGCGTGGATTACCATATTCCTGACATAGTTGAACTAAAAACGATATTATGTTGTTATATTCTCACATATATATTTGTACATTTGTATTACAAGTGTACCTTGTTTTTGTGATCGTAAAAAGTAAAAACAAAACAAAATAAAATGACCAAGGGTAGTTGCAGCAGCTATGTTCACTAGAAAAATATAAATGTAAATTTTTTAAGTATTTTTAAATACAGTTTCTTAATATTTGCAAGCTGCAAGGTGTACTTACTACTTATTAATTATAACATTCATTTAATCATCAGCCATTAATAATAGAACGCGTCCATAAAAGTTAGACTAGTTTTTATTGTTTATATTACTGTTAAGTTACAATAGACATAAGTATCTACTTAACTATGTATGTAGTTTTGTTTAGTTACCAAACCGTATCATAATAAAATAATTATAAAAGGCATTCATCACCGAAAATTTAATTTGTATGAAAATTAAATGTTCCGTAGGTGTCATTAAGCAAATTAAGCTACTAACTTACTTTAAATTGCATATGTTTAAAGTTTTTAATCTAAAAAAACTGTTTTGTGAAACATTTTTATTTCATAGCTAATTTTTAATTTAATAACAGAGAATTTTGGTATATATTAAAATTATTTTTCTGTAATTTTTAATTTTATATAGTTTATTTTAAAGTTCTGATTGAACTGATATTCTTATAATCTTGTTATGTAACTTAAATTAACATATTATAAAATTGAAGTCTTTATATGCATTGATATATAACTTCTCTCATATGTACTAAAAATGTAAAGATGAGAAAGGGTAAATATTTTTAATAGCCAAGGAAAAAAATACAGGAGAATAACAATTACCTATACATGTACTTAGATACTGAATAATATTAATATTTATCAACAAAATAAAAACATTAATTTAAGATATTGTCAAAGAAAGAAAAATCGTCAAAGCATTGCGTTTTGCGAGCGTTTGAAAATGAAGAATTCTCAAGCAAGATGTAAAACTATACAAAACTCATAAACAACTTTCGTCGAAACTTATAAATTCTGTTAAAGGCATTAACAAAAACTAATTAACTCATAATTTTATTCATAGTCTAAACACTTCCATTGTTATCAAAACTTCATAAGCGCAATTAACTTGACTATAATATGAAGTAGGTACAGTCGGCCACATTATAATGTAAAACAGTAAGATTTCACCATTAATAACTTCATAATGCTCACATTTCACGAGCTATGGCGGAGTTGCACGAACGGTTCCGAACCGCCCCGAACGGACCCGACGACCTGCGTCCCGATCACGACTACACGAGATAGAGTAATGATTTGTTTGCTTACAATCGATTCCTTAGATGAGTTATCGATATGAGAAATGCAAGATAGTAGATGATGTAATTGCTGTGGAATCATGAACATATCGAATTAATAAAGATAGTACAAAGATCAGAGAAAGAGGCATAGTAGACAGTAAATGAAAAAGCATTCAATCATGAAAGCCAAATGAAGATAATGATATTATTTTCTGGATATTGAAAAACTGATTATGAAATGATGGATGATGGTAAAAGTGATGAAAAAAAAAACGAGGCAAATAAAGCAATTAATATGTTTCACATTTCAATTCTTGTTTTTCTTCAGTAAGAACCATATCAGTTTTAATACCAAAATGATGAGAGAGGATATATGTGTCATTTTTAGACTTTCCGTAAATGTTACATATAGATCATTACTTACTTAATTCGAAAGTTTTAAAATATTAAAGACTTGCTTGATGAAAAATCATAGAAATGACATTGTGGCTATATTAAATTGCAACATCAAAGTCTATAAAATTTAAAATACTAACAAAGTTTTTACTTGTCGAAAAGCAATAGAAAATAATATATCACTTCTCTATTAACTTAATTTATCTGAGCTGCAAGATCTAACGACACATTAATTGCTAATGCACTCGAAACTATTTTAATATCTTCAATTACATTATAAATGGCATATAACTCTGAGAAAATTTCCATAATAGTTATCCAATAAGCTGAAACATTACAAGGCATTGCCCATTATGAATTCCATCGTGCGCGTCTGTAACAATTATTGGTCTATCCATCGACTCACGCGCATCGGTCGTCGACATGCCTCCATCTCTGTATCGATCTCGGATCTTGTTGATTAAGCTATTACCAAAACTACACGTTTCCTCATCTACAAATGCCCTGCGGCGCCGCTTGCGGTTTTTTTTTCTACTATAAATCATATCCGTTATACGAATCTTCTATCATTTTGTGTAGTTATTATTTTTTTGTAATGGATGGATTCTTCCTTTATGATTAGTGTTTACGTAAATTGGTATCGGCGTAATGCTGATTGATTTTTACATTATTCATTATGATCAGCTCGGTATCCTCTTGAATTGATGATTACCTGCCATGCTGTAAATCTATTTTCGATAATGATAGATTGTGCAGCGTATAAAAGTGGAGTAAGAATATTTTAGCTCTAGATTTCTTTTGCGATTTGGAACAGGTTAAAAAAACTAACTGAATGCAGTAATTGCCAACGGTCAATAAACTTTAACAGTTTAATAGAGAATTAAATAATGTTATCTCAGAAAATAAACCTGTCAAACATAATATTACAACTCATTTGTTTAATAGCAATAATGCAAATAGTTTCTAGATTAAACATCAAATAACCAATACTACTAAATAATATCCAATAATGCCAATTTAAAGTAATGGAGAGTATTTAAACAAAACTAATAAACTGTGTGAGGAATGAAATCGAAGCACAGTCAATACACTTAATAAAATCGATGTGTATAAGATATTTCTTGAGCTAATAATGGAATCAGAAAGTGAGCGGAAAGCGGATGGAACAGAAAATATTTAAAATAAAATATTAAAACTGAGATTTGAATTCAAGATCTAGAAAGTTTTAATGAACTTTTGAAATATATGTTAAAGACCCTTTTAATAACATCATTAATTTATTTTCAAGATGTAATCTGAGAAGAAGGGAAGATACAGGCTTAGTTAGTAAGAGGCCAAAGAAATTAAATCAGTTTATGAAGTAACTATGCTTGATAACGCTGTTGACAATTCAACATTTTTTGTTAGTGAAGATATCATTGAACTTCTCTTTATTTTAGTAGCTAGCTAATCAATTAGTAAATTAGCAGGTTATTAGCTTTTATATTATTTCTGTCCTTTTGATCCATCCTAAGATTGTAGATATCGCTGTCAGCGATAAGACCGCCATTGTACCTTTATAATTTTAGTTTATTTATAAGTTGTGTAACTTTTTGGTGTACCATAAAGTTTATTCTATTCAATTATTTTCTAAAATCTCTTGAAAATTGACTAAATTAAATTTGAAATACTGAAGTAATTTCAAAGTTAATTTTGTAAATTTTGAACTACAGATATAAAATGCTCATTCGTTAGTGCATTTATAGAGCTGCACAATTTTGCTTTTCCATCGCTATCTGTATCACCTTATCTCATAGCGATCATCTTAAGTTGCCAGACTACGAATTTATTCATTCTACAGACAATAAAGTTAAATAAGTACTAGGACTCCCGGAGTTATCGAGATTAAGTATACGTTTTGTTGCGACTGGACTTCATCTTCAAACTTAATGCATTTTCATTTTGTCTACTTTGGTTTCTGTCATATTTTCTTTGGCATGTATTTTAGTGTTTACTTTTGTGACTTAATAAATTCGTTTAAAAAAATTAACAGTTATTTTACGTTATTTATTAGTACCTATCGTAGTTATATAGTTTTTTTAATTGAAGAAAATATCATCTATCATATTTTTTTTTTTTAATAATTATCTTGTAGTTTGTCAGGTAAAATAAAAAAATCCTTAATTTTTTTTTTCAATTTTACAGATCTTGAATTCCTCAAGAGGAAACCAACTTCAGACATGATATAAAAAATTAAGTTATTTCTCACTTATCAAACTTGAGCAGAACTTTACTCACAAGTGCAATAAACTCTAAACCCTCTCGTGGTGTAATTTCGCTGATATCGTTAAGTCGTTTAGTTATTTGGTCCGGGCTATCTCGGGAACTGGTTGGGGCAACCCGGGTCAAGCGCGGTCACGGCCTTAGATGAAGACATTCGGGTTCCAGTACAGCAGTGCCGTGGAGAGGCGCTTTTATGTTTTTTTTTTTTTTGTGCAAAGATTTTTTATGATTGTGCATAGAGTTCATTACTCACGAAATCACGACATAAGCCACTTTTCTGCATATTAGTAGTATTTTCTTGGAAAAATTGTAATGAAAAATATATTATAGTCAAATTGGTGTCTATGGAGTTTCTTGCACTTTCTTTTCTAAAGAGATCAACGCTTTGGATTGAGCAATTAGCATCTTTTTTCTGACTGACTAACATCTTGACAATTCAAAAGCGCCTGAAAATGGTTTAATTAAAATAAATGCTTTGCTTTAAAAAAAAATGTGTTTGATCTTTCCGATATGTCACTAATTAACAAACAGTATTGTCACGATAACAAAGTTTACAACAATCATTAAATTATTGTAAATCAACAACCCAACACTCGACTACTAATTTTATTATTTGATTAGCGTGTCAATGAGAAATTTTCTGGTCAGTAAACATGTCTACTGATTTTATTGATAGCAAACAAACACGAATCCATATTTTAATTAAAGAAAGTTTTCGATAGATACTGTTAATTAATAAAGTCAAATGTATTGTAATTTTAATCAATGATTTTTGATTAAACCAATGACCGAGAAAAATTCACATTGACATAGTTTTTTTTTTGGTTTTATCAATGTTAATTATGTGAAAAGTATGTTTTGTCTTCTTGATTTATTAACTAGCGACCCGCCCCGGCTTCGCTCGGGTGCAATATTATACATATAAACCTTCCTCTTGAATCACTCTATCTATTAAAAAAAACCGCATCAAAATCCGTTGCGTAGTTTTAAAGATTTAAGCGTACATAGGGATATAGGGACAGAAAAAGCGACTTTGTAGTGTAGACTGTGTAGTGATTTATGGCAAATTCACACTATGACTTAAAAAGAAGCGTGAAATGAATATGTTATAAGAAAATATTATAACAATAAAAAGCTCTACAGATTTTTAGCACCACAAAATCGGAATGCTATCATCAAATTGATGATCCTTCCAAGCTATCATTATAAAACCTTTGCAAGGCTCACTCACTATAATTCGTACACAATGACCATACCAAACAAAGTATCTAATCACCAATATGGCGAATAATCACTACATTTGCCGAACATCCCAGTTATTTACAATCAATCGGCTGCGCAAGAGCGTGACACGACCAGAAAATACCACCACAAAATATTTGTACAGTCAGCACCGTAATAAACACACAGAAGCGAAACGAATCATCGCGTTCACTAAATAAAAATTTTCGAACTTCGAACGGAGCCACAAAAAATACGAGTAAAATGAGCGTCGAAAGAGCCATCTCTCCTGGGTAGAACTAATTGGCGTTCGTTGGTTTATACCTTAAAAAAGTTATTTGTTAAACTCGTAACACTATTTTGATGTCCGAAGCCGGGACGTGAAGCTGTTTCGGACAAAAAATGACGGTACTGACCGCTGATGCCTCTTTGATATACGGATTGAACAAATATTTTTGATGTAGTTGCATGATTGTTATTTTTTTTTACAATAAAATTGGTATTTTTAAACATGAAATAACTTGCTACGAAGATATGCGGCATGAAAAAGAAGATTTGGATAAGAATAATTGAGCGAGTTGAATAATTTTGTAGCGGTAAAAGTATAACAGGATAATTTCGACATCAACTACAAGAACACCGTAATAATAACTATGAAAAATATAACAATAAAAACGTGACAACTGTCTGATGAGTGATTCGTGGCGTGTGTCGATGGAGAAAATAAAGTTATAACTATTTCGTGTTAGATATACTTGATACGGAGCGGCGCAGTTAGACAAAACACCTGTATTCCCCGCCTACCTACCCACTTATAAATATGTAACCCCCATTGTCCTCACAAAAGAGATCTATCCGTGGACTTGCTAACAAGGGATTTTTTCAGAAAAAAAGTCGAGAGATTCGAATGCGCACCAGATTTGTTGCCGAACAATGGACCAGGAGACGGTCAGGTAGAATAAATTCCCTTTGTTGACTACCATTAGGATTGTAATGTTTGAAGATTTTTAGGAGTAATAAAATTCGGTGAACGCTTATTTTTTTTTGCTCAATGTTTATGTGCCTGACTGTACTTCGTATTTTCTTTTTTATTTCCGCACGATTTATCGATATAAAAATCCGTAGATATAAGTGTCTTTGAAATTGGATATCGTTCCTGCTACAACATAACCAATATTGGGATAAGCGTTAACGGAGGAAAAAAAAGAAACTAAACAACTAAAGAACACACATCACATTCACATCTTGATCAAATTCCGAATAATCAGCTATCGAAATTATGAAAAAAAAAGAATCCACCTCTCTGGACGGGGCAACCGTTAAAATTAATGACATTTCTTTCACTACGGCCGAGAACAGTGTCGGTTACCTCGCCCCTACTACCTGACCGATGATGTGTCTATTTAGACATCAAAATACATTTTTTTGTTCGAATATATCTGTGAAACTAGTTCCCGAAACACAAAACATTCATTGTTGGGGTACATTTAATGATTTTCGGCACATTTGAGAGATCGTAACTTTTGAATTCTGCGAACCCACGTGTTATATTTGGCAGAAAAAGTTTTAAGGTGCGTTTCCATCTGTCAAATGAGGTGTTATTTACGATTTTGAGGCGAAACGTGATGGTTTCAATGAAAATGATACTTTCAAGGTGTTATGTAACATCTGAGGTGACATAAACTAGACTTCTGGCCTTCTGGGTGACTTGCCGTTACAGTTTTATGTGTTTTTCGTGTTCAGACAAGAGATGTTTGCGCTTATATTTTTTGTGTTTGTTTTCTTAATATAGATTCAATTTTGTGTATATATGCATTCTGTATTCTCGGTAATCTGAACTGTCACACACCTATTACGTACAAGGAGAACATGATCAAACCAACACCTGACAATTATCTAATTCTTAGAAATAATTACATACGAAACTTAAATATTAAATAACTATTTATACTAAAGTTAACTGCGTAGGTAGGTGATATCTATGGAAAGTTAAAACACACATGTGTGTCAAAGTATACCTTCACACCACTGTCGTCTGTGACTCTCTCCAGAAGACTGGCGGCATTGCCACGTTGAATGGCAAAGCTAATTCTTTGGACACTAATCTCGTCAGCACTCTGATCACGCAAGGCTGTAGGAATATTAGAAAAAGTTACTATGCTCTTGGAACGCACAGGGCAAGTGAAGGAATTGTGTTTTATTCTGAAAAAAGTCTGATACACCCCTCTCGTTTCATCCAGAGTAAGAGAAGTTGTTTGATGATTGCCCATCACAAAAAGCTCTCATCATGCAAAGTCTCGATCAGTCGGCAAGAAATATCTTTTAAAAGGGGATGTGCACTTTGACCCCAAAAAAAAAACACCTCATGACGTCTATTTAGTTTATTTCCTTTATCTCACCACTACCAATATCTTTGTACTCACTCAATGTGCCCTAAATTTTATAATCACCAACCTAAAATCCTCCCCCGTCTTTGCCCAGCTATCTAAAGTCTTAAAATTATCTCAAATTTTCAAGCACAGGAAATCATAATAACTCAAGTATTAAACAATCAAGCAATGCTGTGTGTATAAGTATTATCTTATCGGGACGGACAGACAGACAGGATGCTCGCGTTAGCTCCCAACTGACTGACAGACGAATCCCGGAGCAAACACTTGTTAAGAACGAATGAACTTGATTGCTTAATGTGGTGAGGGAATTTGATATGGGTTGACAATTGCTGCCCTTTGACGAAGGAATAAAAAGGAAGAAATATGATTCAGTTTAAGAAGAAGAGGCATAAGTAAGACTACTTTAAGAAAGAGTAAAACACTAGAGCAAACAGCCACAAGAAATGGTAATATAGACGAAGATAGAATTGAAATAGAAAGGCTACTTTATGAAAGAGTGAAACACAACAGCAAACAGTCACAAGCAATCAATGATAATTATACAAGTAGGTAGAAGTAATTAAAACCGAAGGAAGGCTTTGCACAGTAGTGGCAATAATAATAAACAAAGACAGGAATTTCAGCAGTGATCAAAATTACCTTTACAATGTTTGGGACAATTACTGCTAGGATACAGAACCTCTATCCAGGAGAGAGAGTAGACCGTAATTCACCACGTGGGTCTACAACGAGTTGGTTGATGTCTTTAAATTTTTTTGCCTTAAGTCATACCGATTACTTCTCGATGTTTTCCTTCATCGTTTGGGAGCAAAGATCATCATCATATCAGCCGAATCACGTCCACTGTTGGACATAGGTCTCCCCCAAGCGTCGCCACAACGACCGAGCCTGTGTGTCACGCATCCATCGGATTCCCGCGACCTTGACTTAGTCATCGGTACACCTTGTTGGAGGCCTTCCAGCGCTGCGTCTTCCAGCACGTGGAGCAGAGATGATGAAATAAATTACACTAAGAAATACGTCTGGCTGGATTTTATTCAATGACCTAACAATTTGTAAGTCTGTTGCCAAGCGAGCAATGGTGGCTACTAAGCCACCACTGCTCACTTTGGAGCATCTCTATTCTCTTTAAAGTGATAATTCTAAAATACAAGCTAATTGAGCAATGGAAACGGTAAACTTGAACGTAGTTTAACATAAACTTGTAATGTTCAAAAACTCTTTAAGTGGTCAGTGCTGTTGATAACGAATGCAAACTAGCAGCGAATAAATTAAAGGTCAAGAACTCAAGAGATGACTAAACTACGATTATGTTTATTTTCAAATTTAATAGATATTTCAATTTTAAAGATTTGGGTGAATTATCGATTGTACTTGATTTCCTGATGCTCAACATCATTGTTTTTAATAAGTTAAATTCATCTTCATTATTCCTCTTCCATCAAACCACGCCTAGCTCACGTGGTGATTTACGGCCTACTCCTTTCAGAAAAGAGTTGGTATACTCACTGTGGTAAAGTTAGTTTTATTATGATTATTTTCCCTTTTTCTTCTACTGTTGTGTCTTTAATTCTTAACATTGTCTGTGTCAACGTTTTCTGTCATTGTACCATTCTCATCAAATTGCCTCATTGGTCTCACTTTTTTTGCCCTTTTTCTTCTGTTGTTACTTAATTTTTTAAGATTGCCTGTGTCAACTTTACCTTTCGCTGTATAGTTATCGTTGAAAAACTGCCTTGTTGGTCTCGTATGCATTTCCTCTTTTTCTTCTGCTATTGCCTCTTCAAAATTCTTAGCACTATCTGTGTCAACTATATCTTTCGCTATATCGTTTTGGTCAAAATTTTCCTGCTTCATTGGTGTCGTGGTTGCAAGCGCGGCTGTTGAGCCTGAGACTCCTGGAATCGTTTCCTAGGTCAAGTAAAAGGGCTATTTTTTAAGTTTTTTATTCACAATGTCTATTTTTAGGAGGTGGGGTACCCCCATGTTTTAGAGAGCACGTGAAGCCGTTGCTTCTGCACCTGATCTCTTTTTTGTCATGTCGGATGTTCTTCTCAAGGTACTACGAGAGTCAAGAAAAAGAAAATGCACCCGTGTATGCGCTCATACTTGTTCATTGTAGTATTTCCTTGATATTAGCAATTTATCTCGTCAAAATCTGCTTTATTTTAATTAACGACTGCCACTATTTTATCATCAGATAAATCCGTGTTACCCGTTCATGTCTCAATGTCTTTAAAAACAAGTTGTTAAAGTGTCGGAATCAACGCAGGCTAGACCAAATGCTATCTAGCGTTAAATTGGTTTATTAGTCGCAGTTTAATATTATAATTGTGCGCAATGACTATAATTATCATACATTAATCTCATAATCTGAGATTGCGCGCTGATTTTAAGATAACATCTCTGTAACGGGGCGACCCACAGGAAGTTGTATTTTCTTGTTTTGTTCATCGGTTTTATAATGTACTTTTTATGTCTTTGGTCAGGTTAATTGGTCTATTATGGCTACTTGATTTATGCGTCAAAATTACTGACGTCTTTGTCATCCCTCTTTTTATCCGATGACGAAGCTTGCTCTTTGATATTGTGCATTTAAAAAATATTTTTCGTCTGTCTTAAATCGAGCAGGTATTATAGTTTTTACTTACATACTAAAAGTATTCGGCTCGAAGGACCCGAAGCGAGATTCACAATCTTCACTCATGTGTTCTTTGAAAACCTATTTAGCAAATTCCAATGGTTAATTTCTTCATAAACCTAGAACATCAAACTACCCACATCTCTTCCCAAATCCTATATCTTCCAACATTAAAATCCAATAGTGCGTTAGTCTGTTACTAACGCATTACCGTCGACTTGTAGGTGATAATGACAGTTTGCCCCACCATTTAACATGGCCGTGCGAGCTACTGCGCCCGCGCATCCCTCGCCCCAATATTGTTTCACTATGTTTGGACATTATTATCTTCAGTTGGTTTAGGCGCGTGAGTTTTGGATTACGCTGCTAGTTTTTGAAAACAAGTTCTGTTGAGCAATCTGATAATGGATTTGTTGGAATTCTTGTAGTAGGAGTTGCGATGTTTGGTTTTGTATTGCTTGTTTTAGATTGTGTTACAATATAGTGACTTGGTGACATATTAAGGTTCTTCCATACAGGTGCGACGCGGCAATGAGACAATTCGTCTCTTTAGAAATTGTTCTAGAATATTTTTTGTAAAATAAATAAGTACTGTTACAGGTTGTATCGCACTTGTCTGCCTAAAGGATCCGTAGACATAGAGCGTAGAGCAAATGCTAGTTTCCTTTTCAAACCCAGTCTGCTGTGTTTTTTCCTTCTATAAAACATTTAGGGCATCCTTTTGGTCCTAATAATTATTTTGTGGAGTCTTTTTTTTAGGTACCACAAAGACACTTCCGCCTGATCACCAAGTGGTCAAGCAGAAATGCCCGCGATGGTACATAAGTACCTCTTTAGAGGAAAAACATAAAACACCCTCTCAATCCATCAATAGCCACAGAGGTTGGTTAATGATCTCACCCTTACAGGAAAAACGTCGATAAGATCGTGAGTCGGTGATATATGTAGCGCGCAATTTTTATTTTTATTATTATCAATAATAATTAAAATGATAATTACCAATCTTAAAAAATGCCAATTTAGTATAACCCAATCGTACACTACTAAGCTTTGAAAATCAACACAAATATCCAATCACATTTCAGATCAAGACGAAACAAACCAGTCTTAAAAAGAAGACCCTATCCAGTTAACCGATCAAATAAATAACCAATAAATTGGCAAACAATAAACACATAAAAATACTCTAATAAAAATACCATAACGTCTAGGATAACCTGCAAAGTACTAATAAGCTGTTAACTCAAACACAGAACTGGTTTCGGTAGGAATGCGAGTGGGCGTTTGGTTCGATTCCCCGGCCGGACACCATTGTGACGTAACACCATAGATTGGTTTGTTTACGGTAAAGTGGACCAGCGTTAGATTGTGGTTGTTTATGGGACATGAGACTGTGATGGGGTTTACATGGGTGTATGATATTGTAGAAGTTGTATTGTCTATGGGTTAGACAACAGTTAGCTACACAAAGAAAGAGTTCAATCGCTTACTTTACATCAGATTCAACTTATAGAATAGAATAGAATAAACTTTATTGTACACCAAAAAGTGAAATAACTTACACATAAACTTAAATCTATGGGTACAATGGCGGTCTTATCGCTGACAAGGATATCTACCAGACAACCTCTTTTATCTATCTGTACTTATATGAAGAGTTTGTTTTTAGAATTACGTACCCATAGAGACGCGCAGGAGCGTTCGTTGTGGCGACGCTTGGGGGAGGCCTATGTCCAGCAGTGGACGTGTATCGGCTGAAATGATGATGATGATGAGAGAAAAACGGGACCATTATTAAAACTATCCGTATATCTGTCACTAGGCTGTATCTTATGAATGACGATTGATAAACAGTTAAATTTTTACAGATTATATATTTCCGTGGCCGGTATAACAACAATCGAAGCTACTGGCCTGATTTTAAAATTTTGTAAACCAAAAGAAACTTATCACTTAGTGAGACAAGTATTTTTTTTTACTCGGGCAAAGCCGTTGGCAGATGCTAGTTTTCTATAAAAATATCTTTTGTTTTTTATATCAAATGGTGCGTCTTTGAGATCAGTGATAACAATCAAAATATTCAGATATTGCACCCACAGAAATTCAATACCATCAAAATCAAAACCAATTTGTGTAGTATAGAGATCAGAATCTTAACAATAATTATTTGTATAATGTCTGATCATTATCAAAATATAGACTTGACGTCTCAAATTTACAATAATAAAGTAATTTCTAAGCACACAAATGTCAACCATATCGACTACCATGTCTTACAAATTGAAATTACCCAATCACAGCCCGACCATAAACTATTCAGTTTTATCTACCAATCCGAAATCAAAGACAATCTAGACTCCGAAACTAAATCGAATCCTATCAGCAATTAAGCCTTCGCAATCAAAAACTAACATAAATATGGTGTCTGTGGGTAGTATTTTACGATTAAATATATAAGCAATAAACACAAAAGCCATAATTAATGCTTGGGCCCTCGGCCCTTTGGTAACGAGGCGAGAAACTCGGCCTTCGTTGGTCCAGGTGGACCACATAAAACTATCTGGACTTATTTTTATCAGGTCGTAATTTAGAGCTTTGGTTGAGCTAGAGAATAAAACCTTGGAATAGGTGAAAGGGTATATGGTCTTTTGAGACAGGAATGTGTTTAAGTTTAGCTATGAAATTGGTTGGATGGATTGGTGAGCTTATAAATCTTGTTGCTGTTTCAGTTTTATGAGAATTTCTTCATCATTATCATCATTTCAGCCGACAGACGTCCACTGTTGGACATAGAATTCCTCGAAAATGTCTTGAGAATTTCGGGTTTTCAACAAAATGCTACCGGTTTTTTTTTCTAGGCTCAATAACCAAATGAATCAAGTTTATTAAATGCCTCTGAACTTGCTTTTAAGTCTCGGTTAGCTGAAGCCATATACCATTATTATTCTGAAATTCCGTTTCTAGTAAACAAACCCTCTCCTAGCTAAAGCTATCTTGTAAGTACTTTATATATCTCAAAAAAAAAAACTCCTTGTTACAGCACCACTTTTTACTAAAGACCCTTAATAAAAAACCACTCTAACACTCGAAATCGTCATGCCAACTATTTGCAGTAATACAGAGCATTTCAACAAATAATACAGATTAAACATACATAATCCCAAATACAGAATTGTTTGAACAAGTGGTCGCTACTCATCACTGGGATATGGTGAATACTTCTCATTGTCCAATAAAACCCCATGAAAGGTGCATGACAGGTTAAATAGATACGATTACAATGGGGAGCGAGGATTTGTGAAAATTATTAGTTTTAATATTTGAATAGAAAGGTGCTTGGAAATTGACGAGGGATGGCTTTTTTTTGAGGATCTACGCGGCGTTAAATTTTTGTTTGAAGTATCCATTCTTTCATTACTCTGTGCTGCTATTAGTGAGTTTAACTTAAATTATGTTATTTCAGGACAAATATTTGTTTTCAAGAAGTGTAGTGTGTACGGATTTTGCTTGTTCGTATTTCAATGTGATTTAGCACTGGTTTTGCGATCTAAGCTAGGAATTAAATGGCTGAGTAAGTCCGGGTTTATCACTTCAAACTTGGCTTCGATGTCTTAAGTAGCATACAAGTACATGCCTGTGATAAATCTAGGTGAAGTGAGACAGTAGTACGTTTTGCTGAATCTTGATTAAATTCAAGATGGTGGGCGCTCTGAAATGTAATAATATTGATTTCATCATTTTATTTAGAAATATCATGACTGTAGGTGCATTTCTTGTAGGTGGAAGTGTTCAAGTTATCGAAAAGATAGCAGAATGAGCTATTAAATCAGCAAACGGAGGTGTTAATGGAAGTACTAAAGACTATTAGTAATTATCAGTTACAGTGTTTTCAGCACGATAAATAGAATATGTTCCAACACCAAAAGACTGCAGTAGAAATAGATATAAAATTAATTGCTAATTGTTTATTGGACTGGCTGACTCTAAACGAGGTAGCCCGTTGGTGTAGTGTTCACTGGCGTTACTAAGCATGAGTTTCCTGTGTTCTATGTGAGGATTTTGAGGGTTTTTTAATTAATAATTTGTCAGTAGAAGTTGGGAGTCAAGGGAGTTAGTTAGTGCCAGTGTGATAGTAATAGGTTCTCTCCGTTTTTTTTATTCGTATCTATTCAACCGCAGACATTATCGTCTACGCTATTTTTTACATTATTATTTGTTTATAATTTTCTACTTTGACATCTCTGTCGTGCTCTCATCTTAACAAATATACATTTTAAAATTATGCGAGGCCACCTCAATCTTACCTTTTCTTTAGTTATTTTTTTCTTCTTCTCTCCCTGATAATATTATGAACCTGTTGTATTCCACTGCAGGGCAAAAGGTTCCCTTCCTATCTTCCCCTTTTTTCCGCTATATCTTTTAAGCAATATCCATCTAATCCTTTAAGTAGGAGTCCAACTTACCACGCCATCTTCTTCTGGGATCTTTTTCTTTGTCTACCGTATCGCCAGTTTCTGTTGTTTGTGATCCAGTCAAAGCTTGCATGCTAAGCTAACCTGTCCAGTTCCATTTTAGTTTTGTGGTTGCTTTGCCCACGTCTGCAGTTCGTGTTTTGGAACGGAGTATATTTTTCATTAGAAGACTTAAATGTTTCTTTTATTATGTCTACAAGTATATTGTAGAATATCAACAGATTTAGAACTAATATGGCAGGACACATTTTATACACCTAGCTTCTGCTAATGGCTTCGACTGCGTGAAGGCTGAAAATTATTCATACTCCCAGGATAATATTTTTTTTATGTAGTTCATGGGACTTAAAAAAACCTTTTCATAAAAAAAAATCCGACTTCACTAAAAAAAATTCATTTATATCATTTGGGAAGTATACCTTTTCCAACAAAAAAGAAGTTTTCGAATCGGTTGGCAAGCGATGAAGTTATAAACATAAAAAAATACAAACATCCGAATTGAGAACCTCCTCCTTTTTTAGAAGTCGGTTAAAAAATGCTATTTTAGGACATGGTCTACCCGTATGATAAATTTCATCTAAATCCTCTCAAAAGTAACAAATATACGCTAGTGTATATACTTTCGTAAATTTTCGCCTTTAGTGTGGTTCTTAGAATAACTTTTGATAAATTATCCAAGTATTTTGAGGTACTCAGCCAGGACTTTCTTGGACTGCAAACTGTGTCAGTAACATTAAAGTAACTGGTCCTTTTATCCACAATTTTCCAGTTACAGCGTAAGGCAGTTTTCAGTACTTAAACCCCAATATTCCCTTCTATCCATAAAGGCGAGAACATAACATTCCCTTTGAGTCGATAAGACCAGAAAATCGATCAGTCACAAAATCCGAGTCCTTTCAACTTCCTGTCTATAAATAGAAATACTCAAATAGGTATTCCTTTAGAGCTACGTTACACCTACATATTAATTAGTATGCTACAGAGTAACTTCTGTACCCAGAATCCCAGGCCTCCCTTTCGTATCTTAGGACCAAAGATTGAGGGTCAGTGTATATTGGTGCAGGATCAGCAAAATCTAAATAGAAGAGTTTACATACAATATCTCACTGTAATACTAAAACTGATTCCTGGAACATGTTTTAAGTATATTCAATATTGACAGAGCGAGGCCGGGGGGCGTACAGTAGCTTATTGGTATTTTGGATTCTGGTGCGGGTAAATATTGGTTCTAACCTGTTTTTGACCGCGTAGGGGTGATCGGTTTTCTAAGGATTTTGAAATTATTCTCACATGTACCTAAGGACTTTAATTTTAGGGTACCTGTCCCACAGGTTACTTTTTTTTTAAGGTGAGGGGAAATTAGCAATGTCTTTTCCCGCTCTAGGGAGAAGCGAGAGAGCCTTTCAGACTTTGACTGATTAAATATCATAAAATATGTTCCTTCCATAATGCTTTATGCACACAAAAATACAGAGGCGGAATTAATGCCTAAGGCATTTTTACCAGTGAACCCTTTTGGTGGCGCAGTGGTTGAGGGAGTGGCTGCTACGCCTCGTGCCGCCTGTTCGATTCCCGCTTGGGACAGATATTTGTATGGCCTCCACTTAGTTGGTTTGGGTCTCTCCTGTATGTAAGTTTACCTGTTTGTTAATGCGCTTTCAATACAGGAGTAATTCCTAGTATGAACCCATGCTTTTTTTTAAATAAAAAAAAATGTAGGGTGCTGGGATAGATGAAATTAAATAAGCCGGTCATGATTTTAATCTGAATTGTTAGGAAATACCGTTAATAGTCTCGCTAATGTCAATCGGTACTCGATTGTTTAGAATGTCGTTAAAATCATTATTACAAATGTCAAATATAATTCGACGCATCATTTGTCAAAGTTTTGACGGGTGTAATAAATTATATTGACATAAACATGGGTGAAACATTTGTTTAAATAATTTTGTTCGATTTGTTATGGCCTAAACTATAAGTACCTCAGCAAAATTTTGGAAAAAAATGAGCAATGCTTTTTATAATATACTAGCGACTCGCCCCGGCTTCGCTCGGGTAACAGTATTTCTCCACTATTTAATGGATGTTATTATACATAAAAACCTTCCTTTTGAATCACTCTATCTATTAAAAAAAACCGCATCAAAATTTGTTGCGTAGTTTTAAAGATTTAAGCGTACATAGGGATATAGAGACAGAAAAAGCGACTTTGTTTTATAATATGTAGTGATATATACTTTTTTTTTACTGTGAAAATAAACAGGCTCTATTAAATACATACATATCATAATTAGAGACACAATAGAAATATTTCTATTGTGTCTCTAATTATGATACCTATTCGAAAATTCGAAAGGTTAAAATAAGTTAACAAGGTAGAGAGCGAACGCGCGTTCGCTTGCGTTTTAATGAATTAATAAAGCTTAAGGCCAATTACAAATGTTCACTTACAACAAAAGAATAATCGTGTTCTAACAATCGGTACATTACACAATTTACCTATATAGGTACCTACAATAGATCATCATCTTCCTGCCTTTGTCCCATTTTATTTGGGGTCGGCGCAACACGTTTTTTTCTTCCATTCTGTCCTGTCACTCGTCATGCTATCACCTACCTATCTACCACCTAGCTATCAGGTACCTACAATAGATGCATAGACTAAAAACTATATCAAAGTTATTGAAGAAATCGATATACTAAAATTACTACTAGCTTTCTTAGATGGGAAATCTTAAATAACTCCTTCTAACTTTGAGTGGAGTGAGAGGGAATGTCAGACTTTTACTGACTAAAAGCCACTCATGTTCCTTTAGTCGCCCTTCACGTTCCAGGGCATCGGTAACTCTCCTAAACCCTCCCTCATACCATGAGTAGAACCTTGTACTTTATAAATTCCCTATCAACTAAATAAATATACCTGCACATGTATCTATCTAAGAAAAAGATGATCAGCAGAGATGACATTGTAAAACAAATGTTGTTTTAAGTTAAACTCCTGCGCACCTATGCAAATAGGGCTCCCACAAAATTAATGTCAACATAAAAAGTAATAAAAACTACGTTTAGTTGGACGCATCGTACCATATCGCTATGTATGAATTCATTGGTTGTTGTACAAATAATGAGGGAAATAATTTGGATTCCGAGGTAGCAATGTAATGTGAATTTATGATGTTCCCATCATCGTAAAGTTTGCTCTACAAAAGCTTCCAGTCATACAGGTTGTCTTAGGGTTGTAACGATTCCAAGTTTCATTTGTTAATTTTTTTTTCTTTTATTTTTTTACAGTAATAAAAATATAAAGTGGTAAACTTGTTTTTTTTTTTGTTTTTATGTTTTTTGTTTGTTAAAGTACTGGTCCGATTGCAAAAAAAATTTCACAGATAGAACGTGGTTTTATTCCTAAATGACATAGATTATATTTTATGTATGCGGGCGAACCCGTGGGCAACAGCTAGTTTCTAATAAAAACATATAGTGATATAATTATTATTAATATAGGTATTAAAAATTTGATATCTTGATCAGATATTTTATAGGAATTTCAGGTCGTTTTTGATATATGATATGAAACAAATTAAAATGCAATAAAATTGCAAGAACATTATCAAGACGCCAAAAAAAAAACACAAAAATGAATTCCCCCAGCGATCCCCAGTTGCAACAAATTAAAATGCAATAAAATTGCATGAAAATAATGAAGACACCAAAAAAAAAAATACAAAAAAAAAGTTCCACCAATGAGCATCCCTAGTTGCGCGCGCGCTTGCAGCAGGGTCAATATTGACGCAGGCAGTAAGCTGCGACGAGGCGTCACGCGCATGCGCGAGTGTCAACATTCGACTCCGGCCGCATCGCGATCATGCGCCTATGATACTTCTTTATGGGACTTTATGGGAATAGTTTTCAATGACCCTGATTTATGGGAAACAAGAGCGGTAGGTTTTAAATGAAAGCTTGAATGTTTCTGGTAAGTGGATTTATACTATTTTCTTTGAAACGTATTTCTGCCCCCGTCAGTAAAAAACACGCATCTAAAATTTTTTCCAGATTTGAGTTATATAAATTACCGGAATCAGGAAAAAAAGGCGCATCTGCCTGTATTTTTTATATTTTGCTAACATTATCCAGCGCGGTTTTAACACAAGGAAAAAAAGCCCGATTTCCCGTTTCATTTATTAATTGTTTTTTTAATCCGTTTTCGTTTTTGTTAGATAAGTCTTTTTAACTATCAGGGGCAAAATTATGGACCTGCAAAAATTTAAGGCATAAGCCCACGGTGTCTTCAGAACTCTCAACGATTCAGCGTCCCACAGCCATTTTTTTTCCATTCCAGAAACTAAGTGATTTTTAAAATTCTGTAAATGATTATCAGGAAATAAATACTATCTATTCATTTATTACTAGCTTTTGCCAGAGACAAAAGCGTGGACTAATTTAAATGTGGGCGGAGGCGCATCAGCAAGGCCCCTTTTCTTTCATAAATCCGAAAACGAGACTGACTGTTATATTTATTACTAGCATTTGCCCGCGGCTTCACTCACGTACATAAAATATAACCTACGTCACTCAGGAATAAAGCAGCTTTCTATTGGTGAAAACATTTTAGCAATCGGACTAGTACTTCCAGAGATTACCTCCTATAAACAAAAAGACATAAAAACAAACTTTACCTGTTTATAATATTACTAGTGGACAGTCCCAGCTTCGCACGGGCAATAAATATAGTCTATGTCACTCAGGGTGTATGTAGCTTTCCAATGGTGAAAGAATTTTTGAAATCAGCACAGTAGTTTTTGATTTTATTCTTTACAAACATACACACAAAAACGTTTTACAAAAAAAATTAAACCGACTTCAAAAAGTACAAAATAACTTTAATTTCGGAAGTCGGTGTTTCTATAATAGATACCTAATCTTGTCTCTTCGTAATTTTTTTTGTAAAAAGTTTTTTATTTTTCACTTTTTAGTTATGGTAGCACCACTAAAAAGTACCTACCCTTCAGCTAAACATAAATTACCTTATAGCCAGAGTGCATCTCATAACGATTCTTATAATCCCAAATACGGTTATATTACATGAATTTACCCCCTCCCCCTGTCCCCGCCCCCTTTTCTTTCAGTCAGTCATCGACTACACGTATAAACAAAGCAATTTTACTTGTTACGACAATTCTGCTATGATTCTATGAGGAGTTCTGTTCCATATCTTCGAAGTTCATGATTAGATCATAACAATATTTCTATGGGACCAACTTGGAAGCATAACCTTTCAATAAAAAAAAAAAAATCCAAATCGGTCCACAAAAAAAAAAACATACATTCAGCCGAACATAGAACCTCCTCCTTTTCGAAGTCGGTTAAAAATACAAATTTTCCCTCTTTATAATATTAGTATAGATAAGTTTAGATTAAACGGTTCTTGCATTGATAAAGTAATCGGCTGAAGCACTTTGTATCGCAGGTTCGATTCCAGATAAAACAGGACAAGTCTACGAAAACGAGAGTAAATCTGTACTAGTTCGTAGAACATTAGGTAATATTAGTCTATTTTAATAGCGTAATAAACACTAGGTTAAAATTATTTACGGTGCTTTGAAAGTTGCAACTATGTAACTTTAAGTGAAGCAACCTGGTTTTAATGATATCCAAGTAGCAGGACCAGGTTTGCATAATGTTCGCTGAACAGATGGTCGATGGGGACGAAAGGTTCTAGAGTGAGGACTACGTACCAGAAGACGTGGCGTTGGAAGGCCTCCCACAACCGATGAAATTGTGAGGGTCACGGGAATCCGATGGAGGCGAGACACACAGGATTGGTCGTTATGGTGACGTTAGGGGGAGGCCTATGTCCAACAGTAGCCGTCTTTCGGCTGAAATGAATTGTTCGAAAAAAGTTATCGAGGATCTAGAACGCAAAAGGCAACTAAAGAAACGCTGTGGGTTTTGGTCAGGGAAAGTCTGATACTCCCTCTCGCTCTACCCAGAGCGGGAGAACTCATTTCATTTTCATCAAGATACATGCCATGACGTGTTATAATGTTAGCCGTGCGAACGAGAAAGACAGTTCAGTTTAGGTCGTAAACTGGATCGTGTTGAAAGCTCGTTGCAGGAATTCTGGTTTCAAACTAAGATATTGCAATATTAAATACTTTTCACCCTGGGAGTATGTTCCATTGAGATTATTTTATACTATATATCACACAGGCAAAGTCGCATGCAAAAACTAGTAAGTCATATTTACGCCCGAGCACTTTACTAACAGGGTGTAATCATAGTGTTGTACCTATTTAAACTATTCGAAAAGTCGATAAAGATAGTACGGTCTCATCGATATTTTATGTCGAACATACATTATGTTCCTTATAAGAGAGTGAGTAATACGTATAAATATGTTTGTTTGTCTGTGTGTGTTGTACTTGTTATGTCTGTGAGGTGGGTGATAAAGTCGCCGCATGTGTCCGGGCGGCGCGAGCGGAGTCGGAGTTTAGTGATGTTGTTTAAAGATATCGATGAAAGGGAACTGTGATATCGTTAAGTAATACTGTTGGGAAGTTTATCGACTCTAAACAAGGGTAATAATGTCGGCTTTGTAGTCGATAGAGAAAACCATACCTTAAAAAAAAAAACAAGTAGAGTTGCCACTGTTTTCCTATTAGTTTTGACAAAATAAGTGGTTGTTGATGCGGGACGCATAGGATCAATCATTGTGGCGACACTTGGGGGAGGCCTATATCCAACAGTGGACGTCTGTCGGCTGAAATGATGATGAAGTGGTTGTTCACTTGTTGGCTATAAGAATAAGTTTCCAGTTTAAGTCGATATTTTCGCTTGTCTAAGCTACGTGTCTTTACATCCCGAGTTTATAAAAAAATAAGACTTTTATTAACAATATTACAGCCGAAAGGCGTCGTTTACCGGACCTAGGCTTACCCCAAGTGTCCCAGCAATGACTATTCTCGTGCGTCTCGCATGGATATTATGTCCCGTGACCCTCACCAGGTCAGTCCATCTTGAGGGACGCTTTCCAATACTGTGTCTTCCGGTACGTGCTCACCACTTCAGAACCTTTTGGCCCCATTGACCATTTGTTTTGCAAGTTTTCTATAGAAAACGTAAAGTCACTGTTACTTATTTTCTTTTTCTAAAAAATGGTTACTAGCTTAAAATAATGTAGTGTGTTACTCTTACTCCTATGTACCTACTAAAAGTATCCTTTATAAGCTATTTTAGTGCTTAATGATGTTTTAATAGTTCTGTTAGACGACATAACGCCATTGTTTTTTTTTTGTCAGTATTTTGACTATTATTTTCTATGAACGTGCTTGTCTATCACGAGACTATAAGTCGATGTTTCTTCCTCAATAAAAATGTTTATCCTCCATTCCTCTTTATAAAATGAACTAGTGCAGTACCCGATACTTATCGATAAACCAGAAAACCCAGTCGGTCCCACAATAATGGTCGGGGCGTGGTACACTGGCCGCAACAAAACGAACCAACCAACGCGTATATATTGTTATTATTACGTGATGAATACGTGTATGAGACGTGCGATGTGCAATAGTGCGTGCTGTAAGGTCAGTGTGAAAGTGTAGGGGGCGTAACTGAAGAGTTTTTCTTGGTAAAGTGGGCGGGGTTTAGAAGGGGGAAAAATAAAATATGTACAAACTTTTTTTATGTACTGCTGTACAAAATATTAGAATTATAAAAGTGACAATTTATTGAAAAAAATTGATCATAGAACAATGTGTGAAACAGTAAAATTAAACCCCTTTTCTGAAACTAGATAAACCTGTATTTATTAGGATGGGTGACCATTTTAATATACCGAGATTCCTCCGTGCCTCGGAAAGCGAGGTAAGGCGTTGGTCCCGGGAGTCGTTTGTAGACTTTAGGATAGTCAGGAGCTAGGAAATCTGACCTTGGTCTTGCCAAAGGGTATCTTCTTACCCAGTTACGGTGGAAGTGACCTGTGTTGTACTTATTGTCAGTGGCGTTGAGACCTTTTTAAATATTTTTGAGGAAAAATTTAACATGGTGTAGAAACTATTGGATTCAGTTACTGATTCAGAACAAACTATATTCAGGTTTTGCATAAACTAAAAATAATGTTGTATCATCATAGACAGTGACAAAAGTAATTTTATAAAAGTATGTATTTTACTTTTTTATTTTTGTGAAACTGTTCGTTTACCAAATGAGTATATTAATATTAATAACGTAGATAAAAACTCAACTGCTACAGTATAGACTAGTTTTGAAAAATTGATATACTTAAACAGTAACTCCTAAAAATGTCATAAAAAACATATCAACGCTTCAGGCCTATTTTAAATTAATATTAATGAGAAAGATTTTAATAAACTTTTCTAAACCAGTTACAAACTTGCCTTAGACATCATTTGAATTGAGTTTCATGATTTAACGTAAAGCTAACTAAGCTTGTAGCATTTAGCATAACATTAAATTGAAGCCATACATATTTTAACACAAAAATTTATGCATAGGCTGCCTCCAGAAATTACTTATAAATCACTCTGATATCATTAATGCAGAAAGCATTTATGATTTCATCACTGATCATTACAAAACCGATGAATTTTGAGAAAAAAAAAATGTATTGTAAAAGAAATGACAGAAAAACATTCAAAAAGTCATATCGTGACTAAAACGACGCATCGTGTCGTAACGCGCGCCCAGTAATGATAGTGATGTGCCTCTCCCGGCCGTATATAATTTACTAAGGATTGAGTTATTAGTAGTCTTGAGATACCAGAAACCAATGCTGGTTTAATGTTCGGCTTTTTCGACGTCTTAATGTGATTTTGATATGGTCAGACGGAAATTTGAGTATCACGTTAGATTTGAACTCAATTAAGACGTCTTTTTTATGTTTTCTGTGACGAAATTAACTGATTGAAGTGTGGTGTAACGAGGCTCAAGCGTGGGCAGATATCGGAAATGTTATGTTAAATGTTTTAAATGAAGATTTTTCTCTGAGTTAATGCGTGTTGCATAAGATATTGAAATTTTGATACCAGCATTTGTTTATTCTTAGCGACTTGGACGTTTAGTGGGCTGTCTTAAGTACGAGTCGAGTTCAAGGACCTTTTAAGAGCGGAATGCACTGGAATACTACATGTACATATATTGCTTAATATATCGGGTTCCTGCACTTTCTTCTTTTGTTTTAATTACTTGGTTTAAGGATATTATTTAAAAATTTTAGGTCTGTAAAAAAATTCAAATAGTGGAAAACTTTTCTTAAAACGTTGCCTAGGCTTCTTTTACTCGTAAATATAGAGTAGAGTGGGAGTCGTCATCAATGTAAATGCATGTTGCTGCATCCTTATTTCTTTATTTATCATTCAAGACAGTATAAAACCGGTACATCTCTTTTTAAAGTGTCCTTTTATTTCAAGTCGTCCGAGACATCAACTTACAAGTTGTTCGGTTGACTTCAATTGATTGCATTGAAGGGTCAACGTCACACCAAAGCTTATCAAAGGATTCACATCTGTAGAATCTCCATAAGCATACTAAAAGACAATCGACTTAATTAAGTGTCACACCCGATTTTTTTAATACAAATCGCCTTATTATTTTCTTTGGTCCTTCGAGCCGGATTGTGGGCTTGTGGGCGTAAGTTTGTCGCTTTCTTATGGTCTCCATGAATTGATTATGGTATTTTTTGTGAGGCATTGTAGGGTAATCACTGCGTGTCTTTTATCATGGTTAATGATCAGATTAACATGTTGTGGTGATGTGATGGGATGGTGATGACGAGGCTGAATTTTGAGATTTTGATTTTGAATCTAATCGGGTTTTTATGACGGCAAGTTTTGTCGGTAAAATTGATGACTTTCTGTGTAACTAATTCTGATGTGTTTTAGGAAAGTAATGACTATCTGTTAAATACACACAAGTAGTGATGAGCTTTGACTACCAGTAAAAAATGATAAGGCTTAGTTACACATTTAAAAAATACAGCAAAAACAGTATATGACCCTAAAAACATTGATACCATCAAAGTCATATCACAAAATACAGGTACAGAAGTCAATGTACATACAAAGTGCGCTTTTTTTTTTTTTTGTCGACGGGGAAAATCATCTTTGACGAAACCCGCTCTTGGGTGGAGTGTCAGACTCTTACTGACTAAAAACCCCGCGCCGTTCCTTCTAGCCTTCATACCGGGGCACGAGCTCCCTTTCGAATAACCCTGTCCCCAGTAGGCTTCGACCCAGCTGGGCCCCTCCTGCTGCTGACTACTCCTTGAGGCGCGCGAGAACAGTGCGCGCCGTCGATGTCTTGGACTCGGTCCATTACCGGAAGATCGGACAGCGAGCTACCCATGGCTCGCCGCCCGCGAGCCCGCGTCTACGGTGGCCGGAAATGGGGATCGGAATCCCGGCGACGGCGGCGAGGGCGCCGTTGCCTGATGCGGTCGGCCTCCTCCTTTGCAAGCATTACTGCTTCGCAGAAGGAGGCGACCGCCTGCCATTCCTCCTCACTCCGGACCATGGCCTCGACCAGGGCCCGGCACGAGAGGTCTTCGCCGCCGATCGCCCCCACGAGGGCACGGCGATGCTCCGCCCAGGCAGGGCACACCTCGACGGTGTGCTCCACCGTGTCCTCCGGGCGTTGCGCACAGTGGCGACACCCGGGCGTCTCTTCCGCTTGAATCCGATGCAGGAACCTCCCGAACTTGCCATGTCCGGTGAGGACCTGCGTCATGCGGAAGGTAAGGACGCCGTGAGGTCTTTCCAGCCACGCCTCAAAGAGGGGACTTACCGCCATAATCGTGGCGTGCCCAATACAAAGTGTGCTCGAGCAACGCACACATAGACATCGCTCACGGACACGATGTCTCGGTAGCGTCTCGGCCCACTCGTCGAACAGTTCCGGCTCAATCGCTCATTAGTGTGCGTCCACCGAGCGTAGGTATAAAAAGTGAAGTACATACATGAGATGGTCTTCTGTACCTATATATTTTGTGGTCATAATATCAAGTAACATAAAACTATATTCACAACTGTTTAGAAATACATCTTTTAAATAACAATGGATCTCTCCTGAGTTTTCTATGCATTACTTGTAACGGATGTCGGGTGATTAAGAAATAACTTATTAAATACAACCCAGACTTGCCCCGTCATGGTCTGTTTGTTAATTTAGAAGCCAACACTAATGACTAAGTGAGTTGCCTTTTCTTTATTGGAAAGTAATTAATTAATATTTTTACTTTTATAAAACCAGCAATTGAATACTCAATACGTCATTAAAATTCCGTTCTTTTGAGATCTCACTTCAAGCCTTTCCCATCCCTATTTAAAAGTCATTTGAAAATGAAGGATGATATTGTGTACCGGTTGTTTACCTTTCAGCTTTACTCGTAAAAGTCCGCTAGGGAAATTGGTTGGTCGTAAACTTGGCTATTCCTATCTTTAAACCAGACTTGTTCACACTACATGTGGCAACCAGACGCTCTAGGATTAACGGACTCACTATTTTAGTCTTAGACATATCAATATATATACCTACGTTATATTCCAAAATAAATCCCGATTCAGGAAGCCAGGTTCGCGAAACGAGTCTTAACGAACTTGCGGACGGCGAGCAATGGGTACCTTGCAGTCCGACCGTTCGGTAACTGTCCGGACCGAGCCCAAGTCATCAATGGCGTGCGCTGTTCCCGCACGCCTCAAGGAGTTGTCAGCAACCGTAGGGGCCCAGGCGGGTCGAAGCCCACTGGATCTAAAGTCTGTTTCCGCAAGGGAGGCTCGACTTCGGTATGAAAGGCAAGATGGAAAGGGGTGAGTTTTTTAGTCAGTAAGAGTTTCTCTATCATCCGTTTCACCCAAAGCCGGGGTATATCATTTGGATGATTTTTAACCAAAGAAAAAAAAGAGTCCTAAGAACTTAAATATGTTTTTTTTTCTACACTGTACTAGACGGTCTAGGACCGATTAACGGACTCACTATTTTAGCCTTAGACATATCAACATATACCTACGTTAAGTATTCCAAAATAAACTCCGATTCAGAAAGCCAGGTTCGCAAAACGAGTCCTAACGAACTTAAATAATGTTTTTTTTTTAATTCTTTTTTCTATACTGCCAAGACAGCATGTCGGCGCACGAGTGTTGCCCAGGGCGATTTGGGTGCTTTTTTTTCTTCCATACAAGTTACGTTCGCCCAAGCTTGTTCTTACGGGTAATGGCTTCATTATACACTTGGAATCTCAGAAAAGAAACTCGGTGGGTAAGAGCAAAAACCTGACGTGTAACTCGGCTAGGATGAGACCTTAGTGGAAATGTAGATCGTCGCGAGCTTTTAAATTTTTTTCAAATACACCGGAAGAGATTTAAATTATAATCTTCAAATAATACCTTTTTTTACGGAAGGCAAAAATCATCCAATGACAAACCCCGCTCTTGGGTGGAGTGGGAAATAGTGTCAGACTCTTACTGACTAAAAACCCACCCCGTTCCTTCTAGCCTCTTCATACAGGGGCTCGAGATTCCTTTCGGATAACCCTGGCCCCAGTAGGCTTCGATCCAACTGGGCCCCTCGTGTTGCTGACAAATCCTTGAGGCGCGTGGGAACAGTGCGCGCCGTTAAAATAATACTTTATGTCGTTTTCAGTTATGAATCTTCTTCCTTCTAATTCCTAAGCCAAAAGCTTCCTTATTTTTAGGGAAATTTTGAAGATTTAGTAGCAAGATAATGATACCCCAATCGAGATCGCTTCGGTAATCGTTCCTGAGTTATTACGCAATTACGTGCTCAGTTTCGTGTATTTTTAAACAGCTCTTGTGTTGCAATTTTGCTGTACGAGATGATGCTGTGATCGTTACACGTTTCTGAATTCCAGTGGCTTCTTAACTGGTGTCATAAAGTTTCATTGACATAGGTATTCGGTATAAAATGAAATGGAATTTGAGGTTCGTATTAAATGATATGGTTAAGTAAGGGAGTGGTATAATGGCAGATGGTAACGCGAATTTTATTATTTAAAAAACTCGGATTAGGTAAATCACCAAATTAATTGGTTTATCAACGACATTTTATGTTCTGGGGAATAAAAGATCCTTATAAGATTAAAAAAAAAGTTTTTAGTGACAGGAAGGAAGTGATACGCAATTAATTAATCGATGAAATGTCACCACACAGGTTTCCACCGAGGAGGTCTGCAATTGGGTCTTACGTAATGACAGGTTTAGTCATAAATTTGCTGAAGGGTTGCCGTCCAATCTCTCATTTTAGTATCTGGTTCGATGCTCAAGTTTTTATTTTTGCGCCTTGTAATTAGGCACGGCTTTTGGGCGGTGTGTAGTTTCGCAGAATCGATAATTTGTTATCACATAAGTGAAGCTGTGAGATGGGTTGCTGTTCACCGATGGAAAACGTTATTTGCATTAGATATTTTTACATGTTTCTTAAAATTAACTGATGTTCGTGTTGAATAATTTGACCGAACAAAACAGTAATCAACCAATCACTGCTGGATATACAGATACCTCTCAAAAATTAATAGCCGTCGATCCCCAGTCAAAATCATAGCAATAAAGTCTATTAAATCAATCAAATCGAAGCCTCGAGCTTCATTTTAATAAAGTCCCATATAAAACTATTACTCACAATCATGATTCAATTTACAACCGTTCATTTACGCGTAATAATTCTTATGGAACTATTAATGTTTCAAGTTTAAGTATAAAGAGAACCAAAAGGGTTACTCTCGAACCACTAAAGACAGATTTTTATTGCAGATTACAGTGTAACTAATGACTGTTCACAGTCTTTTATTCTTGGCGAACAAAAACAACATTAATCTGCGCACAACGTGGTGTTTATCTCTATTCACCCATTGAAAAGGTGCAATAAATATAGTAAGCACACGTCGAGCAATTGAAATGTACACTACTTAATAATCGCCGGCATGCAACGCCAGCACACGACCACGCTCCGTGTGGCCGCTCGCTTATACCCTACGATTTTATCGATACCCGGGAATTTTTATTTTCCCATCATTTTTACGAATACCGATACCACTTTTAATAAAACTAAAAAAAATATTATCGATGTTTTTTATAAGAAGTTTTCCCATCACTATTCCGTTTGACGGCTGTGATATGTGGTTTTAGAAACCCAATAGGTTGATTAGGCATGATTGTAAGTCTTTCTTTTAATCATGTTGCTATTATAAAATTTCTTGTTAACCCGACCCTATTATGAAATGTATTGAGATAAAAAATACTTCACAATGATACAGCGTGATAAAAATAAAATGGAATGTTACTCATCGTAGGCATGGATAAAAAGTATCTACAGTTGTATTTATAGTGAGCACTCACATTTATATTTTACTTGCAGCTTAAATGTACTTTTATAAGAGCCTGACCACATTATCACGGGACGCGTCTTACAGTCGTACCAAGCAATATTTTTATCGAATGCACGGTACGATATCGTGTTACGAGAAGGTTTCTTCGCAAAACCGACGCTGGAATAATACGGTGTCGTGGCACGACGCGGCACCATATCGCACATATGTACGACCCGGACACGGCAAGGTGTCGCACTCAGGAGCCGCACGACGGCACGACACCTACTTGGTAATATGGCGACGCCCTTATACCCGATACACAGGATAAAAAAAAATACACGCGAGTTTAAAAAAAGAACAATAAAACCACTGTCAACTAGGCCATACATTTTGTCCTTAGTCACAAAAAGTAAATTCGAATACAGAATGTCAATTTCAAATTTAGAATTCCATGCTAGTGTCACTCCGAATGCAATTGACTCATTCGATTATCGAATAACGTCACGTGTGGTCGCCAGATCGTAGGCATCGATATCCCGCGCGAATACGCTCGATGACAACGCCACAGCTAGTTGGTTCCCGCCATATTTGCCGTGTCCAGCGTTAAGATTTATAATATAAAGTGCAACTTGTATAATATTGAGCGCATATTGCGGTTTTAATAGTGCTGGGACTTGATTTAGTGTTTTGTAATTGAAGTACAAGTAGTGATGTAGTGCGTTTTAATTATGCGATTAATTATTTTAGTTTGCTTCGTAAATAAGTCGTATTATAGTATAAAGGAGGTTTGATTGAGTAATTGCTTTGCGGTCGGATAAGTTTGAGTGTCATATTAACAGCACTTATGAAATGTGTTGGAGAGTTTATTCAAGCAGAAGCTAGATCGAACTTTAAACGCGTGGGTATTTAGCCCACGCTTGGAAACCGATTTGTTGATTTAAATAATTGTTTAGGCTGCTGTAGCTGCTGAAGTACCTATAAATATTTGATATATATCGGCATCGCGGCAGACCAATGCAATGATGGCAAGACGAGCTCGACGAAGGGTAGGACCCTTGCGAAAGGCTAAGTCGCTCAGATCAGAAGGTTAAGCCAGGTAGGTTTTAGCCAGTAAACAAAGTTTTTGATAAAATCATTTTTTCATAGCAAGCTTTTGCTCGTCAAAATAGAAATGTCAAAACGTGCCTTTTATTTTTTGACAACTTTCGTCGACATCGAGCATGGTTTAAAAGCTTGTTGCTTCATCTAACGCAATCCAACGCGACGTTTGACGAAAAGGCAACGCAAAAAGCG
Organism: Mythimna lalbum; assembly: GCA_949319445.1. Lineage (NCBI taxonomy): Eukaryota > Metazoa > Arthropoda > Insecta > Lepidoptera > Noctuidae > Mythimna > Mythimna lalbum. Next base: position 6,428,919 of record OX439371.1, on the reverse strand, counting down.
AGATAACACCTGAAAACTCTGTTAGTATTCGGTAGTGATTTACTCGAATATTTTACAAAACTTGTTTCAGGAAATACCTATTTTTTTAAACTCTTAAAAGTTTTTGAATAAAATTGTCATTTAGAATCTTCAGAAATTGATTTCAATAGAAGCCTAGATGATATCCACAAGACACTGTGTTTCCAAAATATCTTACGAAAAATGGCGAATAACGTCATAATCGGGGTAAGAGCGGTTGTATGAAAAGCAGTATAAATGTGTGTCGAGTTGCACCCTCTTAACGAGACATGATTACAATCATTCATACCCAACAACTCTAAATGTATAAAGCCCCTCTTTAATTACGCATCTCTATCTAGCCTGAGAGCAAACTATTTGCATTTTTTACTCTGTAGCCGGTCCCTTGTCGCCTAGGCGCGATGTTACCGCTAGATGATGCCGGATAACGCGGCTTGTATCAAGTTCCTGCTAAGATCTTAATCGTCAGATGTATTAGCGCGGCCGTTGGAGGCTGGCGCAAGTAAGGAACGACATGTATTTTTTACAAGATTTTATTTAGTTTCACCTGTCCCGTTATTTGTCTGTATTTCTATAATCAAATCTTATAAATTAAATTACCACTTTCCGGTTACCAATTGAGTTGAAATTTTGCATGATGGAACAGAAAAGTGGCTATAGGAACTTGGTAGTTAAACGACACAACCCTATCGAGTACTAAGTATAATAATTACATTAATAATTTAGAGTTCAAATCAGAAACAGATTTCGAAAACTTTCAACAGTTTTTTTATTTTCTGACAATTTAGGCCATGAAAGTTATAGATACTAACTCTTCATTTATTTATTTATACGGTTAATTTAAATTAACAAAATACATAATAATTACAGTAAAATAAAATAAATAGAAAAAAAAAGAAATAGTCAAATCGATGGAAAAACATTAACACAGGTGGACTGACCTCTCTACTATTACTACATAAAGTATAAAATAAATAAGATATATGATGTACTTTACAACTCAATAAAAATAAATAAAACTTGTCTAAACCAAGTCTAAAATCAATGTCCCCGCTCTAACTCAACCCTTCAACCGCGCACTGCGGTCGCACATACACGCATCCATAAACACTTATAAAGCATTGTGCTGGCAGCTAATTAACCCTCCCAAGATTTATCGCACTCACTCGGCTCCATGTCACTGTGATATAGTACCCCAACTGCTCAAGTGACCCGCCGATTTCTCAAAATCGATTTCATATCGGGGTTAAATTGATATATAGAATGATTAAAAAAATCTCTTTAATTGAACAGGTTATTCGAGCAACGATATCGATTAAAAATGTATCGAGTTTTTATTATTCAGTTGATTGATTTGTTTTTGTTAGTTTGTTTAGTTTAAATGTTGGGTTTTTTTCTCGATTAAGTGGGGATTACAGTAGCTGTAACAATGAAATGGAACGCGTGAGTGTCCCAAGGGGACTTACTTCTGGCATAAAAATATCCCATGTCTTAATTCCAGGACTTGGTTTACCCGTGTGCCTAATTTCATCAAAATCTTTGACGCCGTTTGAGCATGAAGAAGTGATAAATGTACGCACAGACATACAAAATTTCACCTTTAGAATATCGTGATTGACTGTTTTCTGTTGGAGCACGTTTTCTTGTCTAGTGTACGCCATATATCAATATTTTCATTGTAATTTACAAGTTTAATATTTGTATTGTGTGCAATCTTAAAAAAATATACATGACACAATTATGAAAACCGGGAAAATTTATAGTATAAAAAAAACACTCAATATTATATCCAAAAACATTTATGCTTCAAGATGATAAAATCTACCAACGAAGGTATTCAATTTGTCCCCAATATTCAGAAAGCAGCGTCGCCCTACGGCCTATAACCATAACTGTACCAGTTAGATAGCTCAAGATCCGTTAATAACAAGGATTACAGATAACTTCAATCTAAGAAGTAGTCAAGTGTAAGTTATCTGCGAAACAAAATAATAGAATTTATAGTAGAGCCTCGATAAGTGACGATATTTATTTAAAGGTACAATGATTTGGGACTTCGGGATGCAGATTGTTCAAAAAAGCTGACACTCTATCGCTGCAACCAGAGTGGAGAAATTATTTCGTGATTTCCCGTAAAAAAAAAAAACACGTAAGAGCTAGGGCCTAATGCTTTCAGGACTCCCATTTTCTTTTTATATTCGTATTTATAAATTTAAATAATTTTTTCTCTGACCAGTATTTAGGAAACCATACAGTCTATTATTGGTCTTGTATTGGCTGGAAGTGGTTGTGCAGGACGAAAGGCAGAAACCACACCTATTTTCCTTCAACTGCCTTTTGCGTTCCAGGACCATCAGTATATCCTTTTCATTTAGGTTTAAGCAGGTATCGGCTCTGTTGCCCTACGATTTGCTGACATCTCTTTGAGGCGCTCGAGAAACACTGTTGACGACTCGGTGTTGGTCTTTATAGGGCGAGCGGACGGCGAGCTACCTCATGCTCGCAGTCCGCAAGCCCACGCGTGCCCAGAGACCACTCTGCGAGTCCCAACGCCCGGGGAGGCTTCTGTCAAATCTAAAATACTTAAACAGTATTCAAGTGGTTGTGGGCAAAAATAATGTTGGAAGAAATCAGTAAGGCTATCAGGTGCAAAGGTGCCGCGGGCTCGCGGACGTCGAGCCATGGGTAGCTCGCTGTCCGACCGTCTGGTAACTGTCCTCACCGAGCCCAAGACGTCGACGGCGCGCACTGATCCCGCGCGCTTCAAGGAGTTGTCAGCAACAGGAAGGGCCCAGCTGGGTCGAAGCCTACTGGGGCCAGGGTTATCCGAAAGGGCGTTCTAGCCCTGGTATGAAGGCTAGAAGGAACGGGGTGGATTTTTAGTTAGTAAGAGTCTGACACTATCTCCCGCTCCACCCAAGAGCGGGCGTTGTCATTGGATGATTTTTGCCCACCGTAAAAAAAGATCTAAAGTTGCAAGTGTTTTTTTTTATTAAAGTAAAAGACTAATTTCGTAGGAATAAATCCTACACTAATTCTTACTTCCTTATCCTTACTAATATTATAAAAGCGAAACTGAGGTTGTTTGTTTGTTACGTCTTCACGCCTAAATGGCAAAACTGATTTTGGTGAAACTTGGTACACGGCTAGACTATGTCCTGGAATAGGACATAGGATACTTTTTGTCCCGGAAGTATGTTTCCTTGGGATAATTTTCTGCTATCACGCGGGTGAAACCGCTGGGAGCAGCTAGTACGTCAATAAGTATTTTTTAAAATTTCCCATCCATTATTATCATTAAAAAGAGAAGTCGTGAGAATTACTTCCTCGTACCTAATGATTGCTCTGAACTACAAATTGGCTACGAAATAATTTCTGTAATAAATAAACTGTCAATTAAGAGTTAAATTATTAAGAGATTCAATTAATTGTATCAAATGAAAGGCTTGTTAGGAGTTGTTAATTAATAATTGTCTGTGAGAAATTAAGGTTTGATGAAATCGTATCATCGTTTGATGTTGTATAAGACTTTAAGAGTAGATCAGCATATAACTATATTGATAAATAAAACTGTTTTTTTTTTATATATAAACTATTCCTATATAATAATAAAGAAGCAAACAAAAAAATAAAAGGGAACATAAAATAGTTCTTTGGACGAAAAAACTAGTGGATAGGTGGCTTACTGTCGTTTGGGACACGTCATGTTTGGACACAGTGTCCCAATTGACACTTTAATTCTTTTTTTTCGTGATGATTCGGACACCGATATCAGATGAAAAAAATAATAATTTATACTTTCTAATCTTAGTGTAAATTAATATTTATCAAACAAGCCGAATAGGTTACTTCTAGGCAAGCGTACCTACTCCATCGTTGACAACATCATCGCTCACCATCAGGTGCAAGTCATTATCCACCAAAGAGCAAAAATAAAGAATGTTTTTAGAACTAAAATTCTGTCAAGCAATTTACTCTAGCTTCGATTAAGACCTCACAATCTCTCAATCAAATGATAAGTATCTCACTAAAACCCACAAAAATGCAATTACGACTTCACCACCAATCCTCTTGATTGAGTCTTCAAATAATAACTGAAGACATTTGGAAAAGCCATTACGTTGCCGCCATTGACACTTCAAGCTATCAGGGACAAAAATCAACATTACAATCAAAAAGTATAATAATAATTCGTTCCATACAACAATAATCAACACGAGAAAATAATTAACCAAAAAAAGAAAAATTCGAACTGTCAAAAAATCACCCTCATAAGTTGAGACGACTTTATAAGGCTGGTGGTACACCGCGCCGCGTTAAGGCGGGCGCACACCGAGCCAGAGGATAATTAAAGAGGCCAGTGGATGATAAATAACCGAGTGTCCGCGTTTTTACCGCAGATGTCATTATCTCAGCCGACTCTATCAGCCGTCACTCGATTACGCAGATGTGTGTGGAGTGGTTGAATCCCCCGGGCTTGATTGTATTTTTTTTTATGATTATAAGTTTTGTAACACTAATAAAAATGTTATGGTTAACTAACGATCAGTACCTGTTATGGAATTGATTTACTATGTCTTGATTTACCTTTCTTTTTTCACTCCTGCATCGTCGATGCGCTCACAAACATGTAAATTTACATACACAACACACTTCGAACTGGAGCAATTATCTGTAGGCCATACAAAAATTTGTTCTCGAGGATCGAATCCGCGACACGCAGCACAGCAGTCAATTGCCTAACTACTTTATTAACCCTATCATCGTAAATAATCAAAAAAGGAAAAAAAATACGTACCTACTGATTTTTTTCGAGGTACTTAATATTTGTTTACGAATTCAACAAAAGCAATTTTCCTACCGAAACACGATGCACACCAAATAAAAAATCAGAAAATATCAATAGAAAGATTTTTTCTTCAACAGTTCAGGTAATATCAGCTCTATACAAATATTCATTCTACAATAACAGCGTAGCGCATGTATATAATCGAAAGGTCCAAGTTGATGAGAGCGCGTGAGAGCTTTTTTGTCTCAACCGGTGCACACCCTGCGAGGAAAAAAACTCAGGACAAATAATTATTATTGAGCGTAAAAAAATGTCCCTTAATTGTGACCGTTGTACGCTCGTTAGTTTTTAACGCGAATGACGTTTGTGGTCACCGTTTGATTTTTATTTTCTTTTTTTATTTAACTTGAAGTTTCGAGTGTTCATTTCGACTTTTTTTTATTACTAGTTTTTAATTGCAATATTAACATTGTTGACACTTTTTTCATTTTTTAATAACGTGACATTTATTTTAATAGTTTTTTGATGTAGTAAAAATATAATAAACTTTAATAGTTTACATAAAACATAGTTAATGCTCTTGCAAATTATGATATCAATTTCAAAAGCGTCATTTCCTCAACACTCAATGCAATACACCTCGAGAGATAAATACAGTAATCAACGTTCAGTGTAAAAACAATAAATTACTTACCAAAAACAGATTTAAACAACACGTACGGACAATCAGAAATGACTCAAATATTATTAAAAACACTATGTTTGGTGAAACCAATCTTATACACTTAATCAGTGTACATGGGAAGTCTATTTTGTCTTTCAATATTTTAAACATTTTTACCATTTTACAAGCTTTTATTTAGTTTCACCTGTCCCGATGCTTGTCTGTCATCAAATCTTGTAAATTAAATTTGACCCACTTCCCGGATACCGATTGAGCTGAAATTTTGCAAGCATGTGTAAATCAGATGACAATGCGAAATTTATTATGAGAAGGAGCTGATCTGATGCTGGAACCGAAGGCGGCCATAGGAACTTGGTTATTAAACGACACAATCCCATCGAGTTTGGGCTCGTATGATTCGTCTTGACGAGTATTAATTATATAGGTACACCGAACTATAAAAGCTTGCTATGAAAAAAATATTTTCATTAAAAGCTTGTTTATTAAAGTTTTTCTTGCAAAATATTGCTTTATTTATAATGTAAATGTAACGAACGATTATAAATTCATTACATTTGTTTGCAGATGTTCGTAGCTGGTAGCAATTACAACTGGTGAGTGGTTTTTTTTTTAAAACGATGTTTTAATTACTGTATTCTTAGTGCACATCATTAGTTGGTCAATTAACACAACTAGTGTAGTAGTTAACTAGTTGGTCAAGAACTTAGACAATTGTTACAAGTTTAACTTCTCATTTCTAGTAAATATCCCTTATGGGTTTTTTAATTAATAGTAAGTTTCAAGGGTTTTTTAAATTAGTTTTTAATGCGGTCAATGTCTTATCTTGCACGTAGGTATAAAAGTAAAATATTTATTATAAAACATACCTGTTCAGTTTTGCATTACTGAGGTAGTAAAACATAATTATATGTACATAATTAATATTTTAATAGTATGATATTTTTATCAAAATATGAATAATATAGCTCATATTATATTTAAACTACACTTTTGCACTCATATTATAAATTTTGAAAGTTATAATATGAGTCTCGTTCACGCACTTGAGTAGACCAACGTCCTAGAAAAAAGCCGTTCGGTATTTTACAGGATGCATTTTGGAGAGTGCCCAGGAATTACATGACTTGATTCCACCATCACTTTTCTCCCATCGGACATCCCGACATACGGCTAGTGTCTCTGTCCATCCTTACGTTGTTAACAGCTCTACGGTCCGGACTAAGCGTTTCGCCTTGTCGTTTAAGGATTTGAACACTTTGCCTGCAGCGGTCTTCAAGGAATAAAAATAGTCGTTAATGAACTAGTGCGATTTACCATCAACGATTACATCACGGCTTACCATCAGGTGGGATCGCAGTCAAGCACTAGTCAGTCACTAGTCTAATTTAAAAACAAATAAGACACTTTTTATCCCGGAGTATTTTTTTTCGGGACACGCGGGCGAAGGCGCTGGCAGGAGGTAGATAGTCATAAATTTATAACCATTTTCATATTAGTACTTAATATAATATGAATTATTATTTTATGGATAGGTCATTCATAACAGTCTTATTAAATTAACACATTTCATGGTCCTAGGACATGCAATATTGGCAATATATACCCATCACTTGACTATTTTACAAGAATACTAATTTTCTTATTATTTTTGTTAACATTCGACTAGGGTGACCATCAATTTCGTTTTTTTTTTTTTAAATATAATTTTGTAAGTCACGCAAAGATGTTTTATAAGTGTTTATAGATAATAACTTATCTTTAATGTAAGTCTATCGGTTTCATTTATTAAAGACTTTAAATTTATGAGTCCTGTTAGTAACGAAACCAATTATTATGACGCCACTACAATTAGTTGATAGGCAGGTGATTGGCTGTTAGCGCTTTGTGAGATGAATATTTTTTATCTTTGTTTTGTTAGTTTATTCTGTCCCTCTCCTGGACAAAAGCCTCTCTCCACTATTTTCATTTTTCACGGCCATGTGCTTCCTCCTTCCAGTTCTGGCGAAATTGGTCTAGTTCATCCCGCCATCTTCTTGGTGATCTGCCATCAGCTCGTCTCAATGTCTCAGAACACCAATTGTGTGCTACTTTGGCTCACAATTTTTCGGGCATGCGGTTGTTATGTTCTGCCCATTCAAATTGGGCAGCGTGTTGAGCCACAACAAAATCCAGTTTTTAAAATTTAAAATATATAATATTTCAAGTTTGAAAAACACAATAAAACAACAAAAAACATGTAGTGGGTAATGGTAAAAACATTAAAACACAATATCCCAGACAACTAGTAGTAACGCGCATGTGCAGACATGTAGATAATTCCCATCTTTTGCAATGAAATTGTTTTGTAAAAAGTCGTCTATTATAAAAGACTAATGGCTGATTTATCACTTGAACATGCTTGCCCCATGGAGTTTGTATCAATTATAAAGTACTTTGTACGCATGGGCATAGATTATTAATTGGACCCCTTTGATGGCTGGCACTTAGTGACTGTGTAGTTTGATGTCACCTGCTCGGATCCCTGCGGGCATAGCGCTATATATTTCATTTTTTATTTATTTTTAAAGCTTCATTATGGTTTGGCTATAAATTTTTAAGAAAGCTTCAAAGGTTTAGTTTTTTTTTTTGTTTAATAATATTAGTTACTAGCTTCTGCCCGCGACTTCGTCCGCGGAAAATTTCTTGTTTTAAAATAAGATTACACTCGATTAGACGATGCGCACGTTCAGCGCTAGATTCCTGAGCACGGGCCTGTGATGTTATGGCATTTTGCCTAGCGAGCCGCTGCGAGCGCTCAGCGCTAGTCTCCGTATCCCTTGTCTCAGAGACATGCTGCCTTAAATGAGATAGACGCTGCGCACGTTCAGCGCTAGATTCCCGAGCACGGGCCTGCGATGTTATGACATTTTGCCTACCAAGCCGCCGCGAGCGTTTAGCGCTAGTCTCCCTATCCCTTGTCTCAGAGACATGCTGCCTTAACTCAGATAGACGGTGCGCACGTTCAGCGCTAGTTCCTCGAGCACGGGCCCGCGATGTCCTCACATTTTGGCTAGCGAGGCGCTGTGAGCGCTCGGAGCTAGATTCTCTAGCGCGTGCTTGCGAAATATATTCTCTATTTCTCGAGAGGCGCTGCTCATTTTCAGGGGCAGATTCTTCCGTACGGCGTACTCGAGCGGCTCTTGTCTGTGATGTCTGCCGGGACAGTTGAGATTTCCTTTTAGACATGCTCTCAACAAACTACGCACAGACTTGAAAACAATTATGAACAAAAGGAGAGCGACTCGAACACCGTCCGCCTTTACAAAACCAAACAATCGTAATATCGAATAACTCGTTTCGATTATTACGATAGAACGAAGTACGAAACTACGAACATACAAAAACGTACAACGAAATTACGATATTTTCGATTATGAGGTATCTATCAACAACAACAACCATACGAACGAAACAACCGAAACCAATAAGCAACTGACAGAAGAACTCCAACTAACGACAACGTGGGCATAATAATTCGAGAGGGTCATCAATCCACAGAAAGTCTTAACACCGCGATTCAGAAAAATTACGTAATTGCAGAACGCAAAAAGGTGAAACGTTGGGCACGCCACAATTATGGCGGTAAGTCCCCTCTTTGAGGCGTGGCTGGAAAGGCCTCACGGCGTCCTTACCTTCCGCATGACACAGGTCCTCACCGAACATGGCAAGTTCGGGAGGTTCCTGCACCGAATTAAAGCGGAAGAGACGCCCGAGTGTCGCCACTGTGCGGAACGCCCGGAGGACACGGTGGAGCACACAGTCGAGGTGTGCCCTGCCTGGGCAGAGCATCGCCGTGCCCACGTGGGGGCGATCGGCGGCGGACACCTCTCGCGGTGGGCTCTAGTTGAGGCCATGGTCCTTAGCGAGGAGGAATGGCAGGCGGTCGCCTCCTTCTGCGAAGCAGTAATGCTAGCAAAGGCGGAGGCAGACCGCATCAGGCAACGGCGCCCCCGCCGCCGCCGCCGGGATTCAGATCCCGATTTCCGGCCACCGTAGACGCGGGCTCGCGGACGGCGAGCCATGGGTAGCTTGCTGTCCGATCGTCCGGTAATGGACCGAGCCCAAGACGTCAACGGCGCGCACTGTTCCCGCGCGCCTCAAGAAGTTGTCAGCAACAGCAGAGGCCCAGCTGGGTCGAAGCCTACCGGGTCCAGGGTTATCCGAAAGGGAACTCGTGCCCTGGTTTGAAGGCTAGAAGGAACGGGGTGGGTTTTTAGTCAGTAAGAGTCTGACACTATCTCTCGCTCCACCCAAGGGCGGGGGTTGTCATAAGATGATTTTTGCCCACCATAAAAAAAAAATAGGTAAAACGTCTGCACAATGAAAGTTACGCTAGGGGCATTTTGCGTTTTAGTAATTTTATATTATCTTCGAAACTGTATGACCAATTGCTATGCTGTAAATGGCAAATCTTATCTGTATAATGTTCTTGTGATACTGAAATAATTTATTGTCATAAGAATTAATATTTTGTTGCTCAAATAATCAACCAAACGTAAGTATGCCGAAAAAAAATATTTTTAATGCAATAAAAGAAGTATAAAAGATGAAATATAAAAGATAGAGATATGGTACCGCGGACTTTTTTGTAGTAATATTAAGACGAATCAGGTAGCCATACATTGTTTTTAATTTTAAGCAACTGTTTAGGCAGCGCACGCAAATAATTCTATTTTATGAGGTATTTTTTTCCGACTTGCTAGACAAAAGTTGTGATAGCTCGGTTAATATACATGCTATAGAAACAATTTATAGCCTATAGCACTCAGGAATAATGTAGCTTTCTGCCAGTAAAAAAAATTTTAGAATTGGATTATTAGTTCCAGAGATTACCCCCTACATACAAACTTACAAACTTACAAACTTACAAACTTACAAACTTACAAATTTTACCTCTTTATAATATTAGTATAGATTTATTATGCCTCAAGCGTGTTAGGAAAAATTCCATCACGTCTAGATTGTAAGACATAAGTACTTATTTACTACACAAAAAAAAAAAAATCAGGGTAACAATGACGTTTCCAAAATTTATTGGCCACTTTAATGTTACACTTTAAATAAATTAAACATTTTAAAACAACAATCTAACAAGACGACTGGACCTATTAAAAATTAACTCATCTTAAACAGCTATATGCTGGTAATAAAGAGATCATAATATTCGCGAACACATAAATGTCATTTGACAACTTTAAACAAGGTTTTATTGACAATAAATTCGAGTTTAGCTTGTTGAAAACGGATTTGATTCTTGTCATAAATATGGCTTAGGAAGTCGGTAAGCTTCAGTTATATGGTGGAGTTAATACCGAACACCTGCCTTGGGACACAAGGCATAACTGGAAGAAAATTGTTTAAAAAGCTGCTTTGACACTTTCCTTTTTTTCATGTTCAAAAAAGTTGCTTTAACCTTGGCTGGAGATTAATCATTACCATAGTAATGGCGATGCCGTCAGTCTTTTGGGCAAACTTCCAGTTGACATCGATGCTGAGGATTTTTTTGACGCCACACATAGCATAACTATAGAAGGCGCCAGATAACCGTGGAATAAAGTAGGTACATTATCCTTTTCTTAATATCTCTGCGTAGGTACCGTAAAACAAACAATTAATTGCTTTTTATTAGTAGATCATGTAAAGGATCACGATACATGTCGATTCAAAACAGCTTTATGTCTTTATTTCCGTTTGTAAAATTAAGAATGTCAACAAATGAATGAGGGTCAATGACCGTTATGCCATGATTATCTGGCACATGCCTTAGTTAAGATTTTTAAAAACCTTTTTTTTAATTAATAGATTAAAATATAAACCTACTAGCTTTCCGCCCGTGGCTTCGCCCGCGTGGACTAAAGTTTATATCGCGCGGGCAGAGACCCGTACTCATTAGTGGAATTATAGATAGCCTATGTGTTATTCCAGTGTCTCTTCTACCTACCTACCAAATTTGATCTAAATCCGTTCAGTAGTTTTTGCGTGAAACCGTAACAGATAGACAGACAGACAGACAGAGTTACTTTCGCATTTATAATATTAGTAGGGATAAGATGTATTAATATTTTCCTATTTAAACAAACACAACGAATTCTCTTTATTCCAAAACAAAAATAGCTTACCTCGTACCCAGTTATTATAAATCAGTGTTTACATTCTCAAACTATAAAAGAAAGTTGAGGCGGACCTGTTTAAGTCCACAAAAAGTATTAAAAGCATGGTTTAATTTGGTAAACATAGCAATAAAACATCTTGTGCGTGACTTACGCGCTTTCGTACAATGTAAGGTGGACTTGCGTATGTAAAAATACATATCGGTGCAAAGTTTAGAGAAATTCATTACACTGAGTTGGTTTTGCGAAAACAATGAGCGAATAAAGGGTTAAATGTACCACTGTTGAGCTTATTTAGGGTTGAATGTACTGTGAATGCTGTTGCTTTTGCTTTTGTTAGAGAACTACTTTGATAGGTTGAAAAAAAACTTTTTACAAAAAAAAAATTAAACCGACTTCAAAAAGCACAAAATAACTTTAATTTCGGAAGTCGGTGTTTCTATAATAGATACCTAATCTTGTCTCTTCGTTATTTAACACCGACTTCCGAAATTAAAATTATTTTGTGCTTTTTGAAGTCGGTTTAATTTTTTTTTGTAAAAAGTTTTTTATTTTTCCCTTTTTAGTTATGGTAGCACCACTAAAAAGTACCTACCCTTCAGCTAAACATAAATTACCTTATAGCCAGAGTGCATCTCAAAACGATTCTTATAATCCCAAATACGGTAAATATTACATGAATTTACCCCCTCCCCCTTTCCCCTCCCCCTTTTCTTTCAGTCAGTCATCGACTACACGTATAAACAAAGCAATTTTACTTGTTACGACAATTCTGCTATGATTCTATGAGGAGTTCTGTTCCATATCTTCGAAGTTCATGATCAGATCATAACAATATTTCTATGGGACCAACTTGGAAGCATAACCTTTCAATCAAAAAAAAATTTTCGAAATCGGTCCACAATTGACCGAAATATCGATGAACATACATACAAAAAAAAAAACATACATTCAGCCGAACATAGAACCTCCTCCTTTTCGAAGTCGGTTAAAAAGGGGATATTAGTATAGTATAAGTTTGAACAAGAGTGGCTAAACATTGGTTAAATTTTTTGGTGTCGTTGACATCTTAGTTAACAACTGTCGTAATGCTTCCATAATTACAAAAAAAAATACACAGCAAAAAATTTCCTGCACATATGTATTTTTTTAAAATAATTTATGTACGCACTATATACAGAAAAAGATAACATTATTATAAAACTTGGTACAATGGCAAGGTGCTTATGCATTTAATTTTACTAAGTGAAAATTGTGAACTCTATCCGAAATTTTGTCAAAATCACAGACACATTAGTTATTCCGATTTTACCCCCATTTCCTCTAAACGTAAGAAAAAAAAAAACTAAATAAAACCGTAAAGCAAATGAAAGCACAAAGACAGATAATGGAAGGCGACATGTTATTCGAATATGTCCGTCTGTTTGTTTACACGTCCGCAACGGCTGAACTTGTCCAAACATTTGTAATATACATGTCCGACTGTGTTTAGATTGAGTTCATTATATGGGATTATTGGAAACCGAATTTGTTTTTAGTCTTTTGATAGAAATGTTTTCGGAACAGTGATGCCATATTTGGGATATGTACTTAACTACTTACTACGTACTTACTTTCAGTGGTAGATCACTGTATATAATATCTATACTAATATTATAAAGAGGTAAAATTTGTAAGTTTGTAAGTTTGTAAGTTTGTAAGTTTGTAAGTTTGTAAGTTTGTATGTAGGGGGTAATCTCTGGAACTAATAATCCAATTCTAAAATTTTTTTTACTGGCAGAAAGCTACATTATTCCTGAGTGCTATAGGCTATAAATTGTTTCTATAGCATGTATATTAACCGAGCTATCACAACTTTTGTCTAGCAAGTCGGAAAAAAATACCTCATAAAATAGAATTATTTGCGTGCGCTGCCTAAACAGTTGCTTAAAATTAAAAACAATGTATGGCTACCTGATTCGTCTTAATATTACTACAAAAAAGTCCGCGGTACCATATCTCTATCTTTTATATTTCATCTTTTATACTTCTTTTATTGCATTAAAAATATTTTTTTTCGGCATACTTACGTTTGGTTGATTATTTGAGCAACAAAATATTAATTCTTATGACAATAAATTATTTCAGTATCACAAGAACATTATACAGATAAGATTTGCCATTTACAGCATAGCAATTGGTCATACAGTTTCGAAGATAATATAAAATTACTAAAACGCAAAATGCCCCTAGCGTAACTTTCATTGTGCAGACGTTTTACCTATTTTTTTTTTATGGTGGGCAAAAATCATCTTATGACAACCCCCGCCCTTGGGTGGAGCGAGAGATAGTGTCAGACTCTTACTGACTAAAAACCCACCCCGTTCCTTCTAGCCTTCAAACCAGGGCACGAGTTCCCTTTCGGATAACCCTGGACCCGGTAGGCTTCGACCCAGCTGGGCCTCTGCTGTTGCTGACAACTTCTTGAGGCGCGCGGGAACAGTGCGCGCCGTTGACGTCTTGGGCTCGGTCCATTACCGGACGATCGGACAGCAAGCTACCCATGGCTCGCCGTCCGCGAGCCCGCGTCTACGGTGGCCGGAAATCGGGATCTGAATCCCGGCGGCGGCGGCGGGGGCGCCGTTGCCTGATGCGGTCTGCCTCCGCCTTTGCTAGCATTACTGCTTCGCAGAAGGAGGCGACCGCCTGCCATTCCTCCTCGCTAAGGACCATGGCCTCAACTAGAGCCCACCGCGAGAGGTGTCCGCCGCCGATCGCCCCCACGTGGGCACGGCGATGCTCTGCCCAGGCAGGGCACACCTCGACTGTGTGCTCCACCGTGTCCTCCGGGCGTTCCGCACAGTGGCGACACTCGGGCGTCTCTTCCGCTTTAATTCGGTGCAGGAACCTCCCGAACTTGCCATGTTCGGTGAGGACCTGTGTCATGCGGAAGGTAAGGACGCCGTGAGGCCTTTCCAGCCACGCCTCAAAGAGGGGACTTACCGCCATAATTGTGGCGTGCCCAACGTTTCACCTTTTTGCGTTCTGCAATTACGTAATTTTTCTGAATCGCGGTGTTAAGACTTTCTGTGGATTGATGACCCTCTCGAATTATTATGCCCACGTTGTCGTTAGTTGGAGTTCTTCTGTCAGTTGCTTATTGGTTTCGGTTGTTTCGTTCGTATGGTTGTTGTTGTTGATAGATACCTCATAATCGAAAATATCGTAATTTCGTTGTACGTTTTTGTATGTTCGTAGTTTCGTACTTCGTTCTATCGTAATAATCGAAACGAGTTATTCGATATTACGATTGTTTGGTTTTGTAAAGGCGGACGGTGTTCGAGTCGCTCTCCTTTTGTTCATAATTGTTTTCAAGTCTGTGCGTAGTTTGTTGAGAGCATGTCTAAAAGGAAATCTCAACTGTCCCGGCAGACATCACAGACAAGAGCCGCTCGAGTACGCCGTACGGAAGAATCTGCCCCTGAAAATGAGCAGCGCCTCTCGAGAAATAGAGAATATATTTCGCAAGCACGCGCTAGAGAATCTAGCTCCGAGCGCTCACAGCGCCTCGCTAGCCAAAATGTGAGGACATCGCGGGCCCGTGCTCGAGGAACTAGCGCTGAACGTGCGCACCGTCTATCTGAGTTAAGGCAGCATGTCTCTGAGACAAGGGATAGGGAGACTAGCGCTAAACGCTCGCGGCGGCTTGGTAGGCAAAATGTCATAACATCGCAGGCCCGTGCTCGGGAATCTAGCGCTGAACGTGCGCAGCGTCTATCTCATTTAAGGCAGCATGTCTCTGAGACAAGGGATACGGAGACTAGCGCTGAGCGCTCGCAGCGGCTCGCTAGGCAAAATGCCATAACATCACAGGCCCGTGCTCAGGAATCTAGCGCTGAACGTGCGCATCGTCTAATCGAGTGTAATCTTATTTTAAAACAAGAAATTTTCCGCGGACGAAGTCGCGGGCAGAAGCTAGTATAATAATATTCCACAACTATCACACAACGCCGTCTAGTCCCAAGCTAAGCAAAGCTTGTGTTATGGGTACTAGACAACTGATAAACATACTTATATATTTCTAAATACATACATATTATAGATAAATTACACCCAGACACAGAACAAAATATGATTATGCTCATCACACAAACATTTGTCCTGGGTGGGAATCGAACCCACGACCTCCGGCATAGCAGTCTGGGTCACTAACCGCTAGATCAACAGGCCAGTAAACTCAGTGGCTCTGATTTTATAAGGAGCAACTTAGGCTTAGGAAAACTTTTATTAATACGGTTTTATTAGCTTCACCTGAATGTTTGCTTGTAACCAACGTCTTTGAGCTCGATTTTGCCCAACTTTGGGCGGTCAGATTTTCTTTTAACTTTGCACACCCATCAAAGACCAATGAAAATACAATAATCCAATTTAAAATATTCGATTATCCTGATTAGATTCGCTAGGATGAAAAAAAAAAATTGAAAAATTATTCACTAAAAAGTAAAAAATAAATATAGTTAAAAAAAACTTAACCCATGCCAAATAATAATAATAAACGAAAAATATTATTGTGATAAAAGCGTGGGGGCTGTTTGTGCCATATTTTTCGTAAATCGAACACCCCACGTTTTTTTCACCATAATATTTTTCGTTCATTGTTATTATTAGCGCGTTTTTTCGTTTTTTAATTAAGTTATGAATATTTATTTTGGGAAAATAATGATTCTGCGTAAAAAGGAAAATACTTGAAATTGTGACTAAATGATATTATGCTATTTTACGAAACTGGCGCGGGCGAAGTCGCGGGCAGCAGCTAGTAATAATATGGTTTTTGGGTCTTACACTGACAGAAAGCTACTATTACTTATTGATCCCAGAAAAAATGATGGATACTGAAGTGGAGGCTCCGAAAGCGAAGTCACGGGAAAAAGTCTAGTAAACCATAAATCACTCCACACTATAAAGTGCCATAGACTAGGCAATTCCCATGCAGAACGGATGCATTACAATTTGTTTACATTTGAAGCGAGTAATGCTAGTTTTTGTTCAATCCATTTCCTTTGGCGTGGTCAATATTAGTGAGATGAGAGCTTTCTTTTTGTAATGCACATTGATGATCTGAGAAAATATTGTTTTTGATATTATATACATAGCTTCTATTGCAATCGCTCGGGAAATATTTCGATTCTCCTGTTGATTCGTTTTTTTTTGTCAAATGATATTATCTAGTGCTTGCCTGCGATCCCACGTGATGGTAAGATGTCTTCTGCAATCTTCCCGTTCGATTATAATTTATTTAGTTGTCTTCATTCTTTGCATAGGCTCTTTATAAACAAGTGCGTCTCACCATCAAAGGATCGGGGATCAAGCGGCGGGGGTGCTTGATGCTCATACGTCACGTCATATAGACGTATGTAGGTATAGCAAAATACAAAGTTGAAATGTTAGACAGAACAACGAAATCTTGAAGGTTTGTTTATGTTTTGTAAAAAATCATAGAACAAAAGTTGTTGTTTATGATGTTAGTAATACAGTCCTGCAAGCTTGTCAGTGTTTTACAAATAACTCTGTATAGTCGACGCATGCGAAGGAATCTGAAGGCACATCTTAAAAAGATTATTATAAAAGACATCTCGATATAGAAAATCAAACACAACTTTACATATCGTAACCAAATCTCTTCTAATTCCAAACGTTTAACAATAGAAAAATCTCAATAGAAATCCGATACAACAAGCCTGTCAGGTGTAGTAGTCCATGCACTGGGCTGGTGTTGTTATAATCCAGTAACAAATGGTCGAGCCAGGCTTACATACATGTAGCCATGCATGTCTTAAGGCGAAGCGTGCGAGAAAACTTTCTTGTTAGGAAAGAAAGAAAGAAAGAAAACACGTTTATTTGGCACACAAGTACACACAATGAGATAATACTATAATTATGGTATACAAATTTAAACTTAAACTTATTCGTTGAAGTACACAAATAAAATTCATCATCATTATCATCATCATCATATCATCCGAAAGACGTCCACTGCTGGACATAGGCCTCTCCCAAGCGTCGCCACAACGACCGGTCCTGTGTGTCACGCATTCATCGGATTCCCGCGACCCTGACCAGGTCGTCGGTCCACCTTGTTGGAGGCCTTTCAACGCTGCGTCTTCCGTCACTCCGTCGTCGACGCTGCGTCGTCAGTGGCGACTACGTACCAGACCACATCGACCATCTGTTCTGCGTGCAATGTGCCCTGCCCATTGCCACTTAAGTTTGGTGACTCTTCGAGCTACGTACTAGTACCGACCCCTTTGTGAGCGAGTCCGACTCGCACTTGACTATCTAGTCAAATGCGAGGTCTTTTCAAAAATTTTAGATTATTTACTTCTGAATGTTGGTAATAATAGCTACTACAACAAAGATTAAAATACAAAGGACTTAAGACTAGTTTTTGCCTTACACAAAAAAATCTTGTTTTTAAACCTCTTCAACTTTAATAGAACAAAATAATAATCACCCACCGTAACTTACTATTTATTTATCATAATATATTTCTCCATCTTCGCATCTAGTGAAACACCATCCCCTTAATCAGGTAGGACCAACTTCGGTATGCGCAGACGCAACCTCTAGAGCCATTTCTTAGAAACGAGATAAAAACCGCCGGCGACACTCAATTTATTGTAGTTTTTAAACTATTTACATACTTTTTGTACTTTTCTTATGTAAACTCATTTGTAAAATAACTTAGGGCCTATATTTTATTGGATTATTGTATGAGATTTGACGTTGGTTTTAAATGTTATGTAATGTTAGGTATTTGTAGATGTCGGATGATGTAGTAATCCCAGTTTGACTTGTTTGTTTTTTGTTGGTTTACTCTTTGATAAATTGATTGTAACGTGTATATATTGAGTAAGTATGTGCACAAAACCTAACGGAATAAACTATGATAGATTACTCACATGTTGGAAACAAGTTTGACATATTTAACAACAATATTAATTTAAATAATACATGCAGAGCAATTAATGAATAGCTGTTCGTTAGTCTTGCAAAAATTTGAGAACGGCTGGATCGATTCGCTAAATTTGGTATTGAAATATTTGATATAGTCCAGGAAAGGTTTAAACGGCGAGAAAATATAGAAAAACTCACGAAAAAAAAATACAACGCTATCTCTAATGAAAATGTTATTTTAAAATGAATTATGCTGATTCTGGTAATGCCAGTAGATGGCGTTATTCTTTGTAAGTTTAGCTAACATAACATTTGTTGACTATCGATATGAAGTTCGCCGGGTCAATTGGTATGCTGTATGATTTTAATTTATTAAACATATTTTTAAAACTGTCCCGTTTGGGGAGTGAAGTATGTATTTTCATTTGTCGATTCGTGAACCTCTTGGAGCTACCCCAAACTGCATAGCAGTAGTACGGCAATACTGGTACTATGAAAGTGGCCGAAAGGTTCTGGAGTGGCGACCACGTACCTGTAAGGTGGACCGATGACCTGGTGAGAGTCACGGGAAACCGATGGATGCGAGACGCACAGGATCGTTCATTGTGGCGACACTTGGGGGAGGCCTATGTTCAACAGTAGATGTATATCGGCTGAAATGATGATGTAGGTACTTATATCTAAATACACTATCCAGTTTTCAGTACCATAATTACCTTTAAGATTTATATAGTTTCATAGTAATAAAGTAACATCATAATAACATCATCAACAAAGTTATCGTTAAGACAAACGGTGGCAGTAGCTACTTAGGTAATGGTGCGTGCCTCGATCGAGATAGGAACCTGGCACCTTTGACACGGAGCCCGCATGCTACTCGACAAACTGTTGACTGTTTTCCCTTATCGATTTGGCCTTATATTTTTTTAAATTATTTAATATTAAAATGTTCATTGAATTATATCGCTGTCATAATTTTTTATAATGTCACGCAGATGGTTGAAATGAGTACTTACTGTTTTTTTTTTGTAATGGATTTTTAGTACAGTTATGTTATTTTTTTTTATTGTCCATACTATTTACATACTTTTACAAATACTTAACTCTTTAACACAATACACTAAAACAAACAAATAAATCTACCCCCGTTAGTAAAAAAGACGCAACTAACATTTTTTCCAAATTTGAGTTATATACATTGCCGGAATCAGGACAATAAGGCGCGTCTGCCTGTATTTTTAATATTTTGCTAACTTTACCAGTGCAGTTTTAACACAAGGAAAAAAGGCCTGATTTCCCGTTTCATTCATTAAAACATTTTTATCCGTTTTCGTTTTTGTTAGATACGTCTTTTTAACTATCAGGGGCAGAATAATAATTCTATGATCCTGTTATATCCCACTGCAGGGCAAAAGTCTCCATCCATCCTTCCATTATTTCACCCTGCTCTGTCCAAAAATCATCCAGAAGGCTGTAAGCATCATCACTCTATTTTGGCTTGTAGCGCCCTCTATGGATTATAATAGGTTCTAAACATAAGATGATTTTTGCCCACCGTAAAAAAAAAAAAACAAAAAAATCCACTAGACCAACAGGCCAGTAAATAAAAAACCCTTCTTCTATTGTTATCGGAGTACGGACCACACTCCTCACCAGTCTGCGGTGAGAGTGTTCACGCTCAGTTAGGACTAGAAATAAAAGAGCCCAGTCTAACCGCAGAGCTAACCTGCGCACGCGTCGTTCACGTAATTTGTACCGTGTGGTTGGCAGGCTTGAACGCAGTAATAGAGATCAAATGTTTTCGATTTGTTTGAGTTTTGAATTGGTGATCTAATGGTATGGTTGGAATTGAATTGGTCTGTGAGCTGTGACTGTGTGTATATACGTGTATACTCTTATTAAATATAAGTACATATGCATTAAGTCCGCCTAAGTACTTTTAGTTTCATGAAGATTACATTTTGACTGGCCTGTTGGTCTAGTGGCCCTGACTGCTGTGCCGGAGGTCGTGGGTTCGATATCCACCCAGGATAAATGTCTATGTGATGAGCATGATCATTAGTTCTGTGTCTGGGTGTAATTTATCTATAATATGCATGTATTTAGAAATATATAAGTATGTTTATCAGTTGTCTAGTACCCATAACACAAGCTCTGCTTAGCTTGGGACTAGACGGCGTTGTGTGATAGTTGTGAAAAAATTAAAATAAAAAGACAAATAAATAAATATACAGGGTTATTTGTAAAACACTAACAACCTTGCAGAACTGTATTACTAACATCATAAACAAAAACTTTTGTTCTATAACTTTTTACAAAACATAATTCATTTACCAAAAATAAACCTCCAAGATTTCGTTCTTCTATGTAACACATTTCATTCCGTCTGCATGACGCGGCGCAAGCGCATCATGCACCCTCGCTGCCAAATCCCCTCCGCTATTGTACTATCGCTTGCTTCGCATAGACTGCGTAATATTTTGAACATAATATTAGTGTGATGGTGTTTTTTATATTCTAAAGGTTTTTTTTAATTGATATAAACTGGTGCTTGACTGCGATCCCACCTGATGGTAAGCAGTGATTCAATCTCTGATGGTGAGGCGCACTAGTTAGAGCCTATTCACTCTTGCCTTGAAGGCACTCAAATTATAATCAGACGGGAAGACCGCAGCAGGCAGATTAGCGTAGTATAATTGGCCTTATAATATTCCCACTGTTCGGACTCAGGCCTTCTCTCTAGGAGAAGGAATGGGCCTGTAGTTCACTACAGCAGGCAGATTAAAAATAAATAAAAAATATTTACTGTCTCATTGTGTTTACAAACGTAAATGAAGCCCTGAACCCCACACAAGGATTCCCTGTGTTGTGGGGTCGTCTCTTTCAATCCATATTAACATGGTACAGTATAAAATACATAAAAAGATTATTCCAGTCTTTTGACGTACGCGGTATAAACGACGAGGCAAAACGCTTAGTCCGGACCGTAGAGGTTTCAATAAGGTCGTCTAGTATTTCGCGCTGACTGCGATAAGACCGTCGTTTCACCCATAGATCAAGTTTAGATAGATATGTTGCAATTTTAGTGTCAAATAAAATTTATTCTAATCTATTGTCATTGCGTCCATAGATGTCATCTCCAAGAACATCAAACCTTCGTCTTGGGTGGTCACTGAGGTCATTGCTAATATACACATTAAGATAAACATGAAATAGGTGCCAATCTTAATTATTCACGTGCACTTAAAGATAACAAATTATCTACATTATGTCTGGCCAAGGTTAGGAGGTCAAATCCTTCCTGAAATGATGAAGCTACTTCTATTGCTGGGGCTGTTAGGATATTAGTCTAAAACCAGTACTATACTTGTATCATTAGGATTGAATACTCAACATCATCACCATCTTCCTGCCCTTGTCTCGTGTTTTTTTTCCTCCATTCTATCCTGTCACCCGTACTGCTATCCCTGACTTCCTTTTCTTTCATATCACTCTTCACACACATTTGGGTTTTAATACTTTTTTTTAACTAGCCATTACTGTCCCGCTGCTGGGCAAAAGCCTCCCTCAAGTTCTTTCAAAATTTCTTCTCCTGCGCCGTCTTTAACCAGTACTCCTCCTGGGAAGCTGTTAACTTCAAGTTCTCAATTTAAGACTTCTTTTTTTTTGGGCAAAAATCATCCAATGACAACCCCCGCTCTTGAGATTCATACAGATTCTTACTGACTAAAAACCCATCCCGTTCCTTCTAGCCTTCATACCGGGGGCGAGCTCCCTTTCGGATAACCTTGGGCCCAGAACTGAAGGAGGATGGGAGTCAGGCATTCCCCTTGACCCCACCCAGAACTGGATAGGTTATTAAATTTGATAACTTCTCAATTAAAAAACCAGAAAGTACTGCAAAGCCAAACGCTTTGTATGGAAAACAACGATTAGTTCAAAATCTTATGTAATCATATAAGGTGAAATCAGGATGAGGCGCCATAACCCATTAGTCATTTAAAAATAAAACACGCTCCATATTATAAGGCACTACACTAAATCCGCATCGCTACGCTTGACATGTAATTCGTACATCCCTAAGACAATGAAAAATTGTATTTGTCACTACTGTACCGCCTGTCATGACTAGTGAGCATGCAAACCGATTTTGGATTCAAAACATCGATCTTTTTTGGGTCTTGGTTCATAAATCGAGTGGACTCATTGTGGATGCCGAGTGTGTATTGCAATGAAATAATTGTAATGTGACGCCTGTAGTGGGGATAATTTGCGAGACGTGGTTGGTTTTTGGGTTGGCAAAATTTTTGGTGCACACATTTTTAGATTTGCAATACATCGTCATAAAGAATTGCAAGCTGCTGATGACTCTGCCTCTCCATCTGGTAAAGCTCACAGGATAACTGTCTTGAAATTTCGTTTTTGAAAGAGCCTTTGTATCTATCATCATTATCATTTCAGCTGACAGACATCAACTGCAGGACATATACCTTCCCCAAATATCATCACAACGACTGGTCATGCACGTCTTGCAACCGTTTGATTTTTGTGATCTTCACCAGGTTATGGATTCACCTTTTGGGAGGCTTTCCAATGCTTGCGTCTTCTGTTTTGCAGTCACTACTTCAGAACCTTTTGGACTATCTGCAGGCAATATAATCCAGCCAGTAGTATCCATATTATATTTTCAATATGTCATGTTTCTTATAAATTGAACAGTTCAAGGCTCCTGCCAAGGCATTGTTCCACTTAGTACCCTAAATGTCACCATCGAAAAGGAAAAGTCAATAAATCTTATCTCATAATCTGATCTGTATGACCAAGGAGTACTCTTCAAGTTATTCAGGAGACACCTCTAGACAACGTTTGAATATAATCAGTTTTCCGTTAAGTCGTAAATTTTCTCCTACCAACACCACTTCATACAGTGAATCACTAATTTATTTGATTACATCAACGTCAGGGTGAAAAGCTTCTACATGTTTTGCCTAGATTTTAATGGAATTAGGACAATAAACTGGATCGATAGCTGTTTCTTAACCAGTAGCGTTTGTAATAGCTTATAAATTCTTGTCTTCTGCTATCCTGTACTCTTTGTAATTGAGTAGTATCGCATTAATTACGATATGCCTCTCCATTACTTGCATATGATCACAGATTTGTAGTACTAAACAGGCTTTAAAAGAAAACGATAAAATTACTCTAATCACCAAATTTTACTTCTTGGTGCATGCTATCTGTTGGTTTTATTTCTCCAAAAATGTAATATTACGAAAATTTTCGTAAGAAATTTCACTTAAAATTTGGTCTTTCAAGACTCCGTTCGGTCACCTCAACTACATCTGTTTAATTCGTCATGCTGTCCATTTTTAGCTTTGTTTCCACTAATTAAGATTACAGTCACAAGAGTCGGCATATTTTCTTGTATTGTTAGTCAAATATTTTGAAATATCTCATTTGTTACGATTGTCAATATTGTTGGAGATTCGAGTTGAAGATACGGTCGAACTAAACTCTACGTTACTTTGACCGTCCTTGCTTGGGGTTTGGTGACCTTTTTGACTTCAATATCTAAATTTAAAAATTATGTATTTTTCTTTCTGATAGCTAGTCATACTTTTTGTTTTTCATATTTTTATTTTATTCATATTATTATTAACTACAGCTTACACTTTACATGACCAGAGGGCTGGCTCGTTCTTCGCCCATCTTCGTCAATTAGCATTGCAATTCAACGTGGCAATGCTGCCAGTCTTCTGGGCACATTTCCCGATGACAGCGATGTGGAGGAGTACTTTGACGCCTGAGCGCACAGCTTAAAAATCTCTATAATGTTCAAAATCTGCTGTAATATTTTTTTTAGATTTTTCTATTTTTTTATTGACATAAAGTGGTTTTTCTTATAAAACAGTATCTACATCTATACCTTGTTGATGATCATAATTGGGTGTTATCCCTGCTCTTACTCTATCAATCACTTACCTAAATCTGTTGTAGTACTTAAGGAGCTAAAAATAAACTTCCAAAATACTGATTTTATTTTACAATACGATGATGGATCGTGGCCAAGTCCGAGTGCGTGATTTTTATTGATTCTCGTCTATATGGCTGCGATAAAACATTTATATCGGCAATTTATTTGTTCCCTAAATAAACCACTTTCCGTTTGCTTTGTATAATTTTGTCTTCACTTTGAAGGACGAGTTAGTTGCAAAAATATATTTTAAAGTTGTTGTTTGTTTTCATTTTTATCTACTGTATTTAGAAGGTAAAAAAAGTGTGGATAAAGATAATTTTGAATGATTTGTTTATTTTTATTATATTCTATATTTATAAAAATCAATGACACTTTTCGTTGTTATTTTATAACTCAAGAACGGGCTCACCTATCCAAACCAAATTTTTAGGCTTTGTTCGGACTATTAAGTAGATGGTTTATGTGAAGTTTGGTAGGGTAGAGTTGGGTATAGTAGGGTAGAGTAGGGTAGAGTAGTGTAGAGTAGAGTAGTGTAGTGTAGTGTAGTGTAGTGTAGAGTAGAGTAGAGTAGAGTAGTGTAGGGTAGAGTAGGTAAGAGCGAGAGCGAAGCCGTGCGGGCCAAAGCTAGTAATTTATGATTATTTTTTTACTTGTAATCTTTCTAGCCCATGTTGGTCACTGGACTCATACTCATTCAAACTGGATTAAAAAAAAGCAGCGATCAAAAACAAATACACCGAAATGACACTGGTTTATTCACAACAGCTATCAAAAGACCATCAAAGTTGTTTAAAACTCGCACCCACACCATAAAAATGTCAAAGAAATAACGTGTCAGATCAAATCCTGTTACACATGTCGAGCTCATTTCTAAAGTTTGACTTAAACGGATTAAAATTTGTTCCTCATTTAGAAAAATAAAGAGTAAAATTTATAGTTTCTAAAAAAACGGACCATAAAGAAAGCAATAAAGCGTCTAGTTCCACCGCCTATAAATCCAGAAAATGACTACCAATCAATGTGTAAAAATAAATTTATAATGTAAATAAATAAGTTTCACCTAAAAATTTTATTGTCCAGCTTTATATTCGACGCTGCTAGTTTTATTCTTCACTTCCTTCACCGTGGCGTGAATACGCTAACCAAACATTACCAAACACGTCTTTACAACCGCCCCATACTTAATTTCAACTTTATTGTTTCCTAATTCAAGTCTGCATCTATTTTCGGGAGCGCACAGTTTAATTTTGTAAACAGAGGCGTCAAGTCATTAAGTAGTCGACGGCGATGAGCAATAAAAATTAGAAAACATAAATAAAGTTTTACTGTGAATGAACATAGTACCAAAATACGCGTCTGAAATAACATATAGCAGTACCTATGTTATGTTGTATGGTTGAGCTTATTGAAATGCTGAGTGCAAATGTAGTCAATGTCGCCGCTAAAGTATCACAAGCAACGGTTTTGTGACATGTGCCAAAGCCAAAGCTGAGCCTACTGAATATTTGTATCAAAGAACATCTGCAAAACGAGGACAATAAAGTAATATAATAAAAAGTATCGTGGTTGTAGTCGTAAATGTGTTGCAGCTGCAAGCACATGATTCTGAGGTAGCATCGATAGATGTAATTATACGCGATGTAGATATAGATCTATATAAATATGAACCTGATAAAACGCAGAAATAAAATGGCGTTTATTTTATTTTATTTTATTTTATTTTATTATTTTTAGGAAAACTTACAGCTACTTGGTACAGTAAAATTTAGAATAGGTAAAAAACGGCCATTTACAAGTTTTCACATATACTAATGTAAGTGAGACTTAGGTAAATTATGACGACAACAGCGTTATGATGCTATGATACCTGGCAAGTTAAATAATGATCAACTTGAAAGCATGCTTGATGCTACACTTGTTCTTGTTGTTGTAAAGAGTTAGGAGGTAGTAAAATAGTTTGTCATACGGGCAAGTTGCGAATCGCAAAAATCAGAATTTTTTTTTGCTGTTCGTATCTTGCTAAACCCATTTTTATTGGCATCGCGTAATATTTCAACAAGATTGTAATCCGAATAACTGTTAGATGACTCACTTTATTCCGCATATCCAAAAGGAATAGTGTTTAAATATAGCATCATCCTTTTTTGTCCGTCTGTCTGTCATGACAGTCACGGTCGATTAAATCGAAGCATATTGGATTAAGAAACAATTTTCAGTACTTATATGGAATACTAATTTCCGTGTTTTTATCAACTGTGCAAAAAACTGTTGGCTTCTTAGAAGGTTCTTTAATTTGTTAAGTTTTTCAAATATTTATATCTGTTAATTTACCTTCGTCATTCTCAAAGTGATTCATTTCATCATTTATTTCACTTTATTTCCTGGCTTCATTACATATCGCTTTTTGGTTCTCGCTACTATCTTATATCTCACCAAATAGCTTTCAGTATTTATAAATTTTTCTTTTTACACTTACTAATAAAATTATATTATATTTAAATCAAATGGCAATTTAGACATAAATACATGACATCTCTACTCAGATTGTTCCTTATATTACTGAGAGAGTCATAGGCCTTAAAATTAAGTAGTAATCTTTGTATTTAAATGCTTTTATTTAAATATTACATTTACAATACAATACACCGTATTTATGAATATAATAAATTATAAACATGTATACGTGCCTATTCACTAGCTGAAGCGAAAAGTTTACTGTCCACTGGTAGCTACAGTAAAGCGATAGACAAGAGAGCTATTCAATTTTAAGATAAGTTATGAATGAATAGAAACAAAGTTTATAATTTTCTTAGCAATCTAACAATGTGGTCGTCTTTTCTGTTAGTGTTTTTATTAGAGACTTCGGTTTTTATGACTTTAGCATATCATATATTTCATCAGCCCCATTGATTTGTGTAATGTGTCAAGCAAGTATGTCTACGGATGTAGTTTTTGATATTTTTATGGCTATGGTTGTCATTCGTTCATATACTCACTAAGCTACTGAAAAACAGTAGCATCACATGAAGAAAGACGTCCCGATTCCATTGCTAGTCTTTCGTTCACAGAGATCAGCTTATGGTGTTTTAATGTCGTGTGGATTTCATCACGGATGCGGGTTTAACCCGTATGCAGAAAATTTCAAAATGCAAAAAAATAAAAAATGTCATGCAAATGTATTTCACGCATTAAGATAAATAAATACTTGTTTGAAATGGATATTTGCGGGGGTTACACGGGCGGAGCATACCCGCATGCATGATCAAAACCGCACAATATTAAAAACATCCTTAAACGTGTCTCATTCATAGCTCAGCCTATCTCCAACTACAGCACAGTCCTCATATTGCCGGACGTGCACGTACTGAGTGAGTTGACACCGCTCCGAAGGGCCATATACGAGCGGCGTGGCGTTGAAACTCATTATAATTTATGGTTGTCCCTGCGCAGTATACCGCGAATGCTAACTTGGTTGATGAAAGGATTAGCCGCTGGTTTAAGGTTCCAGGGATTGGCTTTGACGTATGTGGCTGTGGATGGATGAGGCTGGTGACGTTTCGAAAATTTGGGACGTGGTGCAAGGAGTGGTTTCTTGGGTAGGTTGGCGGAAGTTAGCTGGTTTAATTATTCATGTCAGTTACTGTTTGTAGATTTAGATTGTCAGGCTCGTGTAGTTTAGAATGTGGTCATCAATTACTTTTAGTATATCGTGTATTTTCAATTTTTCAAATAGATTTTTTGGTTTAAAATTTCGGTGTTAAGCTTCGCTTACTGATGTCGGTATGTGGATGGATGACTATCAATAACATACATACTGAGTTTCCTTCATTGGTCCCAGTTGGTCCCGGCTGACAGTCTTTCTTTGACAGTTGTTACTGGAAGTTAGAAGCTTGTCTTGCAATTACCCAATTACTGGGTTGTGGAGGTCAGTTAGGCAGTTGCTTCATGTGAAATACTGGTATTCGGCTGCATTCAGTTGGACTGGAAACTGATCACATCAGAGTTATAATTTGGGTATCTTCAAGGCTAGAGTGAATAGGCTCTTAATAAACTATTGCTCTTCACCATCAACGATTGCATCACTACTTACCATCAGGTGGGATCGCAGTCAAGCACTAGTTTATATCATTTAAAAAAAATGGTAAAGGTTAGGCCAATTGGTTGTGGTTGAAGCATGCCCTCTGATTTTTGGCATCCTCATCTTCATTGAACCGTCTGGTCATATATTTGTTAAATTACAGATATTAAAACTTATTTAGCAACTACGAAAACTAACAAGACAAACTTCGTACCCACAGTAAATATAATCATTGATCCCTATGGTTTACTATTCTCCAGTAGTTAGATGTCAACCAGTTTATTGCCATAATAAATGGTCTGCTCGGGTATATTCTTAATAGAAAATCTGTGACTCACCTATAAAATCTTTAAGATGATCTAGAATCTAGAATCTAGCCTATAAAGTTGTGGTACACGAGAAATGAATTAAGATATCTATTAAACCTGGTGTTAAATAATTTTGCTTCGATTTATGAGGAGGCTTTAAATCGAGATTTTAATTGCTGTCTAGTTACGATTGGGATCGTTAATATAATGCAATTAATTTGGTTTTGAAAGGAGATTAATGGCTTGATGTAAGTTGTAACTTGAATCAAATAGTTTTTTGTCTTTACGACATTGCTTATCATTGAAAACATCTCCTGTTTTATCAAGGATAACATTTCGCATGCACCTAGCATAGAAGATAACCTGTCGAACAAAAAAAGATACTGTTCCGCCATGATAATGAGACATCAATGCGACAAAAGTGTCAGACAGCACATAAGTCCTTCACCATTTTTTACGACACTACAAATCGCAAGTGAGTAGACAGACTAAACGCTCTCTAATAAGACGATTCGCGTTCAGAACACATTCAAGCAAGCAGAGGCCATATCAAATGATGAGTGTTCCTATTGTATACTGACTTATATCCAATGTCGGGGCAATGAGTTCGTGAGCAGGGGGCCTAATAGCCCCTTATAACAAAGTTTGGAGTGGCTTGGCTCGCTTATCTTGTTACCTTATTTGTTGCTGAATATTAATTTATAGTTTTATTAGTTTGTGTTTAGTGAA
This sequence comes from Mythimna lalbum, assembly GCA_949319445.1. Lineage (NCBI taxonomy): Eukaryota > Metazoa > Arthropoda > Insecta > Lepidoptera > Noctuidae > Mythimna > Mythimna lalbum. The sequence goes on along the minus strand of OX439371.1, from coordinate 6,399,253 downwards.
AATCAAGGTCTTCGTAAGGTTGCGCGTGTTGATTGTTTTGTATCGCTGATTGTTAGTCATGTACATACTTGCATAAATTATTGGGGAAGATTTGTGATTGTTTAACAGATTCACTTTCTTGATCATATTGTACTCTCGTTTTTAAGAAATGAAGTTGAGGAGATGTTTCCCTTGCAGTTTATTCAAAAAAGAGTATGTTTTAAGTAGAATTTTTACGATTGTTATGCTTGTTATAAAAATACGAAAATTTTGCGAAAATCTTAGGTTTGGAATAATCAGGATTCTTGAATTAAAGAATAATCTTCCAAAAGATCATCTCCATTTAATGATAACTCCATAATTACGCATTAACTACCTTTCAAATAAGTTCAAAGGTCAAAAAACCACCTTCTTGCAACAAAACAAACTTCAACATTGTGTTCTCAACGAGTCATGAAATATTTTTTGCATTCAACCGTCCTATTACCATTGATATATCGCATCTACCTTACTTTATTGCACATGATGATCATCATGCTAATACCGCCATTATTGTGATACAGTCTGATGTCATCATCGGACATAGTATCAGAAAATATCTTCATTGTAGTCTTTATAAAGATTTTTTGATTCATTGCTGGCTAGTTAAGGCTTGTAGTTAACTATTGTGCTATGTTAGCCTTGTTCTGTAAGTCTTGGTTCAAACGTTGCTTGTGTTTACCAGTTTGGGAGAGATTTATGCCTAGCAGTGGACTGGGATAAGGAGACTGGAAATATCGGGATGTTGGCAGCATATTCAACCAGTTTTGTGTTTTTTTTGCTACTGTTGGGTGAAGGGTACTTTGCACACAGGGAAAAAAGAAACATTGCTTGCTTGACAGAATATCTTTCAGTGATTTTCTTAGCATTTTCTAATAATATTTATAAAGTAGTGCTTTTGCGATCCCACTTGTTGGTAGGCAGTGATGCTTATCGTTGATGGTGAGGTGCACTAGTTTATTAAGAGCCTTTTCATTTTAGCCTTGTAGACACCTAAATTATTTATACTTTATTAGTCTACACTTTATTACCACTGATAGGCAAAGGTCTCGCCCAAATCCTCCTAGTGGTTGCCGTCTTTTCTCAGGCTGGTCTTGGCAGTGTTGTCCAGATTGAGGGAACCACTTTGTGGATACTCATGTTAAGCAGTAAATGAGTATGCGGCTAACGTGAGTCGCCCAATCTCATTTTAACCGACCAACTTTTTTTCTACGTTCATGATCTCTGTTTTTATGTACAGCGTGGCGTTTATTATGAAGAGGTTATTTTTCTTTTGCTTGTAAAAGGATACTTTTTGAAATTCTAGATATTATTACATTGATAGTAAATCATGCTAGTACCTTTCATCTTAGAAAAATGAAACCGTTAAGCCACGAGTGTGTTTTGCCAAAGAAATTTTTTCCAGGGATATTCTAAGACAAACCAACAACATTGTTGCAGTGGTTCAGATATTAGCTACTGCATTGGATGTCGTGATTAACAAATATTTGTATAACTTACTTAGTTTTTCCGGATCTGAGTGTCTTGGGTATGTGTGTTTACATGTTTGTGAACGCACGCACGATACACGAATAATCCCTGTGACAATGGTTATAAATCAATTAGTGATCCACAGTCAGACATGAGCTTCTTCCAATACCAAGCATTCTTTTCATTGCCTTCCGAAAGCTACCTTCTACCGCACCATTAATCCAAGTCAGATGAAACGATAAATGACTGATTTACACAAGTACTTAGCAGGTTCTGATTCCAAATCTGTCATATACAGATACCTGTAGCCCCTGTAGGTACTCTAATTGAACCTTTTGACTTGACTGACAGTCTTAATTGTCAGTTCAAGTCAGATTTAAAAGCCGTTCGGTATCAGCCTTTCTCTGGAAGGTAATTGATTGGCATGACGTTTTGATTTGCAAGATTCATGTAGGTTTGACTGAAAATCTGTTCTGAAATATGTAGACAATATTAATAAGGTATTTTAATGACTTAATTTTTTTTTTAACGGTGGGAACATCATTTAATGACATCCCCGCTCTTGGGCGGAGCGGGAGATAGTGTCAGACTTTTACTGCTCACTCCTGTTCCTTCACTTCCTTTCGTACCGGGGCTTGAGTTATCTTTCGAATTAACACTGGCCCCAGTAGGCTTTGATCCAGCTGGGTCTCTCTACTGCTAACAGTTCCTTGAGGCGCGCGGGAACAGTGCGCGTCGTCGGCGACTTGAGCTCGGTCCGGACAGTTATTGGACGGTCGGTTTTTTGACACTGTCAACTTTTTAAAATAGTTGTATCGTATTTCGAAAATACAATAATAATATATTCGTGTCGTCTGTAAAGTTTCGCTAGCTTATCTAATCCAATCCTTTAAAAAACTTACAAAATTATGGAAATTTGACCATCATCATCATCATCATTTCAGCCGATATACGTCCGCTGTTGGAAATAGGCCTCCCCCAAGCGTCGCTACAGCGAACGATCCTGTGCGTCTCGCATCCATCGGTTTCCCGCAACCTTCACTAGGCCATCAGTCCACCTTGTTGGAGGTCTTCCAACGCTGCGTCTTCCGGTACGAAAAAATTCGATATTACACGTATAATAAGTGCTCTACGTAATTATTCATTTCTTTTAATTAAACAATGTTACGCATTATTACGATTCTGTTCAAGATACCATCAAGTTGTATACTAACTATCATTTTGTATAATTACAGTTACTTAATTTAATTTAAACACGAACAAAAAGTGAGTCATCATATTAATCGAAATTGTAACAAACCATTGTCGACAATTCTTACAAATGTGTTTTAAAAAAAATATTTCCATTATTTTTCAACAACTTTTACTCTCACCTCACCTCATCCGTGACTAATAGTGCTGCCCTATTTCTAGATCATGTAATTTATCGATATCGACAAACTGGTTTTATCTCTCTGATTTTCATTCCATTAATTTCATGCTTTATTGCTGTTTAGATTCCTAATAGGTGGTTGCGATATAATAACAGCTAATTAAGACTTTAACATAGTATAAACATACACTACTGAGCAATCATCTCAATAAGTAATCTAGAAACTAAACGATCACATAGCAATAACTTGACCTATGTTATCTTTAAGTCAATTATGCGAAATAAATCTAATCTAAATTGGTGTTAGAAGTCAGGAGATAATAGACAAGGTTTTATTACTATTAAAAACAAAATGTACTTTAATTTGACAAAAATATTCGTCTGATTAAGGTTCTAGAATGATCGCAATGCAACCAAAAACACCATCGATCCAGTCCGGTTGCGTTTCTGAGAAGGGCTCGGAACAATTCCGCCGCTAAAAACAATTAAATCGTAATTAAGGGCCGTATTAAGAGACGCGGCATGCGTCCGCGCATTGCCGCACTCATTTTGAGGATAGTGTTGTGAAAGTATCGATAAATTATGCATTGTGTTTTGAAAAGATTTTTGGAGAATGTAATCTAAAAATTACATTCTCCAAAAATCTTTTCAAGTTGAGTTGTTATTTATTTATTTTCATTCTTGGAATGATTTAGACTGATTAATGACTGAATGATTTAAAATACATAATAAAGCGTTTAATGTAAAATTATGCGTCTTTATTCATAGAAATCAATAGACTCATTTATTATGATTGTAGTGTCAATAACATTTCACAAGGACGTTTCATTGTAATCGTTAGAAAGTTTGACAACAAGGACTTCTTATCAATAATTGCGTAGGCGTCACCACTAAAACTTTCTCTTGCCAATATTAATTTATCGAACATTATGATTGATATAAAAACTTCGAAATCACTTGACACTTTACAAAGCACAAAATAAGAATAAAAATCCACCATTAATCCGACGCATACGAAATTCAAAATTCACGATTCGATTTTTGAATGGCCGATAAAAGTCGACACTCGAAACGCCCGCCAATTTTGCATGCATAAACATCGTAAATCTCATTGAATGAAAATGAGTATCGATATATCGATATCGGGTTTTACGATCGATTCATTACTCGAGTATAACTCGTAGCCTTATTGAGGACAATGCTCGAGCCACGTCCCTAACAATCACATCTTCATTAATTACGGAAGGAATTTTTCCGATGGTAACCTATGTGATAGAGCGCGAGTGATGAGCTGAAGCGATCGATTAGATAACATCCTTTTTCAACAGTCGTATTTTTTTTCATTGGCATGTTGTATTTGTTATTTTTCTGCTAGTATGTGATACAGTACCATCCAGATCAATATAATTTATGTAGCTTCTGCCAGCGGGTTCGCCCACGTCAAAGTAAATTTCACCATACAAACTTTGTGCCCCCGTTTCATCCCCTTAGGGGGTGAATTTTGGAAAATCTTTTCTAAGTGCTCGCCTACATGATAAAAGGAAACCTTGTGCAAAATTCCACGTTTTTAGTCCCAATAGTTTGGGCTTTGCAAAAATTATAAAATCAGCCTCACCATACAAAATTATAAACTTGATTGGACAGTTTAATAGTAAGTTTGTATGAAGAGGCCGATTTTTATTTTTCGTTTCCTGAAAAAATATTTTGTGGAAAGTTGTTCAGTTTCGTCTACTGAGCAAGCTCTTAATGTTTGCGGAGGGCTGTCCCTTACATCTTGTATATACATACAGATATAGATAAATTAAAATAAATACTTAAATATTTTTAGTCATCATTATATCCATTATCTTCGACTACATCGTCGCTTTCCTTCAGGTCATATTGCGGTCAAGCGCGATAAAAAAAACCTTCAGAGCGAATACTAAAATTAACTCATAATTAAAAGTATATTATCCGCTATAAAATACACCACACCCAATTTCCCTGTAAGTGAAAATTACCACTTTAAAGTCTGAACTTGCATGTACTAATTTGTCGCACGACTTTTTTGTGACCACGACTTGTCGAGATTCAGTCGCAATTAAGACTGTTTCCCATGTCTATTTAATTTTTAAGCTAATTAGAGCTTATTAAAAGGGTAATGAAGACTTCATTATTACATAATTATTATATTAAAAAGTTGTTTTGTCTTTTCACAGCAGATAAAAGGTGGACAGATTTGGCACGAACGACATTTCATGGCAAGTGCTTTTGGAGTATGACAAATTAAATATTTGTACTTTATTATAATTGTAGTTGGAAAGTGGGTACAGTACGGTCGAAAGTTGTTGGCTACTCTGAAGTTATATATATATAAAGGCATTCCGAACTACTCGAAAAAATACGTATTCATCATCATCATCATCTTCTGCTATGCCCCGTGTTATTTAAGATCGGCGCAACACATTTTATTTTTTCCATTCTATCCTGTCACCCGTCATGCTATCACTAACTTCCTTTTCTTTCATATCACTCTTCGCACAATCCATCCATCTTTTCTTTGGCCTCCCTCTCCTTGTTTACCCATCGACGTGTATACTCATAACTCTTTTAGTAACATGCGTTTCATTCCTTCTTTTTACATGACATACCAAGACATATTTCAGTCACTGGCGCCACTTTCAATCTTCCTCTGATATACTCATTTCTTACTTTAAATTTGCTCGTCACACCACACATCTATCTTAACATTCTCATCTCCGCTACATGCAATCTTTTTTCGTAAGTCTTTTTCACAGCCCAACATTCTGAACCATACAGTACGACAGGTCTTATTACGGACTTTACGCATTCGCCATATGTTTCTTAAAAAGAATTACTGATCAGCTAACTGTGCGAAGTTCGGTGTGGTCAAGATAGTTCGGTCGTATTGTAATTTTTTTTCCGTGGTCTTGGAATGCAAAGGGTAACTAAAGGAACACAAGGTTCTAGTCAGTAAAAGTATGATACGACCTCCATGAGTGATACGTCCTCCATTCCATTCAGTGTGGGAGAAGTAGTCTGACGATTTAATGTAATTGTTGTTAATGTATGTTATTCAAATATGACGATACTATCTAATTTCCGGGCCACGAGAGATAAAAATCATTATTAGATTTTCTGGTTTCACTGAAAATATTTAAAACGGATTTAATACAATGGTATGCGTTTCTGAGGAACGCTATTCCGATAGATATTTTTTCCGACTGGCAGTAGACTAACACAACTCTAAGCTGATGAAGTTTATTTCGACTGAATATATCGATCATTGTGGCGACACTTAGGGGAGGCCTATGTCCAACAGTGGACGTCTGTCGGCTGAAGACTAGACTAGAAGACTAGACCGAAATGATTTAAACACACTGAATATAATAAAGGAGTGACGGGCGAATTTTGAAAACTAGGATTTGATTACAAATTAATAAACATAACAAGAAAATATGATATGAATACATTCATTATGCATACAACTAAGAAGTGAAATCCCTTGCTGAAGTCTGTTTCTGATATCTACAACCAAGGTGTCTTTAAGCTAAGATTCGATATATTACTACTAGGCAAGCGTGCTCTATCGTGTACCACATCATCGTTTACCATCAGGTGAGATAATCGTAGTAGAAATGAAACAAACGCGAGCCTATCAACTATTAAAAGAAAAAGGTGGAAACTACAATTGAGCGTGACAGCATTGCCTACAAATAAAGGACATCTAATGCCTGGTTTATTCATAAATCTCAGTAGCAAGTTACTAATACAGAACGAATTCACAATAATATCGCTACGTCTACTATCTCGACTATACCAAACGAGACATCAATTGCAAAAACAATGTAGGTCGAGACAACGATGCATGAAATATTGCCGAGATAGATCCGAAGGCACCCGGACTTGTGTCAAATACATCTACAATTTATTTCTACATCTACATTTTATTTTTTTATACTGTTGAATAAGTAATCACTGGTAATGATCTGGATGAAGATACAGTATATTTTGTTGTAAAATTTTTGTAAAGAATTTCAAAATGTAACAAGCTAGCTACAAATATCAGAAAACGTCTGAACAGTTAGTTCTAATGACGCAACAAAGTAAGATGGCAAATCACAAGAAGTACGTGATCTAGAAGGACTTGAGTATGAATAGACATAGTAAGTTGAACAGCTTATTGTGGATGTTCGTGAATGTAACAGCACTCATGACCGGAGAATTTGTTGTATTGGGTGAGAACTGTGTGCTGCTGTGTTAAAAAGAGCAGAGATAAAATATATGTGTAATTGTATGCTCGACAACACCTAAGCTGTACATTTCCAGCGTAAGATGATCTGCAGTAGTACAGAAAGACCATACAATATTAGGTAAGCTTAAACTAGAATATAAAGCTTGATATATCATCGAGTTTACCAACAGATGTAAATGCAATCATTTCATCGTGTTTTCCTAGTTGCGTAAGACTACTAGCTCATTGACTATGATTGCAGGTGTAAAAGGTTTTATAGTGATAGAAATTCTTCAATATAGTAAATTAAATAAAGATCATTTACAAAGCTCGATCGCCAATATCATTAATTGTAATAAAACTTTAAAAAATCAAATATTAAATAACCAATATTCGATTAATTTTAATAACAGAGCTCTTAAATAAACCTTTAGCATCAATCATGACAAATGTACAAAGGAGGTACCTCTACCCGTTTGTGTTTTTTTTACCTTCAAAATATTCAAATCTCTTGTTTTGTGAAATATGAATTAATCAACATTACGTAATAACGGAAACAAAAAATAACAAACGGTTAAAACAGCTGACAAATAATGACGTTGCGTGAAGATAAAATTTAATAATCACTGTTACTCTTAAAATTAACTTCAACGTTAATCTAAGTTACATAATATGTTACAGTTTCCATCAAAGCTATCTACATATTATGTAGCTCTTGGTGCAACCCACTTTAAGTGTTAAAGTGTTTCAGTAAACTATCGCTCTAAGACTCTAAAATTACAGGTTGACTCAAATAGCCACTTAAGAGTTTAGAGGTTTCCAGTCTTCGCCTTCGGGAGCAACTAAGTCAGTATTCAAGAAAATAGCAGTTTCAACATAACCAAAGGCGAAGTTAACGAAAAGGAACATAATGTTTCTATGATAAGAATTAATGTATGTTTGCGTGTCAATCGTGCTATTCTCTATGCAAATTATAAGCTTAATCAACATGAAACTATGTAAGCTCTGTAATGAGCCAGGTCTGTGGTAGCTACACTACTGTTACTGGCTGCTTAACTACGAGTATCTAGTACGTAAGTAGTCATTAAACAACTGATGTCTTTAATTTCACATAGTAGGGTACAAATTTTAGAAATTATAGTTTTAGAAACTAAACGTCTTCCCCAGGATATAAACTAGTGCTGCAGTGCACTCTATCTTATAAACAATCTGGCGAAAAGGGGTTTCGTCGATCCTTCTCAAATAAAGTGCCAGTGTGAAGCTTCTTCTAGAATATGATCTACTGTGTTACCCATCCTGCACAAACTGCATCTTTAACAATTTATACGAGGATAATGATAGAGATGTACATGTTGGAAAAATAATCTGAGGTCATTGACAAGAAAAGAAGAAGATTGGAGTTTAAAATACTAAAGCATATAAAATGTTGCTAGAAGAAAATTACGGTTCTCCTAGTAAAAGGTAAAAAAGTTAATTATGTAGCAGTAATTAACGTAATGTAGTAGCATTGTAATGCTCACGTAGCCGACAGACAAACGTTGAAGTATTTAGCTTTATAGCAACAAACACACAAATCTACTAATGAGTGCCAAACTAACGCCAACAATAATACAATATTGCTATAAAATAGTCTAAACACGTACATTAGTTACAAACAACTTAATACAAACCGGGTAATTCGTCTCGCTCGCTCGTAAAATGAAGACATAATAGAGGCAATTGAAGTAACAACACACAGACACGCAATCTTAACACGATCCCATTTACACTTTTTGTTTAACCGTACAAAACAGTCTAATTTAGCAATTCTAATGCAGCTACCGAATTTGAAGACGGAAACATAATTAACTGTAATTATTTCTTTGTTTCAGAAGCTGAAAACGGAAGTATGGGACACGATTTGGAAGGAACACTTCGTTTTGTAATCAACGATGCACAAAATTATAATTTATAAATACATAATGACGTTGGTGATTATGATGGACGGGATAAGGTTGGAGTTGACCTGACAGAAGATTTTGCAAACGGTGATTAATATAAACTAGTGGTTGTGATTGGACTTTATAAGAGTGATGAAGTGTTGACTGTTAGTGGTGAAGAACATGTCGAAGTGCTAGGACTGTAAATAATGCCTGATCGAGAGTCGGTGGGAGGTCCTGGGAGTGCAGGCAGTGGTTTCCTACCACTACAGTTCCCCTCGGCGTTTGCGGCCTTCCATGCTTCTACTCCACCTGGCACTCCTACTACAGCTATGCATCACGCTACTCATTATCATCACCATGCCCAGTAAGTACAAATTAATAATGAAATATACAAAATAATATGTTTGCAGCTTAAAAATATAAGGACGAGAAGTTGAAGCCAGTGTTGAAAGTTCTCACATTAATAAAAAGAAGTTTAGAACAAATACCACTTATAAACGCACATAAATTAATACAGAAGGCAATGAATTAATCGAAGTAATAAAGATATAATTGATGATTAATGATTTGTGAACATAGATATATTGCAAATAATGTTTTATTAATGCAACCTGGTGTTTATCCTCATTGCAACGGTAGTACTAGCCAATTCGTCTTTATTACCCTTGCTAAGTATTAAGCACTGTCATTGCGCTCCACACTTAGTCCTTTCAACGTTTTAGTACCCCGCTTATCATAATCTAGCCTCTGAACGCGGAGCGCTTTCATATCAGACGAATCCATCTACATATGTAATTTTATTATGATTCGCTTGCGAGGCAAGTGTCCTTTAATATTACGATCGCTTCACGTTACCCGCTCGCTCCTAAACGTCAAGCACGTTTATTGGCCAACTCCATAAAATAGAGTGGTTCATTAAACATTTTACATGCTACGAAACCTTTTTATTACATAATTGCATGTGTTACCTTTTTAACTTAACTGTAATTCAAAACATTGACTTTGTTGTATTCATTTTCAATTAAAACTGTAACTACATTATCAGTAATAAAATTCGTATTTGTTTCTTATGCACCTTTATGCATATGCTGTTCGTTTCCATTAGTAATATTACCTTATTCCAACTTTACTAAGTTTTTTACATCTTGCGAGGGAATTTATATCGGGAGCAGGTAGAAAACTTTTAGATTAGATTAGAGCCGGCGTATTAACTGTGGTTTACGGCCGGCCGACCATAAAACCCCGTCCAGGTGAGACAACGTGTTACTTAATGATAATTTATTGCAAAACATCGAACACCGCGAGCCGGTCAGATTTGACGACAACATTAATCTTCTGTAACTGGGGCGATATAAAAATGGAGTCGTAAACACCAAAAAGGGTTAGATCAGCACCTGAACCTTTGCGGTGACGACTGATGAACAGGAAGTCGTCAAAGGAATTGAGACATTTACAATGTTAGGATGGACGTTAATAAAAGCAGGACGGTGCGTTTCAACAAATGAGTTACTTGCTGTGCTCAAAGGGTGCGTGATGTATGGCGGCGGCTGCGCCGAGCCGGCCGACTGAAATGATTAATGCCTTAGTACCGAGCCTCAAGGCACGCCTCGGCTTAACCCTCACACTGCGCCACGAAAATTTAAAATCATAATTTACTAAGCACTTGGAATTTTACTGTTGTATGTGAATCCAGTATGGCTTTACCCCAGTGGCAATATTTTATACTTTCTTGTTGTGCGTATCCATAACACTTGATGTTTGAAAACTAACCCAAGACCGAGTACTCGTAGTTAGGATGAACCTTAAATCTTCAAGTGGAAACATTTAGAGATGAAGTCGGTTTCAAAATTTAAAGGCTCCATCCTCGTGCAATAAACTCGTTATTTCCTACGTCTTATTTATATCGGTTGTGCAACTCGTTATGGTGAATGTAAAATCGGGTATGAAATTGGTTGTATAAAGACGTCCGCTTTCTCGGAAGTCCAGTAATCCTTTATCCACGGTCCGTGGCGAAGGATTTCGTCGCCGGATGGGTGTACCCATTAACGACCGTTTCTCGGTGCCTCATTTAACCCGTTGCTGCGATAATTGCCACCACGTGTTTATTTCCAAGCGTTCTAATTATAGCACGCACAATGGGTTGGACACGATCGGTTATTTTGGCTCCGTTCGCTCCGTCAAAGTCAATTTTGTCCAGCCACAAAAGAGGTGTTGCGAGTCGCCTGTCGTTTGATTCATTAACTGGAACCCTTTGAACTGATGTATAAGTATCGCGCCACTTCAACTATTAATTCTGGTCCAACCTTTTTAGCTCCGGCTTGGTGCTCGATGCGTGTCGTATTAGTTTGTTGTTTTGCATCATTGGCGTTGTTGCCACCATTCCCACCTGCTGTTCTTTTTGTTGTTACATTTATCTTGTGGCCATTCACTGCTTTGGAGTTCGTATATAATTATACATTGGGGACATTATTTATCGCCGGTTTATCTAACCTTTATCTACCGTGTCTTATACAATCTGCTTTGAAAATGTTCATATTGAGAAGAATGGGCTCTCCTGTGAATGGCTAGATTCCGTTAGCGTCCACTTACGTCAAAATTGTGTTGGTAACTTGGGTCGCACATGTGTCGCCACAAAAGCTTACGGCCACAATAAAAGCGCCATTCAGCCGCCCGCATCCCACTCCGTCCTCATTGTGAACGTCCTGGCTTCACAAATCATCAAAGAAAAATCCATTATTATTGACGTAGAGACAAAGGCGTTATCGAGTCGTGATTGGGCGTCGTGTGTGGTTCACTATTGTTTCAGGGTGTAACATAAAATCCTCCGCCAATTAGATGCAATAACTCTATCATTTATATCAACGCTTATAAAAAGTGTAAGTTTAATCGTGACATATGATATTTATTTAAACGTTTCGAGATTTCTTGTCATCGATAGCTTTTTCTGTGTTGTAAACATAAACATTGGTGTTCGGAATCAATCTGATATGTTTGGGTGCTGTTACGTTGACAACTGTTTTGATCTTTGTCTATTTTATGACATGTGACAAAGATGGAGAATGTTTAAGCTTAGATTTTATGGTCGTAATTTAATTCATGAATCCCCAAGCGACACCCGGTGGCCGCGCATCTATTGTCTTACTATTGTGTCTCTAATTGACGGTATCTGAAGGGTTAAAGTAAAGTTTATCTATCTGACTCAAGTACTGTGTGCTCAAAGTAAGAAGACATTATGAGAATTTATTATGAGTGTTATAAAAGTAATCTTTGATAATATTATTAGGGATAGCAATTTCTACAGAAAAAACTTGTGAAACCAATAGTGGTAATTTGAATGACACTTTGTAGATGAAGTTGCAGTTTTACTTTCAACCATAGTAAAAGACATGTTCGTTCAAATATCTCAAAATCGCAAACACGAAACTGAGAGCAATATCAATACTGAGCCACCCATTAATTTTTCACAAGTCAAAGCCACGATTGTTTGAAGAAATGTAAAAACTGTCAAAAGTCAATATTGAATGATTCATTTGTGTTGAACTACAGAAGTTTCACACAAAAAGAGTTCAAATAAATATATAAGTTGTAATTATTGAGTTTTTGAAGCAATATTTGAAAATGAAAAAGAGATTTATCGTGACATGGTAACGAAGCCTGGGCTTGAAATCGATTCGAGTCTTTGTTGGTTCAGGTCTTATGAATACGTGAAGTCATTTTAAAAGATCGCTTCGGGTTTGTGGTCTTTAAACTCGGAAAGTTACTGTTGCAGTCTCTTTAAATTATTATTTTAGTTTTTATAATAGTGTAACTCAGTTAAAACAAACATAAACTTAGGATATTTATTATCTCCTAGATTTAAACAGGTCCTTGAATGACTGACTCCCGTTCTAAATATACTGGCTAGAATATTAACATTAGGACGCTATTACTAAAGGAAATCTATTTCTAAATTATATAGTTTTCTCTATTCCTAAACGGTTTTAAAAAACAAGTTACATCTCAAAACATAGCTTTATAACTATATGAATCATGCCAACATAGGTGATGTGTTGGACATAAAGGTTTCCATCCTAACGGAAGCGAAAAAAATAGCACTACCAAACAAATAACTTGCTAAAAGCCTCCCGTCTAACAACACTTATCTATTGTGAACCAAAACCTTTTTTTTTGTCCGAAAAGATTCAAGACTTGTCCCTTAATTGACCAGAAATGTTCTCGAATCGGTCAATCTCTATAAAGCAGTTCCGGTCATAAATTGTCCCTCCACATCCCGTTTGACTGTCGTTGTTGTCCTGACCACGCTCGGGGTATAAATAGTCTGGCCATGAAATAATCCTGGGAATAGCACTGTTCCGGAAGGTTTAATAGCTTCTGTACAAATGTGGTTACTCTTTTATTTCATAATTCACTTGCGAAATCACTCAAAAGTTTATAAGATGAATTCTTGAGTTGATAGAATCCCAAACACGCATTAAACTGTCTTGAAGTAGATTGGATCCATTTGATCCATTATCTGAATTATTTAGTGACGAAAAAATGCTGTCGTATTTTTCAGCGAATCTCGATTTAAAACTGTCTGACGCGCGTAATGTGTCCGGCATTTTGTAATTATAAATTGGAGCAAGAATTTTAGAAATTGAATTGAAAAAAAAAACTTTATACGTATTTTAATATTTTTGAACAGTATTAGATGAATTTTGTGTCCTGTTTCGAAGACTGTTTCTATTATGGTCACTTTGAAGCTGTCCAGTAATATGCAAATGTTTGCTGTATTGAAATGCCAAACGAATTCGGGTTAATCACATATAACTCAACACTAGTCGCATCCATGTGACCTCCCACTTTGGTCTATAAATACTCCCTGCTAATAACTATCCACACTTATTGTAGGCAAATTTTGTCTGTCACACTTCGTAATACGTGCCACTGTATGAATATTTCATTACCTTTTAATAGACTATGCGTTATCCTGTTTAAAAATGGTTAAATAATTAATTATGTAAGCAAGTTCAGTGGGTGGGGAGTTGGGAAGGATGAGTTGTGGACTGTCGGTATCCATTCATTAATATCATGAAATATTAGTAAAGTAAATCTCCCTGATGTCACTTTGAAAAATAGCATCCTCAAAATTTTTAAGAAAGTTTATAAGAAATCAGGCCAGGCTTAGCGAAATTGGGCGTCAATGGAAGCTTATTCTTTAAATTCCCAATAATCGCCATCTGGACCATAAAAACGGTAATAATGAAGGAGAAGAAAAAGAGTGGGGTCATGCAACGTCGCGTGTGTACAGTAGCCGAACACAATCGTGCGCAGGCGCAGACCTGCTCATTAAAATCTTAAGGTGCGCGCGCAGACGTGTGTAGGGACAGATATGGAAATGTAAAGGGTACTGGGTGGGTAAATAGGAACGCTGATGGGGAAATTGGATTCTTAACAACTTAAGGATGATGATGGCAATATTGTTGAAGGAGTAATTTATTAACTTTTGTATATTAAGAGTAAAACATTGGATAATGTTTTTATTTGATTTTGGAAACATAGCTAGAAACATATCAGTCTTATGACTTTGACTTATGACTTTTCTCGCTCAGTCTTAGGGCACATCTTATGACATTTCCCGCTCTAGTGTGGAGTGAGAGGGCGTGTCAGACTTTTACTGACTAAAACCACACCACCGTCCCTTCAGTTGTTTTGTGTTCCGGGACTATGAGTACCTTTATAGTTTTCAAAACCAATCCCATGACCCTAGCAGGCATCGACCCTGCTGGGCCCTTACGGTCGCTCCGATTCCCGACGCCCAGTTCGTCTCATGTCACAGTGGCTGAGGCGTGAGGGTGTACATTTCCTTACTCTTGCATCAGTAGGTGTACTTTGTTAACCTTTTTGTAAAGCGCTCTGTTTGTTTGTAGACTCTAAACGATGTCATACAGTATTCTCAACAAAACATAAATAAATTCTAATCAATAAAAACTGTAGTAGTCCTAGAAATATCCCCATAAACCCATAGCTGTAACATAACCTCCATAAATCACACGACCAATAACTATAGATGTACACAGGAACCAATAAACGTTCATTTTGCGTTTAAATACGTTGTTTTGTTATTTCATTATGTTGCGATTTTTTATGCGTCACGGCGACTGCGTCGACACAATCGCGCGTAAATCGGTCGCGCGGTTTATTGTCGCGCGTCGATTACCGTCTTAATGGTTCCCTGTTGGACCTTGGGATGGTGTGAGGGGGTCTTTAAATAGTCTGGTACCAATTGGAGGCTGGCATGGTGGCCTCTGATACAATGAGACTATAATTCGAACATTTGGTATTATTGTACTTACCAGTTTAAGTATTAACAGTAGCGCAGCTGTAAACTCCCTTTGAAATGAATGAATTTGAAGTACAGTTTTGGTTCATGGACCTACGTTACTGCCTAAAACTTAAGTATGTATGTTCCTACATTTGCCCTTAGCGTTCTAGTGCTAGAAAGGTCGTGGGCAGGGCACATTACTCGCAACACGATGATTGATGAGGCCTGGAGAAGCGCAGGAAGACCTGACCTTCCACAAGGTGGATCGATGACCTGGTAAGGGAAGCAAGACGCACAGTACCAGTCATAGTGGTGACGCTTGGGAGACGCATATATCCAGTAGAGGACGCTTTTCAGGTGAAATGATGATGATCACGGTCAGTTCCGCAGCTCTGGCAAAAGGATTCAGCCTGACTTCCTTTGCTTTAAATTTCAGGGAGTACATATACGAGGTGTATTCCTCATTTGTCTCATCTCCCGGTTTTCCATCTACTATCCAAGTGTATCCTACTCCTTCGAAGTCTAAAGCCACTAATACTCGTTGACACTTTTAAACCCCCTATTAAATCCCGTACATTCTTGTCTTTTGCCAAGATTAAGAGCTTTCATTTGACACTGTTAAGAGTTTAGAAACAAATAAATAATCTAAAGTAAAAAAAAAAAAAAGTAGTGAAATGGAGAAAGAGGTGGTAAGGAGGTTAGTAAGGAACTAAGTTTATAGATGGAAGTTGACTTGGAGCTTTTTTTTATTTTATTTTTTTACGGTGGGCAAAAATCATCTTATGACAACCCCCGCTCTTGGGTGGAGCGGGAGATAGTGTCACACTGTTACTGACTAAAAACCCACCCTGTCCTTCTTCATACCGAGGCTCGAGTTTCCTTTCGGATATCCCTGGCCCCAGTAGGCTTCGACCCAGCTGGGTCCTGTTGCTGACAACTCCTTGAGGTGCGCGGGAACAGAGCGCGCCGTCGACGTCTTGGGCTCGGTCCGGATAGTTACCGCACGGTTGGACAGCGAGCTACCTATTGCTCGCCATCCGCGAGCCCGCTGACTTGGAGCTTGGGAAAAATGTGTTAGATTATAAATAAAATTATTTACTCCATAAGATAGATAAAATTAAGTCTTTCCCCAACATTTAAAAATAAATAAACCGATAAATGTTTGTTTATCTTAGAGAAATATTCTAAAAGCGTAATACAAAATGTGTAGTGAAACACAATCCAATATCAAAGCGCGTTCGTTCGGAAACGTGGCACCTGCGATTGTGTTTACTGAAATAACAATGCACTGTGGACGAGTGTGGGGCGAGGCATAAGCGGAAGCGGACGAAATATTGAACAGATTGAACTACTGTTTTAAAACGTACACTTGAATATTTGCTACACTGCATTGAATATGTATGGTTTGGATTCAAATTCGAGATTAATAGAGAGGAAGATGAATTTGCCAACCTCATAATTGGAACGAAAGCCAAAAGTTTTATGATTTTGTTTTATTGGTATGACATATTAACTATTACCTGCTATCAGCGATTTCGCCCTCCTGATAGTAGAAAATTATCCCAAGAAAACATACTTTCCGGATGACTTTGACTTTGACTTTTGACTTTGAATCTAAAATATTTCGATTAAAAATTTTACAAACTTTCGGCTTTATAATATTAGTGATTCATAAAATTCAAAATAGTATACAATAGTAGATCAAATGCGCAACTGAATAAATTATTAAAAGATCATAAATATTAAGCTACAAACTCGCTGCATTTTGTAACTTGCACCGCGTTTAAATAAATACTAACTTCAGGAAGGGTTCAATTTGTACGGAAGGAATTTGGATAATAAAACGTCAACTGGGATAAGGGTGCAGACACAAAAAACGTTTTAGAAAAAAAGATCGTAAATGAATTGCTCTAGGCAAGAAAAAACGTTTTAAAAAAAAAAAATACGAAATAAATTTCTTTTCGCCAAGTGACACGAAAACGTTATTGATATTTTTAGACAAATCAGATTATTAATAAAATCCAATAAAAAACTCATATAGTAGCTTCACATTTTGACTTTACCCATACATAGAAGTACAAAATGTTTTTATTTAAATGCATTTGGAAGCCACAAATGTCAAAAAGTTTAATAAAAATAAAACTTGTTGATTACGATGGCACTTTACTTTGGTGACAGTCATGTCTATATTTTTTTATCGCAAAAATAAAAACAAAATACCCACGTACAATTACATTTTTGGGTAACATCATAAAAATGTTATGCCTTACTTTTGAGCATTAATTTTTGGGCGTGAGCGAGGACCTTCTAATTTTGGCAGAAGTACCTAATTAAGATTATACATTTATTATTATTATTATTTATACATTTATTTTTTATTTTTATACATTTTCCTTTATTAATAAGGTGGTGTAACACGTTTATGTTTAAAAAATTGCAGCTTGCTTTTTTAATTGGGATACACCCTGCTATAACTTATATTAAAAGCTTATAAACATTTACAATATAACAACATGATTTGATAGCATCGTAATTAATTTGCCTTGAAATAATTAACTCGCTACAACAAACTACTTCACTGCGTCAGTAGATTGGTATTTCATAATATAAAAAAAAAACATAATATAAAAATAAAGTTTTAAGACACAATGTGCAATAAAATATAACTAGCTCTTACCAGCAGCATCGCCCACAAAACTAGGTTTGTAATAATTGTATGAAAATAATTTATAGCTTACAACACTTGCAGTGATAGTGCTGAGAAGAAGTATGGAGGGATACTCGTGGTCCTAAAACGCAAAAGGCAACTGAAGGAACATAGATGTGTGGTTTTAGTTAGTAAAAGTCTGATACTCTCACTCCTCCCTAGAATGGGAGAAGTCATTAGATGATTTCCCACCTTAAGAAAGCGATAGTGCTGCTTTTTATTAAAGAAAGAATTTTCGATATCAGATCTGTAGTTTCACAGTTTACATACAAACTTACGAATGGCACACTTAATATTTTATTTAACTTCTTCAACAACAAATAAATTTAACTAAACTAAAACTAACTTTAAAAAAACCCTTAAGAACTAAAAAAAAAATGGCAATTTAAATTAAGGCGTCGAAAAATTGCTCCGCATCGCTGTCGACTGATAATGTAGCCAAAAGACTGAGAACACATTGCCAAGCTGAATGGCAATGCCTATCCTTTGACCGAAGTAAAAGCCAGTACTTATGAATTGTAACTTTTTATAATATTGAGATAAAGGGTTTTTTTCCTGCTTCTCTTATAACTTGTACCAAACACCAAACCATCTTTCCGACACTGTCCGTTTATTCGCGAATTGGGAGTGAATTTCGATAAAACATTATCGTAAAATTCCGTTTTACAATTTCATTACGACATTTCAAGAGGTGCATTGGCAGCAAATAATAAATTTTATATTAAATATGTCGGTCAAAGGATGGCTTTGAACTCAATAGAGTTGTTTATGGTATATGAAACCTTATTCGTGATCTATTTTAGACATGAAGGTAAATTGGTTATTGTGTTCAAGGCTTTTGTAATTTTCCAAATTGTGTAAGATTTTTACAGAGGTTTCCAATTTATTTTTTTTTGATTAATACTCAACGAATAGCTTACTGTTTTAAATTATACAAGGTGTATGGGACAACCCTCCGCAAACTTTAAGGGCTTGCTCAGTAGACGAACTGAACAACTTGCCACAAGTATTTTTTTTCAGGAAACGAAAAAAAATTCAGCCTCACCATACAAAATTATAAACTTGATTGGACAGTTTGTGTGGATTCGGTTTTTTTTTTTGTTCAGAGCTGTGTAATTTGTTGACTTGTAGAAATTAACATGGAACTAAGAAGATAGCTTGATAGTTATAGCACAGTCTTTTTAGGTTACTTATATTTGTGCTATGCTAGAATTTGATCTTAAAAATTAGATCTTAAAAGTCTCCCATGGATCCATGGGTCTGGGTCATCCATGTACAATTTATGTACACGTACAAGCAAAAATGGTTAACACGCTGCAGAAATGTGAACGCCGCAACAGCACCCTAAAAGCATTTTTAATTGGACCCTCAAAAAATTTTACACTCTCTGGGTTTAGTCAACTCAAAAACTTTCTGTGTATCCCATGGGTATGGTCTTGATACTGAAATAAACCCAGCAAACATGACCAATGAATTTGAAATAAAAATACAAACTCAGCATCTGACTTCATCTCTTATTATAACCTCTACACTATCTTTGAAAATACAGCAGAACAGCAATCTAATCAACTCGCAGACGTTATAAATGGCAAGGACCATTCTAGTTCATTCCGAAGGTTTATACACCCTGTATATATTGCAGCAGGGGTCAAGACCCTTAGGCGTGTCAGTTGCTCGTAAAGTGAGTATCTCAATAAAAATGTACCCTAGTGCGGCAACCGACGTCTTTTACGACTCGTTCCCGGTTTTATATATCGTATATATTGTATATGTGAGGTTATGTATATGTTAATAATCATGTGGAGGGTGATTAGTTTGTGATTGTTGTCCTCGTTAGGGAGATTTTGGAATTTTGTTATATGGCGGATTTTTTGCACCTTGTTATCCAAACGCAATCATGTATTGCTTATGGTCTTGAAGATTTTCTGTGGTATTTATTTCTTTTTATCTGTCATCAATATGTATTCTATTTTTATCTCTGAATGAAAGCATTTCATTATATACAATACTGTCATATTCATTTTAATATTTATTATTTTGAATGAGTTACTTTTAGGCAAGTATGCTCTATATCTTGTCACTTTTCAGGTGAGACAGAGCACGAGCCCATCAATAATAAAATGTACCATATTTGGTAAATTTAAATATGCTTAAGTATATTCTGTTTCACTCCATCACCAATCCCAAAACAAAAATACCAACTCTATAAATCGAAATAAACTGTGAGAACGAGACCAATAACATCTTAAATACATCCTCCATCTCACAAAGTGATCTACAGTTATAAACCAAGAATTCGCATTACTCCAACTAGACGTCACTCACTATCTAGAAAGTAGGAGCACTACTTGAAAGCTAAATTTACCGTACAGAGAGCCCCCTGTCGACTGAGGTCAATGAAGGCATTGACAGTGCAAGGGCAGAAACGAAGTAGATCGATATTACAATTGAGGCAGTTCTATTGGTACTTCAAGTTTTAGTAGCTTTTGACAATGAAAATGCAATAAATACCGGGAACTGGATTTAATGGGACTGATTTTGGTTGTTTGGACGAAGATAATGAAATGGGTAACACTGAAAGGGAAGTAGTAAATGACTTATACAAAATGGTGTCGTCAAAATATGTCGAAGAAAGCATGACTCAAAATGATAAAAATATACTTAAGGAAAAAGCTATTACTAAAAGTCTGAAATTGTTTTTCGGATCACCCAGAGTGGGGAAAATTAAAGGATGACTCATCACAGCAAAACAAAAAAAATACAAAAGTCATTTTAAATTAATTAAATGTTCCTAGAAAAGTGTGGAAGGCTAATATATTGATTGAAATGGCAAAACCTCTAATCGATAGAAGACTTGTTGATAAAGAAAGAAGCGTGCCAAAGAAAAACATAAAGAGAAAAAATATAAAAATAAACTCTGACACTGTCTGTCGTACCACCCTGAATGGGAGAAATTACTGTTGACAATTTCCCACTTCAAATAAAAAAGTATTAAAAAAGTCATTAGAAATCAAATGTACCAAGAAAAATGTTGAAAACTAATATATTTATTAAAATGATAACATCTGAAATCGACAGAAGATTTGTTGATACAGAAAGAAGCGTGCCAAAGAAAAACACAAACAGAAAAAAAAACATCTAATTAAATATATCCAAGAACATACGTAGTTATCAGTCGTTATCAAATTCATTACAGATAAAAACACGGAACTATAAAGCAAGATGTATTCTTTCAACAGCCCAAGTTAACAAGATGGCGTTTCTACTTATCAGTAAGGTTAAGGTACGATACCCCCTCACGTATTGATTACTAAATAAATAATTAACAGAGGCATACTGTTCTCATGTAATTGCACTGATAAATTTTAATAGCGAAATTATTATTGGAACATTGTATTTAAAATTTACTCTAGTAAAAGTAAGCACTGGTTTTCTACCTAAAGGTACCACCAAAGACAACTTCAAAAGTTTTTTGACAGACAGAGGCAGTTCCAAAATTGCATGACTTGATTCCGCCATCTCAATTCTACCATCGGACAACCCGACGTACAAAGAGTATCCACCCATACTTTGTTGAAACCTCTACGGTCCGGACTTAGCGTTTCGTCTCGTCGTTTATACCACGTACGTCGAAGGAATGTAACAATCTGCCTGCTGTGGTCTTCCCGTCAGACTATGACTTGGGTATCTTCAAGGCTAGAGTGAATAGGCTTTTAATAAACTAGTGCGCCTCACCATCAGAGATTGCATCACTACTTACCATCAGATGGGATCGCAGTCAAGCACTAGTTTATAAGAATTAAAAAAAAATTGCTTTCTTATATAAAATTGCTTGCATAGTGTGGTACGGTTTTACCTTGTGAAAGTAGAAAAATATTGAAGGGAACATACCTACTACTGGAATAAAAAAAAGTGCTTTACTGTACTATTATCTATTCATGTGTCTAATTTCATCTAAATGCGGTCTTGGTCAGCTTGACGAAATTTTTGCCTTTAAAATATTAATATGATGTCTATGTTTGTGAGTCTACTTGTTCAAGACTACCATTGCTGCGTTCCTGTAATCGTTGCTCATACTTAAATCGTTTTCATTAAAAATAATAATGTTTCCTCAAACATCTTTGAAAGGTCAAATATAAGTAGCATGATTCCTAATTTTAAATTCTTATAAAACATAATTGAACTTCTTGTTTATATCTATTTGGAGAGAAAATAATAGATCCAAGACGCTCATAACCTTATTATATTAAGACTTCCTGCAATTTTGTTTATCATATATTTCGATGACATCTACAAGTGTAGAACTAGTGAATTATTTGACTCGAATATGTAACATACCGCATTTACAATCTCGCTTGCCAAGTGTGCTAATTATGACAATATCCTAGAAACATTAGTCAGAGAGAGAGAGCGCAAGTGCACGTTCGCACTGAATATTTACAGAGTAATTTGTGTGTAATAAATAATATATTATTATTGTTTGATCTAAAACTTGTATGCAAATAACAACCATAAGGCTTGTCATATGTTAAAGCTTATGTTATGGCTTTGGTTTAACATTTTGACTCAAAAGGGCTATAAATATGAAAATATTTATTTCTCTACGTGACAACGCATTCAAATTATTGAAATTAAACATTGTTTTAATGAACACTTAAAGTTCGGAGGAAATAGGAATACTGGCTTTCTAAATGAAGCTTTCTCTCAAAACCATAGTTTCAATCAACTATAATATCCGATTTCCGGACCGTGGATCAAATATTTACAATAAGGAAGGAAGTACCAAATATTTTTGAAGTCCAAAATGTAAACAGTACGTACTAGTAGTGACCGGGAGACTTCCCGTGGCACAGAAGGACATAAACGGTATTAGGGTTACCAACTAGTCATTAATTAAGCATAAGAAAGATGCTCTTAGAGACATTATTGAAATCAAAGCTTTAAAAATGAAGAATCACAATATCAAAACACAAGCTTTTGAAAGAAAAAAGAACAATGCTGATAATATTATAAACTTTAAACTTAATTACCCAAAGATTGATGAAATTCCAGATAAAGAACGCAGTGCTAACAGCATCAAAACCAGACGGAACAGCCTGCCAAGCTCTAGGATCAAATAGGGTTACCACTAAAACCGTAAGCAAATCCTGAGGGCTACCCTAGTTCATAAATCACGTGTACATAGTCCGATGACCCGTCGGGCGGAAGCGTACACCGCGCGGCGATGCTGGCGCGAGGCAATAAAATAATGATGATTTATTTGTAAACACGGTCGATGTGTGCGCGTCAACGCAGGGTCGTAATATTGTGCATACGTGAAGGGTAACTTGGATGTTCGTGGATGATTAATGATTTGTATTGGTTTATAAGACTTGTGAGGCTTTTTGGACAAATTAGGGATAATGTAGATGATGAGATGGCTATAATTTTGTTGTATATGTTAAATTGTTAGGGTTTTTTTAGAAGCAGATTTGATAAAGCATACAGTACTGGGCTTCTGTCAGTGGCTTTGCAAGCGTGAATCTAAAAAGTATATAGTCTATGTCATTCAGTGATAAAGTAGCATTTTAATAACAATAACCATTTATTTCAGGCATCGGAGGCCCATAGAAAAAAAACATAGAATAATCTTATAAAATACTACCTAATACTATCTTACAATACTGGTGCAAGATTTTTTATAATTGGTCTAATAGTTTTTGAACTTTTTCATTACGACAAAATACCTAGAAATCTTTTCTTTTTATAATATAAAATATAGATGACGATAAAGACGAATTTCTTTGGAAAGCTTTATTGCTGTCTATATTAGACAGCAATAAAGCTTTCCAAAGAAAGCCCCTAAGCCCCTGTAGGTTAAAAAAATAGACCTTGCCATATAGGCTGATACTCTTATTAAATAGATACTATACATTTAAAGGCTGACCAAAACATCTCAACAGTTCGTAATAACTTTATTGAGATAAAATAGCAGTGCCCACCATTACCTGGCCCTGTACTGTGCGCCCGCGCACCGAGCAATTGTTTACAATAGTTGATCTTGTTTATTTTCGCTGCATATGGATTAAAAAGCTTCCAAAAGTCCATTCCGGTCGTTTATCACCTTTTTTATTTACATATTCTTCATTATTACGCTACTGTTTATGTACCTGGGGAATATGATGTTATAGGACTAACTTTATAGATATGTTATATATAGAAAATAAACTTTAAGGTGGTGCATCACGACTCACATTTTCACTGTTTTTCATACTACCGCTCATAACTGAGTATGACGTTATTACTCACTTTTCATTAGACATGTTGGAAACACAGTATCTTGTGGATATTATCTAGGTTTCTAAAGAAACCAATTTCTAAATTTGTGTAAAACTAATCCAGTAAAAACCTCTGAAAATGTCCTATTTTGTATGAACTTTGACACTTCATAATTTGCCTAAAAATTAAAAAGTCATAAAAGTAATCCTCAAGAGACCTTGTAAATTTTATTAAGATTCTAAATAATGACCACTTTTTCCAAAAACTTTTAAGGGTTTAAAAAAAACAGCTATTTCCTGGAGCAAGTTTTGTGAAATTTTCGAGTAAATCTCGGAATTACCGAATACTAACAGAGTTTCCAGGCGTTATCTCTCTTTTTTTGCGTTGCCTTTTTGTCAAACATCGCGTTGGATTGCATTAAATGAAGTAACAAGCTTTTAAACCATTTTCGATGTTTACGATAAGCGAGTGGAGAAGGACCCTCTTAAAAGAGATTTACAAAATCCGTCTAAAAAAAAGTACATTCTAAATTTTTTTATCTTTGAGACCGGTACATAGGAAGTGGTAGTACAAAAAGTTTTATGCAATTTTAAAACAACAAAAAAAAAACAACAAATGACAAGTCCAAATGCAACGATAAATCACTCACCATTTAAACATGACCCAACCATGACGTATGACATACAATTTCAACATTATAAAACAAGCAAAAACAATAAAGGATGATTGTAAAACTGTATTTTAATATAGTCGTAAATTGTCAGACCTTAATTTCGACACATGCCCAAAATGAAGCAGTAAAACTATTATTTTTAATGTTGCCAGAAACCCATCATTTTCTTTATTGACATTTCAATTTGTTGACCTGTTTATATCGTAAAATATGGTAAGTAATATTGTGCAACATGCATCTTAATTATTAACCATAAAAAATCTAGTTAAATTAGATTTATTATCTTGTTGATGGTAAAATTATGAAGGGTGATAGCGACGACCATTTTCACTTCCAAATTTAATTAAGATATTTAAAAAATGAGTCCATTTATTTAAAAAAATATTGCATTTGCTTTGAAGTTTGGCTGTGTAAATTAACAAGAGCTTTGAGACTTTTTGATTCTAGATGAAACCAGATTTCGTTGATTATGAACCTGCTTATCTAGGGTAACATCCATTATGTAGAAAATACCAATAAAGACTACCCAGTCTTTATTGGTATTTCTGGTTCTGGTCTTTTTTGAGTGGAAAATCATTTAATTACTCTTCGCACTATGTCTTCTGTATTTTTCACTTGCTATTTGCGTTCAAAGACCGCAGCAATTATTTCAAAAAACAATCGTGCAGCTTTAATAGGCAATACATTAAAGCCTGACCAGAAAATTTCCCATGGACATACAACTTATTCCAATCAGGTCAAGCCACAGGAAAAAAGGGCCCAGACTAATAAAGATTCAACACATGTGTTAGGTTCTAAGAATGGCGCTAGGATCCGCCACCTGGTATGACAGACATGAACCACGATAGATTGTTCGTAAAGTGGACGTATTCAGTATTGAAAAATGTCAGAGAGATAGTTATAAGCTTTCACTAGGGCCTTAACTTCCGGTATCAAAATTTAATTCGTAGAAGCATTATTAATAAAACTTAAAAATGTTTTCAAAACTTTAAAATAACCCCAATCCTAAACAAATGGCAGAACTGTCATCATATTCCATAGATTTGAAAAAAAAAAATGTCTTCATAGATAACTATCCAATCAAAATACTCATCACTCATACTTTAAGATGTACTAAACTTACTATCTAGCTCATAGACATAAGTCTACAGTCCACTCAAGTTTAACGTCCCATCCGTTTTATCATCAGTAATTTCAGCATCATCTTCATCAACATTACAAACTTCTGTAGGTGCTAGAAGTAATAGCTTTGATAAAAACAGTAAAAGGTTTACGATGCAAAATTGAGATGTCATTCAAACCTGTTGCTTCACTTGTTTTGATTGTCTTTTACGATTCGGTCGAATAATGCTTTACGATGGACGAGGTTATTATAGTTCAAAGGTTTATTGTTTGGGCCCTTGTCTGTTTATGAGTGCTCATAATTGGGTGGTTTGATAAGAAATCTTGAATGAAACGTATTTCTAATTTATTTTTAAGTTGGGAGACTTTTTTAGCTGGATGTAGATCGCTTTTAATTACGGGTAGGTCTTTCATTAGCTTTTTCGTCGCAAGCTTCTGCAAATCTTCTGAAGCTTGAATAGAGCTGTCTGTATCGCCCAAACATAGACGCCTTTAAGTTTTGATACTTTCTTTGCTGGATATAGACCTCCACCAATTAATGGTAAATATTTCATTAGCTCTTTCATTGCCATGTTCTGCAAAGCTTCTGCAGTCACTGCGTGAATATATTTTTAGTAAGCTGTCAGTGTCGCTCAAGCACAGAACAAGTCCTTTGAAACCCTAAATGATGTTTTATAAAGCTTCTAAGGATGAGTAACTGTTGATATTATTTCCTTAAACTCTAAATAGCCATGATATAGAAGATATATGTTATGCTCCAGATACCAGGATGTTACTATCTACTATTACAAATTGATTGTTGATCACAGTTTTTCTATAATCTTAAAATTTCTTATGTTTTCAGGAATACTTTTAGTAACCAATTGATGTTCTTCTATCTCTGGAAACATTGTTGTTATCTACAATATTGTTTGGCTGGAAATATTTGAAGATGATTTATGAACGTAATAAATTCAATTGACATCTGAACTTCGATCACTTTCAAATAAATGGAACGAGATAAATTAGAATTATATTAGAAAATGATGCGTCGATATTATTGTAAATTACGCAATTTATACAGTAATTGAACACATCGTAACCTTATTTTATAGATAATTAATGTCTGTTGTTTTACTAACCATTTCATGCTTGATAGTCAGTTGTCATAACCAAATATATTTGGTTTAGTTTTTGTAATTGATTTTTATATTTACAGAGGTTACTCTACCATCATTATTCTCTTCTTAGCTGATTTTATTTCAAATTGACGCAACATGTTTTTTTTTTTCTATACCAAGTTATCATTAATTTTTGTACAAACGGTTTAACGTAAAAGATAAAAATTCATTACAAATATGAGTGTGTGGGTGACTCACATATATTTACTCAGTATACACTATACACGTACACAATAAATATATACTCACCTACATCTATTATGTCTATTAATACATTCATATATATTTATATATTTCAACAGTCCACTCGTAACACTAAACACGAATTACACATTGACGTGACGCATTGGACACGCGCACTGTCGATGACGCGCCGGCGACTTATTTTCTTCCACCGCCAACTTGCAGCGTAAAAGTTACATTTCGTTTCTCACCAGTCACGATCTACGCTGCCCGCGAGAGTTACGTGCGCTCGCGCCTCCGAATAATTATTGTTTACAATATACCCGCGCTAAGGTGTCGATATCACCCCAAGGACATTTTTCCGTATCGAAGTTCGGTAAACTCGTCGCCATCGTACCTACTTGTGCTTGGCTATTGCGCCTTCTATTGTGAACCGTGTTGTTGTGCTGTGTGTGTGAAAATATACCTGGAGGAACATCACAGACTTTTATTTACTCGCCACCTACCCAGTGAGTACCAATCACACACCACACAAACAACCAAATTGGTGACCCCGACTGAACGCAGAAGACAGCAGCTACGATGAGCAGCGACGGTAGCGATACCGAAACATCACAGCGCAGCCAACGTTCTACCCGTCGGCCAAGTAAGTGCGCGCGCGCTTCCACTGACGCAGACCAACAGTCAATGGAGTTGTTTAGAGTTGGCGTCCGCATACCTCCCTTTTGGCCTGAAAAACCCAACATCTGGTTTTGCCAAGTGGAAGGACAGTTCAGACTGGCCAGAATAACGGACGATTCCACAAAATTTTATTACGTCCTGGCACAACTCGACCGTCAACACTCGGAGGAAGTCGAGGATATCATCACTTCGCCCCCCGCAGCAGACAAGTATGAGAAGCTGAAGACCGAGCTTATCAAGCGCCTGTCGGTCTCCAAGGAGAAGAAAGCTAAGCAGCTTCTCCAGTCGGAAGAGTTGGGTGACAGGAAGCCATCACAGTTCCTGAGACACCTGCAGAACTTGGCGGGACCCACAATACCTGATGACTTCATACGCACGATATGGACCAGCCGCTTGCCCACTAACCTGCAGACCATCGTGGCCTCCCAGATGAGCTTGTCCCTCACAGAGCTCGCGGACCTCGCCGACAGAGTGCACGACATCGCTCCAGCAACCCCACAAGTCGCAGCAGCATCGACGTCACGGCCAGACTCAACGAAGGACATGATGGGCCTCATAATGGAGCTGACGAGGAAGGTAGAAGCCCTATCTACCGAAAGGCACAGTCGCTCCCGCCCTCGTACGCGACAGACGTCAGGCCATCGAAGCCGCACACCATCTCGGCGATCGCAGTCGAACTATAGGAAGTTCCCGACCTGTTGGTACCACTACAAGTTCGGCAGCCAGGCGAAGAAGTGTATCCGCCCGTGCGACTACAAAGCGGGAAACGAGCAGGGCAGTCGGTGATGGCGACTGAAGATTGCCCTTCTACCACCGGTCGCCTGTTCGTGACGGATCGCAGCTCGAGAGTCCAGTTCCTCGTGGACACCGGAAGCGACTTGTGTGTCTTCCCTCGAACTGCGCTACCCCAGTGTCGTCGTACGAAGACCGAGTATCAGCTGTGTGCAGCCAACGGTACAACTATAGCGACCTACGGCTACCTTCAGGTTGTACTAAATTTAGGCCTTCGTAGGGACTTTCATTGGCGTTTCATTGTCGCGGATGTCACAAAAGCTATCATAGGTGTAGATTTTCTGTCCCACTATAATCTCATTGTTGACATCCGCAATAAACGTTTAATAGATGGAACAACAAAATTGTCATCTGTAGCATCAATTGGTTGTACTGATAGCCTTATTTCAAGTGTGAAGGTTGTGACTGGTGAGAACAAATATAGTAATATTCTTTCTGAGTTTCAGGAAATAACTCGACCCGGAGGCGTGCCATTCACACCAAAACACAACACGACACACCACATTCGCACCACATCAGGCCCCCCAGTATCTTGTTCCCCACGCAGACTAGCCCCGGACAAGATGAAGATTGCCAAGGCTGAGTTTGAGGCAATGTTGGCGAACGGAACGGCTCGACCCTCGGAGAGCCCCTGGTCGTCACCTCTTCACCTCGCCCCGAAGAAAGACAACGGCTGGCGTCCCTGCGGAGACTACAGACTGCTCAACGCAAGGACAATACCCGATAAGTACCCAATCAGGCACATACATGACTTCTCCCATAGCCTATCTGGTTGTACGATCTTCTCCACCATTGATTTGGTGAAAGCGTACAATCAAATACCAGTCTGTGAGGAAGATATACCGAAGACTGCCATCACTACACCCTTCGGACTTTTCGAGTTTCCATTTATGACGTTTGGTCTGAGGAACGCAGGTCAAACTTTCCAAAGGTTTGTTGACGAGATGACCCGTGGCCTAGATTTCTGTTATCCTTATCTTGACGATTTTCTGGTATTCTCGAGGAGCGAGGCAGAGCACGAGCAGCACCTTCGTCAACTCTTCACCAGGATGAAGAACTACGGTATGCTCGTCAATACCGCCAAATGCGTCTTCGGAGTACCAGAGGTAACGTTTCTAGGCTATCACATCTCGCAACACGGAACTAAGCCTTTGGAAAGCAAGGTACAGGCAATCAGGGACTTCCCAGTCCCCAAAACTGCCAGGCAGCTGAGAAGGTTTCTGGGCATGGTGAACTTTTACCGGAGGTTCATACCTCGGGCTGCCCAGATCCAAATGCCTCTGCATGCCTTACTGATTGACAATATTAAAGCCTCACAGCCAGTCGACATAAGTGGAAGCTCGTTAAGCGCCTTCGAAGAGTGCAAGGACAGCCTGTGTGATGCAGCGCTACTGGCACATCCTGACTCACAGGCTAAATTGGGATTAGTCACGGATGCGTCTGATTCGGCAATCGGCGGAGTCTTGCAGCAATTTAAAGATGGTAGCTGGCAACCCCTAGCGTTCTTCTCACGCAAGTTGAGCACATCGCAACAAAAATACTCACCGTACGATAGAGAGCTCCTTGCTATCTACGAGAGTATCAAATACTTCCAGCATTGGCTAGCCGCTACCACCTTTACTATCTACACTGACCATAAGCCACTGTGTTATGCCTTTCATCAACGAAAGAATAACTGTCCGCCACGTCAGTTTAGATATCTCGATTACATATCGCAGTTCACAACCGACATCCAGCATATCGCTGGAAAAGACAACGTCGTGGCTGACACACTTTCTCGCGTTGATGAACTGCAAAGCCCAGTGGATTTGGACACCCTAGCTAAGGCTCAAGACTCCGACACAGAACTGACACAGTTTTTGACAGCAGAGTCTTCACTGCGCATTAAAAAAATGATAGTTCCTGGAAGTCGTACTGAATTGTACTGCGATGTCAGCACACCGACTCCTAGACCATTCATCCCCAAACCATTGCGCAAACAAGTGTTTGACTCCCTGCACTCGCTGAGCCATCCCGGTGCTAACGCTAGTGCTAAACTCGTAGCACAACGCTACGTATGGCCACAGATGCGGAAAGACTGTCGCGACTGGTCTAAGGCATGTTTGGCTTGCCAGCGTTCGAAGGTGAATCGCCACGTCACCACCCCTGTGGGTACTCTCGATTTACCTTCGGCGCGTTTCAAATATGTCCACCTAGACCTAGTCGGACCATTGCCCCCTTCCAATGGATATCGGTACTGCCTGACACTCGTCGATCGCTTTACGCGATGGGCTGAAGTTGTCCCTATTACCGATATCACGGCGGAAACTGTGGCCAAAGCGTTTTTGCTGGGATGGGTAGCACGGTTCGGTTGCCCTACTGACATTGTCACTGACCGCGGTAGGCAATTTGAGTCCAACCTATTCCAGTACCTCAGCAAGTCCATAGGTTTCAGGCACCGTAAGACCACTGCCTACCACCCTCAGTGCAATGGTTTGGTGGAAAGATTTCATCGCCAGCTGAAAGCGGCTATCAAGTGCCATGCTGACATCAGCTGGACAGAATCATTGCCACTGGTACTACTCGGCATCAGAAGTTCCATCAAGGAAGACCTGAACTCATCTTCCGCCGAGCTAGTATACGGTGAGCCTTTGAGACTGCCAGGTGAGTTCTTTGGCCATAAAGTCGACAAATGCACGACTGACATGACTGATTTTACAGCCCGTATCAGAGCATTTGCCGACCATCTACAGCCAGTCCCAACGACGCACCACTCAAAAGACAAGGTCTTTATACACAAAGACTTGTCATCCAGTTCCCACGTATTTCTCCGGGACGACACGTTGAGAGGTGCCCTTCAACCAGCATACACCGGTCCCTACGAGGTGATCGAGAGAGGTGCCAAAGTTTTTAAATTAAAAATAAAGGGTAAAAGTGTCACAGTATCGCTAGACCGATTAAAACCAGCCTACATACTGTCTGACACCAACACCACCCCTGACGATAGCATGTCCGAACCAACCCATCCAACCCCAGTAGTCAAAACAACACGCTCTGGAAGAAGAGTGAGATTCCCGGACTACTATCGACCCTAGCCTGGTCTCTGGAGGGGAGTGATGTGGGTGACTCACATATATTTACTCAGTATACACTATACACGTACACAATAAATATATACTCACCTACATCTATTATGTCTATTAATACATTCATATATATTTATATATTTCAACAGTCCACTCGTAACACTAAACACGAATTACACATTGACGTGACGCATTGGACACGCGCACTGTCGATGACGCGCCGGCGACTTATTTTCTTCCACCGCCAACTTGCAGCGTAAAAGTTACATTTCGTTTCTCACCAGTCACGATCTACGCTGCCCGCGAGAGTTACGTGCGCTCGCGCCTCCGAATAATTATTGTTTACAATATACCCGCGCTAAGGTGTCGATATCACCCCAAGGACATTTTTCCGTATCGAAGTTCGGTAAACTCGTCGCCATCGTACCTACTTGTGCTTGGCTATTGCGCCTTCTATTGTGAACCGTGTTGTTGTGCTGTGTGTGTGAAAATATACCTGGAGGAACATCACAGACTTTTATTTACTCGCCACCTACCCAGTGAGTACCAATCACACACCACACAAACAACCAAAAGTGCAATGAAACTGCTTATTTCTATAGAAATTTCTTCCAGCAATTATCTGTTAATAAAGAAATTCAAAAGAAATATAGACAATAGTGTGATAAAAGGAGAAGAAGAGAATATGAAGTCTGAAACTAAACTATATCACATCGTCGCTTTCCATCAGGTGAGATGGCGGTCTAGCGCTAACCTAACAACAATTTAAAAAAAGATACATATAAGAAGTCTAAACGTTTAATTTAAATATTAATAAATAATTGTAACTACTGTTTGTAATCATAAATCTAGAGGCTTAAAATTGATGGCAGAATATAAGCCTCCTTTCTTCGACACCATCTACATTCTTACATGTTTAGACAACATGTGTAGCACTAAGTATCTTCTCATGAGTCTCAGCAGCATTATAAGGAAGCTATACAGTGCTATTCTTAGTCCAACACCACATGCCTAAGCACTAAGTGGATCTATTCATAGCCAAACTGAATGAGTTGATCTGCGAGATGGAACAACCACAATAAATGTTATGTCCAATTAGACACATATCAATTATGACCACACATACTTGTTGTGAAGGCCACTGCTTCTAATTGACTCTTTAGGGTCACCAATTTGTACCATAACACTTAGTCACTCATTGTTAATTAGTTGTGTCCACATTTGAGGTTTTTTATGAAGTGATTGTGTGGTTAGAATCTTGGTGATTGAGGATTTTGGCTATAAGTGTTTAGTCACGATGATTGTTCTCGTGTTTAATTAGTCATTTGTTGTTGTCAGGTTAATCCTTCACAATGTCAGCTACTTCTCGATTAGGAATAAGACATCTTCTAGTGAAAATTAATTTGATTTTGCTTTGATTGTATTCAGTTTCATCAACGATGTTATAGATAAAATTATGGCATTGACTGGCTTTTACTTCGGCCAAAGGTGGCAATGCCGATAGTCTTTTGGGTACATTACCAGTTGACAGCGATGTGGAGGAATTTTTCGACGCCTTACTTTAAATTGCATTTTTTTTTTTAGTTCTTAAGGGCTTTTATTTTTATTTTTTAAGTTAGTTTTTATTAAGTTAAGTTATATTAATTGAAGGTTTGTTTTTGGTAAATAAATATAAATATATGGCATTGACTAAAATCAACAATTTAAAGTTAAATTTAAATAACACTAACCTAATAATAAATCACATTAAAATTGTACAGGTTAGTGATATTAATACTTTATTACATAGATAAAAAGGCCGACGACGTAGACACAATTAGGTTTTTGGGTCTAAATATCATAAATATTTCAGCATGAATCGGAAAATACACGTTGATGAAAATAAATTAGCAATCATATACTCTCTTTAAAATTTACCAAAATATCAAAGTTCTTGATAATCCACGGTATTGTCGTTGTCCACTGTTTACGTTGCATCCATAATTATGGAATCATTCCTTGTATTTAAGGACGATACTTTTAAGGCTGAAGAAATATGGTTATCCAAACAAGTATGTAGTTGCAAAGAGTATTTTATACCAACCAAAGTTTTTTACAGATTCTTTATCAACTGCAATATAACAAATAAATAAAAAAATTGTGCATGAGATACGCCCCGCTTGAGATGGTGGATAGATGGACGGACTACAGAGGCTTAGTAAATAGGGTTTGGTTTCCTTCCTGATACAGAACCCCTGAAATGAAGATAGCCAAAAAAACTACTCATATGAATACATCACATTCAAATTATACCGCAATACCAACGCATTACCATATCCTGTGAATTATTGTCGTATGGTAGCCCTTAGCGTGTTACAATTCTGCGCGTGCGTGTCGGCCATGTTTGATTTCAAAGAGCGGGAACGCATCGTGAGACGCAGGCGCATAGTACAGTCAACCAGAGAATTTGGTGTACAGGAATAAATCATCAATCTACCACATAGTCATACTACACTGTCAATAGTTATTTTAATTTTGTGCGTTGTATCTTTTTTAAACTTTCCTCGCCTAAAAAACCAATAGCACGCACTTTGTAGCAGAATGGCTGTATTTTTTTGCCACTTTCACTGGCAAAAAGATATAGATAATAATAATAAAATTATTCTGAAGCATTCCAATAGTGTGATTTAGTGCGCTAATTTGATTCGCACATGATCGGTTTTAAGCTTCATCATCATCATCATTTCCGCCAAAAGACGTCCACTGTTGGACATAGGCCTCCCCCAAGCTAAGCTTCATACATAGTTATAAAAAACTCACACTTCGCAGTACAAAGTCATTGTTATCGAGGGCGCTTGACAGAGTGACCGTGGTCCGAGAACGCAAAGTGCAACTAAAGGTCATAGGTGTGGTTTTAGTCAGTAAAAGTCTGACACGCCTTCTCGCTTTACCCTAATTTTGGAAAATATATTGGATTATCTACAAGCTCAAAAAAGCACATCACAAAGTTTACTGCTTGTGTAGCATGTATACCAATCTTTTTGTTCAACTGTATCCGCTACCTTACTGCGCTGGATTTAAAATGCAACGCGTGTGCTATGATTGATGAAGATATCATTGATATGATATCTGGGCTCTTCGAGTGACGGTGTATTACGTCCGGCGCTCCTTGGCTAGTCAATTGTACCGCTATGGACCTTACTACCGTGGTTCCTTCCATATCATTAAGCTTTTCTTGTATTAATTCGTACCTACAATGAAGAAAGTTTTTTTTATCAATTATATATATTTTTTTAATTTCTTAAAATTAGGTAGTACGTGAACCATGCAACTGCGTTCAGGATACCATTGCGGCTGGCCCGCACCCTGCACACCAGGGATGTGCACCGATCCGCATGAAATCAGTGCTTACCATCAGATGGGATCACAGTCAACGATCCCATCTGATGGTAAGCAGATCGTTGAAGGTGAAGCGCACTAATTTATTAAGACACCTGTCATGTTTTGAAGATACCTAAATTATCATCGGACGGGAAGACCGCAGCAGGCAAATTGTTCCTGTCCTTCGATGTACGCGGTTTAAACGATGAGGCGAAACGCTTAGTCCAGAAAGGTGTTAACAATGTAAGGGTGGACACTCGCCGTCGTGTTGCCCGTTGGCAGAAAGGC
Organism: Mythimna lalbum; assembly: GCA_949319445.1. Classification (NCBI taxonomy): domain Eukaryota; kingdom Metazoa; phylum Arthropoda; class Insecta; order Lepidoptera; family Noctuidae; genus Mythimna; species Mythimna lalbum. Next base: position 6,363,644 of record OX439371.1, on the reverse strand, counting down.
GATGCGGAAACAAGTCCTGTAATTTTCTCGCAAATTCTCTAAAAGGAAGGCATTCTAATTATGTGTTTTAAATCTGCTGGCTAGAAATGACCTACATAAGACACAGTGGTTTGAAACTAGAAAACGGTCGCCATGTTTACCCAAGAAGAAACCTTCTGGAATTTGCGTTTAGCAAGTGTCAATTAAGTACTGGAATTCTGCTTCCTGACAGCTACAACCTAGAGGTGAAATTCCCTGACAACCTAGGGGTCTTTAAGTCAAGAGTGAATAGATTCTAAGCGTGGTCTATCGGCGAACACATCCTCTCACCTGATGGTAAGTGATGGCTTACCATCTGTGCATATTAGTCGGTCAAAAGCTGAAGCTAGCTAGCTAACCACTTCAGGCAACAGCGTTCACAGCGCCCCAGCCGCCGCCCGATTTCCGGCCACCTTAGGGGTGGGCTTGCGGACGGCGAGCAATGGGTAGCTCGCTGTCCGACCATCCGGTAACTGTCTGGACTAAGCCTAAGTCGACGGCGCGCACTGTCCCGCGCGAATCAAGGAGTAACAACACGGGCCCAGCTGGGTCGAAGCCTACTGTGGCCAGGGTCTAGTTCCGAAAGGGAGGCTAGGCCCTGGTATGAAAGGCAAGAAGGAACGGGGTGGGTTTTATAGTCAGTAAGAGTCTGACACTATCTCCTACTCAGCCCAAGGGCGGGGGATGTTATTTGGATGATTTTTAACCACCGAAAAAAAAAAGAACAGCTAGCTAGTTAAATTTCACGTTCCAAAGCTTGATATGAAGCTTGAAGCGCAAGAAACTCCATGGATACTCATTTAAATCACATTATGAGTTACAAATATGTTACAAGATACTGTGTTGTGTTTTTTTTTATTGTAGTTGTGGGGTGTTTTATCTACAATATACTTCGAGTCTATAATTTCGTTATCCCCAGTTAACCTCAGACCTAAGTTAATTGAAAAGCCATTACAGCAAGTGCTAAATTATTTAACGACTATCTACCTGTTGCTACTCAAAATTGATTTAACGTTAGGTACCATAATCAATAAACATTTTAATAGCGTTTTAACTGAAGTGATTATGTCGCTTTAACTGCAAACCACTGTGTCTATATTATTCTAAGTTAAATTTATATATTTATTGCACACATTTATGACTAACTCGTTTATGACTGGCCTGTTGATCTAGTGGTTAGTTGCCCTGACTGTTGTGGGTTTTTTTTATGGTGCGGAAAATCATCCAATGACAACCTCCGCTCTTGGGCGGAGCGGGAGATAGTGTCAGACTCTTACTGACTAAAAACCTACCCCGTTCTTTCTAGCCTTCATACCGGGGCTCGAGCTCCCTTTCGGATAACCCTGGCCCGAGTAGGCTTCGACCCGGCTGGGCCCCTGCTGTTGCTGACAACTCCTTGAGGCGCGCGGGAACAGTGCACGCTGTCGATATCTTGGGCTCGGTCCGGATAGTTACCGGACGGTCAGACAGCGAGCTACCCATAGCTCGCCGTCCGCAAGCCCACGTCTATGGTGGCCGGAAATCGGGATCGGAATCCCGGCGGCGGCGAGGGCGCCGTTGCCTGTTGCGGTCGGCCTCCTCCTTTACTAGCATTACTGCTTCGCAGAAGGAGGCGACCACATGTGACTGTTATGGGTATGATTCCAACCCAAGACAAATATTTGTGTGATGAGCACGATCATTTAGCCTGTGTCAAAATATAAGCATGAGCAAAATCACCCTTGTAATGATCCCACTGCTGAGACTCAGGCGTCTTCTCTATGGGCACGCCACAATTATGGCGGTAAGTCCCCTTTTTGAGGCGTGGCTGGAAAGACCTCACGGCATCCTTACCTTCCGCATGACGCAGGTCCTCACCGGACATGCTACGTTCGGGAGGTTCCTGCACCGGATTCAAGCGGAAGAGACGCCCGGGTGTCGCCACTGTGTGGAACGCCCGGAGACGGTGGAGCACACAGTCGAGGTGTGCCCTGCTTGGGCGGAACATCGCCGTGCCCTCGTGGGGGAGATCGGTGGCGGAGACCTCTCGCGCCGAGCCTTGGTTCAGGCCATGGTCCGAAGCGAAAAGGCCGCTGCCGCGTTTCCGATCCCAATTTCCGGCCACCATAGACGCGGGATTGCGGACGGCGAGCCATGAGTTGTCATTGGATGATTTTTGCCCACCATAAAAAAGGCCTCTTCTCTAAGAGGGGGAATTGCCAAAATCCACCACGCGGGCCTAGTGCAGGACGTCACCGGTCTTAGAATTTTTAGTTCTAGAACATGCCGATTTCCTTACGATGTTTTGCTTTATCGTCAAGTGTCTGGGTATAATTTCTCTATAGTATTGTATGTATTTAGAAATATGCGAGTCTGTTTGTCAGTTGTCTAGTACTCATAACAAAAGTTCCGCTTAGTTTGGGACTAGACGGCGTTGTGTGATAGTTACGGAATATTATTATTGTTTCCAAAGCGTCAAAACCTATTCGAAATGTCGTAAACACTAGAAAGTTAGTGTATTGAACTGGCATCGATGGCAAATATGGAATTAACTTTATGTGTTTCCTTGTTATTGAAATTGTTTTTCTTAACAACTAGAATTCATTGAATGCCGTAAATGAAGAATAGTACTTCATTCTTGAGGATTAAAAGGAGTACTTAATAATCCTCAGGTTCATTGGCCTTGCTGCGATGTGTTAAAATGTCAAGCGTGCGAGCGAGAAAGAGGGATAGATCAATACACCCTATACATCGCTAAATTTTGATCGTTTTAATCGATCGACAGTTACCGTTTCATAGGATCACTTTGTTGTTCGTCTGTCTGTCTGTCTTTCCCCATAACGCAAGTTTTACGCGCGTTGCACAACTGTAATTTAAAAAAAAAAACTTACCGATTGAGGCACGTATAATACATGGTACAAAACAAATTCTTAGTAAACTAACACTATCAATAACAGAAAAACTTCATACCAAAATAAAACAGACAATCATACATAGCAAGAAAGGTTTAACACAAAGAGAATCTTCAATTCTATCAGTTGTTAACAAAGTAAGAACAATTGACTAGGAAATAACAATGTTACAAACAATTGGCCGGCTAGCGGCTGTGACGACGCAATATAGCGATTCTGTCTATTAAGAGGCAGGCAGAACTGGTCGTAACAAGTGTGCGAGTCTGTGCGACATTGTTATACCTGTGCGATTGTCTGTAGGAGCACCAGGATTTCTAGATATTCTTGGGATCACACTTACGGTTTGAGTCCAGGGAGGTCTCGGGTTTTGAAGTCCCGGGACTTACTTGTTGAGACTCGAGACGAGACAAGATTGTCGAGATTATTTATTATATACGTACTAGAATTAATTAGTAGATAATAGTAAATTAAGGTATTAAGTTTACGGATGGTACGGAACCCTCCCTGCGCGAGTCTGTCTCGCACCTGGCATTCACCAGAAATTAACTTATAGAACATTTTTCTAAAAAGGCCCTTTAAAAACAAACTTAAATGTCTCGCAAACCCGGACTTGGATTGTAGGCTGTCTCGTGTCTCGGGACTTAGTTATTGTCGGGAATTCCCAAACTCTAATCACACTTCACACTAATATGACAAAGGCGAGAGTTTGTATTCATCTATGTATTTATTTATTTTATTGTAATTTATGTATAAGTAACTAGAAAATTGTAAAAGACAAAGTGAAGCGAGGTGTATCGAGGGACTGGAACAATTTGCCTCCTGCGGTCTTCCCGTCCGATTATAATTTAGTCGTCTTCAAGACTAGAGTGAATAGGCTCTTAATAAACTAGTGCGCCTCACCATCAACGATTGGATCATTGTTTACCATCAGGTGAGATCGCAGTCAAGCACTAGTTTATGTCAATTATAAAAAAAAAGATCGTATCGGCGCTTTCCATCAGGTGAGATAGCGATAAAACGCGAACCTATCAACAATAAAAAAAATATATAAAAAATCGCGAGATCAAAAAATTTTTGGTGTCGGTAACTGAACTAAAAAATTAAAAAAAGAAAATTTCGTACAAAATATAGGTACTTACAATAAATTATAAAATTAGTTAGCAATGAACTATGGCTTACGCTACTGAACTATGACTGTAGAAGTGGACAGGTAAATAGTCGATATATTTAAAAAAAAAATAGTTTAATTAACTATCAATTTCAAAACCGTTATAACAATCAACAATAGCAAAATTGCAAAAAAAAACCCTGGTACACAATTAAATATGTCCCGACATACAGCATGTTTCAAGTTGCAACATGGTGCCTCCTGCATTATTCAGGGCTGCGATTGACATGTCACCGTGAGCGCTGCAAAGATCGAGCCGATTGAAGCGCTCGCGCAGCTTCGTGTCGTAAGGGAAATGTATTTTGCTTTGCAGTTATTGAAAATGGGAAATTTTACGAGTGTGATTGTTGTTAGTTTCTGAATGTCTTTATTTGTGCAATGTTTACGAGTATTCTGCGATCTAGACAAGTCAATTTAATATCACATTTTGTAAGCGTTTTTGTATAGATTTTGTTTTGTAAAAACCTCTGTTTATTTGTGAGCAATTTTATAGAATATACTATGTACTGTTAGGATTTAATCAAAGTGAAGGCATTAGAGTTTTGACAACATAAATGTTATAATTTACTGCTCATGGTTTTAGTTCGCGTTACTAAGTCAACAATTAGCTTGAAAACTAAGATTTTTATGTTTGAATATATTACTAGAGTTTGCGTTGAGATTTGTTTTACGTTTGCTCACTAAAATAGATTTATCATCGCTGATTTAATATTTTCAAATAAGAAAAGTAAATAAAAAGATAAAAATAACATGTGATAATTTGATTTACAACATGAATAACTAAACTGCCTGGAAAAATAATATTAAAACGGCGTTTTAATTTTTAATTAATTTAACACAAAAGAAGGAAATTAAGCCAAAAGAACTAATATACCAATAAGGTAACCTAAATCGCTCCTTTTTGATTTGATGAATATCTTCATTCAACGCATTTTAAATATCCAAAATTGACAAAAAAATCCAGGTGGCGCGGCTAGTGTGACAATAAAATACGACTTAAACAAAACTCCTACCGCGGGCCCCCGCGGTGACCACTTTAAACCTTCTTGGAAGGATAGTCCCTCACACCATACAGAAGTGACTCATTTAAGATTTTTCTTGTTTAATTTAAATACAAAAGGTGTCTAAATGTTATTTAGCGGTGAATTATTGTAATAATGTGGCATTCAGGTAGTCTTCTTGACATCTTTGCAGATGTGATACATAAGTTCATTTTGACAAAAACTTGAGAAAGTGACCTACGTTTTTTTTTAAATAATTAAGCTAACGCTTGACCACTGTCTCACCTGATGGGAAGCGACGATAGGGTCGACGATGGAGCACGCTTACCTACTTTACATGTTAAGAATTTTGGTATCCTTACTGTACTGGATCATGTCTTAGAAACAAAAATTCGAAAACATGTGACATCTATCAACCTGCACTGAGCCCGCGTGGTGGATTATCGCCCATTCTCTCTCATAGAGAAGAGGCCTGAGTCACAACAGTAGGAAAATTATAAGGCTGATTATTTTATCAATTGTTTGTAGAAACTTTGTATTTCGAATTACCAACAGGATGTTTTATTTTAATCTCCAAAATAAACCGGGCATTATGTCACATCTTTAAAAAAATATTAAACGTCAACAAAATCCAAATTTATTTGCGATAAATAAATCATCCTGTAGATTAAACGGTTGTTTGAGACTTCGTCGGTTTCATTCCAAAAGTCGCACCGTAAGGAGCTTAGAGTCTTTTATTTGGCCCAGTTGTTATTCTGGACCTTAATAAATCTGTCCATTGGACACTTAAGAATTCAAGAATTAAAGTTTTCGTATTATTTGCTCATGAAACTCTTGATAAAGTGATATATTTTTTGACGAAAGATCGCATAAAGAAACGCCTCGTTATTTCGGAATTAAATTTTATGTTTCTGAAATCCTTTTTTATGGGGTATTGTTAAGTGAATTATTAGTTATTTTTTTGGGTCACAAGATTAAATCATATGAAAATAATTGGTAATGGAAAGTTTTACCCGCTATTTATCAAAAACGTTCGTACCGGAAAACGCAACGTTGGAAGGAGGACCAATGACCTGTTGAGGGTTGCGGGAATCCAATAGATGCGACACGACGCCCAGGAACGGTCATTATGGCGACACTTGGGGAAAGCCCATGTCCAACAGTGAATATCTTTTGGTTAAAATTATGATGATGATAATAATCCGAAATAAAAAATGTAAGCTGAAAAGAAAATGTTGAGAATTCTCTTCAGTATAAAATCCAAAATAAAGACGTGTTCTGACGCAATTAATTTAACAATATCTTGACTTCTGTCATCAACAAAAAAAAACATAAAATCTCGACACGCGATCATTAATTTAAATGCAATAAAATATTAATGGACAATAATCATAATATTGACACAACAAAAAAACTCTTCGAAAATTCCCTGTTGATGGCCAATTTTTCACGTCATGATCAACTCATCTCTTGCTCATCCAAGCGTGAAGATAAAACCCTGACGACTTCGAAGTCTGACGCTCGTATCGTACCATCAATGATATGTGTTGATGACAATTTGACAACGGATTTTACTATAATGTATCGATTTCTCTTTTCAAAAATCAAGTACCTAAAAGTGCACTTTCTTTCCACTATACATTATACAATTCTATTAAGTAATAGTTTAAAATTATAGGTGTAGTTTAAGACTTCACATACTCTTTTCCTCCTGTTTTTACACACTATCGTTTAAAACAAATATTCTTTTAATTTATTATTTCGCAGGTCTTTTGCAAGAGCACAATTTAAATGTGATAAGGTAAGTATTTAATTTCTATATTGTAGAAATTTTTTGAGAAACTCTACCCTTATAGAAGGTATAATACATTTAAAAAAAAAAAACGTGCGAGCTCGGACTAGGGATGAGTATGCACTAAACCAATTATTTGCTTAGTTTTTATAGAACATGGATGGGACAAAAATCAGCATCAGTTTCGGAATTCTAAAAAATGTAAATAAAACGTCAAATCAAAAAGCCCGTCTGCGCGAAATCTGTAAAACTTGTTTCACATCCAGCAACAGTTTCAAAACTTTCTTCCTATTCAGAGGACAATCTGTGCATATCTCCGTCCTTGTCACACGTACACATGAGAACAGACAGATCGCGTGGGCGAAAAGGACAGAGTACATGAAGACGTCACGCGGGGCGAAGGCGCGCGAGTGTTCTTGCACTTGTTTTATTTATTTTGTTAGCCGCCAGCTTCTTTTTTTTCTTCGTTTTCTCGAGGTACGTCTTTGTTCGGGTTTGGTCGGGGCGCAATCGTCCGTGGCCGGTAAGTTGGATAATTTCTTTATCCTACTCAGCCCACCCGACAATTTTCTGGGGCCGCATTATTATGAGGTTGATTTGTTTAATAATTTTATTACTGGGCGCATTGCGCATGCGCGCGAGCTATTGTGTTCTTATTTTTGTTTAGCTTTGCGCTTTTAGTGGTCGCTTTACTTTTGTTTTTCGCTGTAAACGTGGGAATGGATTGTTTTCTCATTGTTTATCTGATTTATCCATTGTTTATAGCTAATATCTATTTTATTAAGTTGTCGACATATTTTGTTTATAAGTTTTAAGTCTCAGTCATTATAATTTTATTTATATTATTTAATTAAAATAAGCTATGTTTGGAAACGCGCTTTTAATGTTTCGACTTTGGTTTCGTGAATATAAATTAGAAACCAATACCCTCAATCGGCTTAAATGACTTGAAAAATTAGCACACACGAGTCTCCACTGAGTATCCAGCTGTTTATAAATCGTTTTTTGCTCAAAAACGTCCAGACATATTACGTCACGGATGCCGGTGGATTGCGAGCGCTCGTCCTCTTTTTATTGCCTGCGGAACCCCACTGTCAGGCCTTGGGTTCGCACCGAGATGTCCCCGACGATACTCCGAATACTTGAATAGGGATCGTGAAAAAAGTTTCAAATGTGTCATTGTGTTCAACCTTTTTGGCAAAGCATTCAAATATTGTCATTGGCAAACGAGGTCCTGTAATTAAAAGACACCCTGTGTCGAAGAAAATAATCTTCCATATGCACTTCACCATATATGGGAATGCAATTTGGATGTAAAAACTTGTCAGAAGTCAGTTTTGGGACAGGCATTTGAATCAGGTCGACGTTTTAATAAGTTGGACTTATGAGAAAAATTCATACAAGCTTATTACATGACGGAATTATGGCTGCTTCAAGTACTTTGAGGAGCAATAAAATGTTATTGCTACATGGAAAACTGGGAAAATATGATAGCCATGCAGCGTATCCTCGGCTTGTGATCTTGCTATGCCATCTTTAGCAAGTAGTACCTCACGACTTTTCAGACGGCTTAAAAAAAACGTATTGTACTAGGGCAATAATATCTGCCTGATCTCTAAAAAAAATTTTGCTTGAATCCTGCGGCGCAGCGCCAAACCTGGAAAAATTTAAAAATTTCATTTCGCGTGCAAGCAAAAATGAACTTAGTCAGGCGGAAGTGTCTTCTGTCTGATGGTAGCTATAAAACTATATCTCAAGTGCTTCTGTTTTTTTCTTCAGGTTGGCAGCGGCGGCGGCGGCTGCAGCTGGTGCAACCAGTGAACTGAGTTACCTGGCTGCTCTTCATCCAGCATACCGGCCGGTGCCCTACGACCACCCCTTGTACGGAGCTAATACGTTAAGAGGTAAGTCATCTTCAAGATAGTGGTGTCTATAGACCCCATAACATAACGCCGCCCTAGTGCTTGAGTGGCTAATCGACAAATGCGCAAATTTTACAGGTGTAATTTCTTTAAGAAATCTATGGATATTATCTGAAGTTCTTTAAAATATATCAGAAACGATAGTAAAAACGATAGTGAAATGTAGTATTCAATTATATATATCAGAATAGTAATTTAAAATGATAAACACTGTATAGATTGGTTGGTATAAGTACTTACGATAAAATAATAGAGTCAATTTTGCTAGAATATTATTTGGTTGTAATAATCTACTGTTGTAAATAGAATCAGGAAAAAATATTGTTGATTCTTCAGAATTCGAGCTAGGTAGATAGCGTGAAAATACAGTGGTTAATTAATACGATAGAAAAAAAGTCTGAATTGTGTCTTATTTTGATCGATTGAAAACAGAACTAACGTTTGTGTTGTAGTAAGCTGTAGATTTTTAGTAAATCGCAAAAATGCTTAAAATTTGCAAGCATTGTGTCTTTTGCGCAACTCTTTCTTTTGTATGTAGTCCAAAAACAACCGCCCTGTAGTCTTCTTAAAACTCTTCTACTAGAATAAATATAGGTAGCACTGTAATAGCTTATTGTTTGTTAAAAGGCGGTGGCCGAAGTACCAAAAGAACGAATCAACGTTTTTTGTACGTGATAATTATTTTTCTTTTGCGACTGATCCAGGAAGTATTTACTCAATACAATATTATTGAGTAAATATTATGTATTTCTACACTGTCATCGTAATAAATTCTGATGACTTTGACTACCTATACAAGATTTCAAAAAGTCTGATTACCTAGTGTATCTTTAAAGATGAATTCGAAGAGATGTCGAGTTGATTTAAACTTCAGCGAATTGGAAGTTCGTGACTGATCAAGAGTCACATTTATATACAAATCGATTTTCCAGCTTACTAATCTATGTAATTAAAATTTTAAAACTTTTTCTTAAGAGCGCCCACCCCGAGTTACTTTTGTTTACAACTGCTATTACGTGATTATGACGTTATTACACATGTTTCTCTACATATTTCAGAAACTCAGATATATTATTTAGGTTTGTATTTAAAATCAAAATATTTTTTGTAAAACTAATGCAGTAAAGACCTTTAAAAATCTAATAAGTTGTGTGAACTTTGGCCATTCATAATGTCCTCATAAATTAAAAAAGTAAAGAAAATATAACTACAGAAACCTTGCTCATTTTTTAATGACTTTTTTCTTATTCCAAAATTTTGTAGTTAAAAAAAAACATTTTTCTTAGAATAGGTATAAATATTCGAATATACCGAATGCAAAGAGATCAGATTTTTTCACGTTGCGTGTTTATTTTGTTAGACATTGTGTCAGATTACATTGCATGAAACAACAAGCTGATCAGGAAGAGCCCTCTTAAGTGCGATGATGGGAGAACTCTTAACTGGACATTTGCCAGAAAGTATGATTTTGCAAATTGTTTACAACGCTTTTTTTAAATATTTAATTTTATTTCAACATGGTGCCAAAACAAATGCGACACCACGACAACAAGCGTGTCATATTTTTCAAAACGACACAAAACTTTTTGTCGTTGTCTGAACAAAAATCAGCAGTAACCTTTAGTGTTTAACCGTAGCAATAAAAATACCCGCACCGGCACCGAACCTATAAACCGCCATAAGCAGGACAATGAAAAACAATCCGATAAGTTGCAATTAAACCTGAGACACGATATCAACTGCACTGCACTGCGCAGGGTTGCCTCTCAAGTGATAGTATTTTTTTTTAAAACAACTTTTATGTAGTTTTTTTATCCAACACAATGTTTGATGAAAAAAGAGATACCGAGATACCGCTTAATAATTTCGTTGGCATTCGGCAATTCTCTCATTCACTCAAATATTTCACAAAAGTTGTTCAAAGTGGTTCAGTTTTTGGAAAAAAATTCGTCAATTAGAATCTTGATAAAATGTGCAAGGTTTATATTAATAAAATTGTCTCAAGAACATATCTGGTTTCTCGCTTCGTAGTAACTAGCAATAAATATTGTTGGTGAATCATTGAACCTTGTCTTACCAATAGATCTTTTTACTATACTCACTTGCTAGGGATCAATTTAAAAGTATAGAATACTATATCGTCTTGCCACGAACTGACGTTGGTTTCTTGAGGTGAGGAATCATTAAATAACTGCTCCCTCTTCAGGTGGGTTTGTCAAATTTTTACTGCAAAAACTCATCTGTGTTCCTTTAGTCGCCTTTTATGTTCCGGTACCACAGTAACTCTCACATTTTTTTTCATACAAAGGTTTTTACTTTTTTTTTTTGTAAATCATCCATCATTTTCATCATCTTAGACTTCATTCACAATGATGAGATTAGCTTTCAGTTTAACTTCACATTGGTACTTGGTTTCGGACCCGAAATCTCATGAGAAGCGTACCATGACCGGGGGCCATCATACTAGCAGTTTCCCAAAAACAGCATAAAATCCGTTTTTATTATTACTTACTTTCTATTAGCGAGTGACATCCCTAGGACGTGTGAACGCGGTAACGCTACACCGCACTCGTAATGATAAATCTGCAACACTAGTGTGTTATTGCAAATTATATGCATGCCCAGACACTGACATTGCCGTTTCTTGTTCAGATGCATCCGTTGCATAGACCAACAACGTTTCCGATTCGAATTTGCAACGATTTTATTAGTAAGACTATACTTATAGTTGAGATAAAACTTGATAATAATGATAGTGTTCTTTAGGCCAGAGGGAATAATTATTACTAGATATTTAATCATGTATGATAATAAACTTTAAATTGATAGAGTATAACAGCACTGTATGTACTTGAAATAAAAATTGGTCCTTCGAGCCGAATTCTTGCAGTGGTTTTCGAGTTTCGGGAATTTTTTTTTCACGAATTAAGCTTATAATTATTTTTCATCATCATTCAATAGAAGCTAGGGCACGGTTCTAATTGATTAAATCATCTTATGGAGAAGGATGGACAAGAAACTTTAAATTACTCTTAAAAAAAAGAAGGTAGACCTTGCACAATATTTCTGAATATTACATACCTTCTCATACGAATACAGTTTAGACCAGTTAATATACTGTCAAATATGTAGGTACAATAATTTAAAAATGGAGTTCAGTGCTCCAACATATTATAAAAAAAATAAGCTGTACAAGAATAAACCTATTATTAAATGAAATTATTAATATAATATTGCACTAACATGTTACTAATGAAGTTACTCATAATGAAGAAGTATGTAATGTTTCCAAATTTACAATACATTACAATGTATTCAAGCTCTCACAAAATCCAAAGTGCACTGGATTAAATTTCCCTGCTTTCGAACCTCAATAAGCATGGTATACCATTGCATATCTCACAGAAACCAATGCGCAACGCCACGGCGCAACACTATCGCCACAATTTATCTCCCTGCAGAGGTGTTAATTAGACTTTGAACTCACGACTGTTACCATTCGTATCCTCACGAAAAACTAACAAAAACAACTTTTATTGAAAAGTTTTTAAAGTTCAAAATCCTCTGTCGCAGTTTAGATGACAGATACGCAAAAGTGGCTTTTAAAGAACCAACCGTGGTAACTCACGGGTTAAAATTGGCATGCATTTGAGTAACGAAGGGTTGGTTTTCCGACCTCGCAATTAAGACGTTAAAGATTACAGGAGTGGCTATATACGGAGCATTAGACGATGGAGATGGCTTGATAGGTGGCTAAGAGAAGATTTAGAAGATGCCCACTATGTTAAAATATAAGCATTATTTTTTCTAAAGAGTATAAACTAGGGCTTGACTGCAATCCCATCTGATGGTAAGCAATAGATGATGGTGAATCGCACTAGCCTAATCGCTCTAGCCTTGAAGACACCTAAATTTTAATCGGACGGGAAGACCGTTGCAGGCAAATTGTTCCAGTTTTTTATTCGATAACGATTACATATTAATATATCTAATTATTCGATTCAGTAATAAAAACTGGTCCTTAGAAACAATTTCTAACCGCCTTCACAAAATTATGTTTCTAGCCGTAATTTTAGTCCACTCTAAAAATATTTAAAGTGACGTCAACTAAAAAAGAACCTGTTTTCAAAAACCGAACCCGCCCAATTGATTGGTACAATAAAATAATGTCATTACAATTTTCTACGCCATTTTCAACAGCTCGATTAAAATAAGGTAATTATTAGTAATTCAATGTCACGGGTTGTTTCCCCCCATTCTAGTTTTATGGGCGTTCGAAATCGATGTAAACGCCCTTTGTGATAGGATTTAAAGAACAAATAGGTTTAATGGGCGAGTCTATTATTCAGGTTTATCTGTCTTCACTAATGCTTACCACAAGACCGTAGCTGATGGGTTGGAGTTGGATATTGATGTTAAGATTGGGGGCCAAGTGATGAGCGAGTAGGTTTTGTAATTCTAGTCTAGTCTTATTTTTATTATACTAGCTTTTGCCCGTAGCTTCGCCTGAGTACATAAAATATAGCTTATATCACTCAGGAATAAAGCAGCTTTCTACCGGTGAAAAAATGTTAGCAATCGGACCAGTACTTCCAGAATACCTCCTACAAACAAAAAAAAACAAACTTTACCTCTTTATTATATTAGTGTAGATTATTATTATATTAAAATCTATACGAGTCACAGTACGACGTTACGTTAATTCATGAATCCCCAAGCGACCACCGGTGGCCGCACATCTATTGTCTTACTATTGTGTCTCTAATTGACGGTATCTGAAGGGTTAATTGATATAAACTAATGCTTGACTGCGTTCTCATCTGATCATTAACATTATTTTTATTTTAAATAAATAAATGTTACCACGAGTATAGACTCATCGTACGAGTATAGACTCACTGGACGAGTACGACTCGTGCAGTGGTGATGACGTTTTTAGGACGGTAACATTTAATTGATGGAGATGATCGCCCAGGACTGGCTTGGATCAGGCTAAAAAAAACAATCATCAATGTTACTAAAGACGCGGATAAAACCACGGAGGACTGCTAGGAATATAAATAAACCCCATAAACTGTAGACACATAATATCGGTATCGACCGGTACCAATGTAGTGCCATTGGTAGCACATCGGTATTGGTAGAGATGTGCCGTTGCCGGCAATATGGGATTATTGCTGGCAATATTGCCACCAATATTCATACATCGGGCAATATTGCTGGCAACGGCACATCTCTAGGTATTGGTATCTACGCACGCACAGACAAGCTAATTTTTTTTTTAATTTAAGAAAAAAGGAATCGTTTTAAAGAATATCTGAAATCGATTCAATAGCCGATTCTGAGCATACTACTTTCAGAACATGCCTTGTACATGTTGTATAATTCATATTTTCCTCCTAAACTTGGATCCTCACCCGCCACCGTTCCCCTCTTGGTCCTCCAGCCCGCGTGCCGTACCCTCCAGTGTGCCTTCAGCCCTACCGCGCATTAGCGATTCGACGTGCACAATATTTAGATTCCTCCTACGTACGTTTTATTTTGAGTCTTCAGAATACGCTTTATATTGTTATGCTCGTTTATTGTTTGAGGAGCAAGAAATATAAGACTTATCTTGCTTTAAAATAAATGCTCTACTACAATTCGTAAAATTTTGCTAGTATCATTGAGTTTCGATAAGTGTTAACATAGTCTTCACTTTTTTTTTAATAATTTATAAATCTTCAAATAACCCCCGAGTGGAGCAAGAGGCAGTGTCGAGAATGATATTGCCTCTCGCTTCACTCGGGAGTGTTTTGATTAAAACTCATTCGTGTTCCTTCAGTGGCCCCTTGCATTAACCAGTGGTAACTCTTTTGAACAATCCCGCTACCCTAGCAGGTATCAGCACTCACTAGCTCCTTATTCTTCATATTGAATGTAGTACAACTATATAGCTTCTGCTAGCTGCTTCCCGCGTGAAAGTAGGTTTCACCAAAACTTTAAACCATCTCCTCAGGGAGAGAATTTTGGAAAACCCTCTCTTAGTGCTCGCCTTCATCATAAAAGGAAACCTTGCGCAAATTTCACTCTCCTAGCCCCCCCCCCCCCCCCTGTAGGCTTTATGGCGGTAAGTCCCCTCTTTGAGGCGTGGCTGGAAAGACCTCACGGCGTCCTTACCTTCCGCATGACGCAGGTCCTCACCGGACATGGCAAGTTCGGGAGGTTCCTGCATCGGATTCGAGCGGAAGAGACGCCCGGGTGCCGGAGCGAGGAGGAGTGGCAGGCGGTCGCCTCCTTCTGCGAAGCAGTAATGCTAGCAAAGGAGGAGGCAGACCGCATCAGGCAACGGCGCCCTCGCCACCGCCGCCGGGACTCCGATCCCGATTTCCGGCCACCGTAGACGCGGGCTCGCGGACGGCGAGCCATGGGTAGCTCGCTGTCCGATCGTCCGGTAACTGTCCGGAACGAGCCAAGGCGTCGACGGCGCGCACTGTTCCCGCGCGCCTCAAGGAGTTGTCAGCAACAGGAGGGGCCCATCTGGGTCGAAGCCTACCGGGGTCGAACGGCGCGGGGTTTTTAGTCAGTAAGACTCTGACACTGTCTCCCGCTCCACCCAAGAGCGGGTTTCGTCAAAGATGATTTTCCCCGTCGAGAGAAAAAAAAAAAAAGCCCCTGTAGGCTTGGCTGTACGTTTTTATGTCAGTTTCTCCTTTTATATGTATACTTCAGATGATTGAAATTCACATCTCGTTGAGTTGTTGAGCGTCTTAATAGTCCTAAGTTGAGCTATAGGAATACTGACAAATGCTTGCACTGACTGGACAGGTCCAATCAAATTTGTGTGGTTATTTCCTCCAAAAACCATCTGAGACACTGATTTGCATGGTCCTCATATGATTTGACCATTACATGTTTGCTAAATCGACTTTAAAAGGGACTTTGAATCCTGAGTTGGTGTTGCTTCTCAGGTTATTTAGCTAGGAAACACCGGCCTCATCAGTTTAAACTGACGGAAAAATGGACGCGTAAAAGTGTTTTTAAAAAACCAATTCACATCATTCAAAAGATTCAAAAGCTTTGCATGTGGCGCCATGCCAAGTTACTATCTCGTTTGTCGTTTACAAATTTTTGCAAGACACCCACTTCCGTAAAAACATATATTGAAAAGAGAATGGACAACAATAATCATCATAATAACTACAGTCACAAGACACAAAATATCTTTCTTTTGACCATAATTATGATTTTCTGTTGTAGTTACAGCGGTCATTAAGAAAGCCAGCAGACTGTTATGATTAAAAAAATATTTATTATGTGTATCTATTTATTTAAGAGTATGATAGCTTAGATTAAGTTTTCACACATTCTTCTTCTCGGACGGTGAACAATAGCTAGCTCGCCGTCCGACCGTCCGGTAAACATCCGGACCGAGCTCAAGTTGTCGACGGCGCGTAGTTCCACGTGCGCCTCAAGGACATGTCAGCTCAGGCTCGGTAGGGTCGAACCGTGATATTGGGGCCATGGGTTGTGCGAAAGAAAACCCCTCCGGGGTGGAACATAGGGCCAAGAAGGAACATAGGTGTGAGTTTTAGTCAGCAAAAGTCTGACACGCCCTCTCCCTACGCTCAAGAGCGAAAGAAGTCATTGGATGATTTATTCGTATCACCTACAAAAAACGATCGTCTTCTCTTGCTTCCTACACACTATCATTTCTTTTGATCTCTGCTTTCGCAGGACTGCTGAAAGAATTTTCTTTGGTGGTAATCAGCAGTAGTACCTTAGTTCACTAATGTCTCTTATGCATTATTTTTTCCTGTTATTTTGAGTAAACCTAGAGGAAAATTTTAAAAAAAGGTTAAGGAAAAAGGTGATAAAACCTCATTCCGAAATTCCGATTAAAATTAAACTTTGCTAAAGGTATTAATTACTACTTTCATTGCCTGTTAGGCGGTAAGAAGTTCACTGGGTCAGCTAGATAGATAGATACTCTAGTAGTGAAAAAAATATAATGGAAAGTTGTCAAACCCTTCTGTCACCAGGCGGTCTCTTAGGCCCCATGATTACAACACGTCTGAAACTTAACCCGTCTCGACGGTGTCATTTTAGACCCGAAACTGTTTATCATGAAAAAAAATCGCGAGCGGTGTCTGTTTTCTTAAGCAGCTTGGCTCGACTTACACGAAGTAAACGCATCTTTAGATAACGCTCAATTAACGACCATTTTTTATTATAACTCTTTTTGGGATGGCTTTATTCAGAAGGTGGTCATCGTAAAAAAGTCGAGTCAAAGACTTGCACTGTTTTTTTAGATTAATGATGTAGAAAACTGCGAATGTGTGTGCAATTGTACAAGCTAAAATTTATATAGTTTTAGTAAGTCCATATTTTGTTTGCCTTCTTCAACAACAAATAAATTTAACTTAACCTAATTAAAACTAACTTAAAAAATAAAACTAAGGTTTTTAGTTCTTTAGAAAGAAGTAAAAAAAAATTTTAAGATTAATTAACTAAGGTTAATAAGTTATTAAACATTCAATTCTTTCAATGCAATAAATCAATTTCTTGCTTTAAATTTTTTCATATTTTAATTCTTTTTTATGTTAGGTTTTTCTTTAATTTTTGTTTTTTTTTTAATTATCTCTTAATCTTTTTGTTTGTTTGAACACTATTGACTAGCTGCAAACAACGGCTTCGGCCGGGCGAAAGTACAAAACTGTCCCAATAGAACATACACTCAGAATAAAAATACATATCCTATGTGCTATTCCAGGACATAGTCCACCCATGTGTTTCATCCATACCCGTTCAGCCGATCGAACGTAAAGAAGTAACTAACATACATACACCCACTGACACCCACAAAATTTCGCCTTTATAATATTAGAGTGATTAAAAACATTATCAAAAAATTAACATGTTTAAAAAACAACATTGACATTATGTATTAGTATAACCCACAGAAAAAATTAAAAAAAAGAAAGAAGAAAGAAAGAAAGAAAACACGTTTATTCCGCCCAAACAGACGAAAAAAGAAAACACGAAGTTAGAAAGAAAATATTTTCCGATTTGACTCCGACTACAAGGAGTTGCCGCCGCTTGTCTCACACCCTTTAACTCCACTACAGGCAATAAACCAATACGAACGTGGATTACGCAACTAACAGACCACGCACACTTAGATCGCAAGTTTGCTATTGGTAGTAGAACTATGAGCGTTGCCCTACTTTGTGGCACGCCTGCCCTGCCCACAAGGCATTTTAACCTCTTTCATCTGTCCTGTGGTATAACCTATGTCACAGACTATAGCGTCTTCCTCCTTGATTGCAGTAATGTACATAATGTGAGATACACATTGAACACAATGTACAGTTTAGGTACATGTGATGTGTTCATGAAATTGTGTAGATAAAGTAAGAAAATCTTTTACGATTCACGAGATTAGTAGATATTTATTATAAAGAAAGAAAAACCATGTAGGTGGGCGGTCCGACAGGATTCTCATGTTTTCAATAATAAACTAGTATCTAATATTAGCATTTAGATAGCCTATCTTTACCCCCCTTTGCGCTAATACCTATTTAATATCACAAAGTGGTCAATAAAAACAAAGTAAAGACAAAAATGGCGCACAACACACGTTTAAAATATTCGAAGAAAAAAAAAGCAATTTATAAATTGCAAACCGTCATTGAAATCCTAAATGGGTTAGTTTTTACAATAATTTACGTAATTTTTCAATGGTAGAAACCCCAGGCGGTCTGGAAACTTGCCAAGAACGTCAATCAGTATCCACAAAGTACTGATGATCGAATAAATTAATGCAAGAATCCCTTGATCCTTAATTTTATGCGAGAATCGAATAGCTTTCTGCTAATGACTTTATTGTTAACAACATTTTTTATTCGGAAAGCATTTTTAGTATTTGAAGAATCGTCTGAATGACCTATTTTTATGGTTGTACTAATTAATGTTTATAGTTTTACTTGTATAACTTGTCGGCTCATGTTTGTAAGTTTATTTAATTAAGTCTTGTATTGTATTTATATGTAATATCCAACAGCTGCTTTAGAAAGTATTTTGTATCGTTTTATGCCTTTTTTTAAGCTTTAAACCTGTTGGTTTATAGAGTATTGACACGACACTAAAAGAAATTAAAAACGTTAAAAAAAATGCTATTATCTTTCACCTTTGTCTTAATTAATGTGAAGTGATAACTAAAATAACAACCAAAGAATAAACATGTCATAGAGACTCATTTTTTACTTGTCTTATATAAATACTAGTAGCTGCCAGCGACTTCGCCTACGTGATAGTAGAAAATTATCATGAAGAATTATACTCCCATAGGATACAGGATAAAAAATATTCCATGTGCTATTCCAGGACATATCCACGGTCAAAACTGGGCTGCGTGCAGAATTAACAAATGTACGCAAACTCACAAAATTCGCCCTAATAAAGTGTGATAATTAGTATTGTCTTATTAGGATAAGGATAAGCCTGAACCAACCGACTGTCTCTTAGACAAAAACATTTTTTACATCTTAAAATAACCCTTATTCCACGAATACCAAAAAAAAATTGCAAAAAAAGAAAATCACAGTCTCACCTCCCGTCATGCATAACACCATCCCAACAGGTTAGCTGGAACCGCGGCGTATCAAAAAGCTCGGGTTTCGTCTACTGCACCGGACGGCCCCAGTTCCATAGACCCATTGGAGATGACCTTCACTGCACGTCTAGTAACGGGAGTAGGTAGCTAAAATTGTCGAGATTTCTGGTCAAGGATACTAATCTATTGAATTATTTGACCCTTACGATATCCAAGTATTTTACTGTATACGTCCACATCCCCTACATGCCCATCTATGGTTTAGGAGTTAGAAATGATTCAATGTTACGTAAAATTAAACAAAGTCATGTTTTATAAGATTGACCTTTCTGCTCTTTGACTGGTCCTTGCGTACCTGCCCTATTACCTAAGCTATGTCATGAAATATATAATTTATGAGAATATTTCCAATACATAACTAATTATGCACAATGACTAGATTAAAACCTAAAGTTATAGCCTGACGTGGCTATGAATATCATCGATCACATTAAAATATCAAATCAACCACAATACATGCTGTTATTTAGTAAAATCAAAAAGCGTAGCTAAAGAAGTAGTATCATTATGTATAATGCAAAAATTAATTAACTCTATATTAATTTACATAGTGAAATCTTACTCATTCATAATGTTAAATTAAGATTAATCTGAATACAAATGAGATGTGTCTAAAATGAGCCGGAATGATGAAGTCTAATTGTTAGTTAAAGTGTCTTGATAGAGCGATAACACATAAATTAAAAATTTACCGGCGAAGATGTAATCAGTCCCGTTGTTTATTATTATGAAAGTGTTTATGCAAATATGTCTGACCTCACAGCGTCCGCTAGTGTCACTGAATAATCAGTTGCGAAACAAGCTATTCATGTCTAGGTAAATTATATTATTAATAACATCATCAATCATAGCAACGCAAAAACTACTAAAAAGACCTAGATACACTCGATTGGGTTTACTAAAACAAAATACCAACGCACCGTCATGTCATCAGTGGACTGCAAAATTTCGCAACCGAAGTGACACGCCGAAACTTAATAACTTACTCAGAAATGCACCAGCAAATTGGGAGCCGAGTCGTCCGACCGGCTCCGTAACCCTACACTGCCTTACCGAACTCTCCGACACATATAAATTGTATTTTTATTCAAATCGAGCCTACGTGCCGCGATAAAGCCCCCTTAAAACAAATAACCGCTCATTCAACCGAAGAAAACCACTCGAAATTCAACTTTAACACAAACAAACAACTTTCAAGATGCACCAGCATCCACCAACTATCTAGATACAGGCGACAAAAAGCTTTACAGATGCAGTAACAGAGTTGTAGTTTCAGAAATAAATAGTACTAGCTCACTACTTTTAGCTGAATACAATGATGCTATAAGAAACTACGAGCCCCATGTAAACAAGGTAAAATATATCCTGATTGTAAATACACAAGAATCAGAGTCGAACAATGAAAGCCCATCAGATAAGTCGACGAATGATGATGTAAACGAAGATCGTGTTCACGAGACATATATAGAGAACAATTTAAAGGTTCATTGGGACACTTTTTCACTCAATTTGTACCCTTTTCATTCTTGTTGTACAGATAATGTTGACCAGCTTGGTATTTATGAAATATTTGAAATCGCAACGGAAAAGATTTGGTGTTATGGTGTGTAATAAAATCTGTATAGGGATCATTCAAGGGTAACGAGACAGACGAGCGATTGGCTTCTCGTGTTTGCCTTTTTAATAAAGTTGTTCGCACCGATACCCTTCATTATTCAGCAGTTTTTTCCGACCAAAATGTTAATCACCACATTTACTTGTCCCAAGTTTTTGCCGTGAGGAATTTTATAAAACATTTTAATAAAGCTGCTAATGGTACAGCTGCCAATCACCATCCGGTTGATATTACACATCGAGAATCTTATATAAGAAATATAAATGCAAAAATTAATGACAATAATAAAATGAGCGCGTACTTCTTTCCTGGAAGTTTGATTCGCAAATATTTCGATATCGTAAAAACATAACATTACCCTGATTAAGGAACTGTAATAAAAGCGACTATCGTAAATGTCACAATTATCAAAAAAATATTATTATAACCAAAAGTGTAGTGGTTAAAATCGATACGTGTGTATGTCTTCATCGTCTGATAATCGTAAATTAAGGTCCGACTCTGGTTTAACTGAGCGTAAAAACTGTGAGCGAGAGATTGAGAGTTCATGTTACTTCGAAAATGTAAAACGAAAAAGTATTCAGAGCTTCGATTGTGTAAGAGAGACAGAACTACGGTTGATGTCAAAGAATTAAAGAATTGAGAGCTAGATATTTGTAGATACAGCCAGGAAGTCTCAGTGAGGAAGTAATTTAATTCAGATTAATGACTACATCGCTGACGATGAACTTCTTCAAAAGCCTCTCCACCTTTAATCAATCTAGAAGAAGATTGATTGCTTTTTTTACCCGTCAATAAATTTTTGCGGCAGATTCCAATTTACAAAATGTCATGAACAGAGTTGACACGTTCGATCTTGTTTTTTTTAATTGCCTTTGTCAAACACAGAATCCCGAACCTTAATCTTTGTCAACAAGAAGGCGATGGGTGAACCGGAACGGGTTTTAGAGTGGGACGGAACGACTGCGCCCGCGCATGACAAGTGACCGGATTAATGCATTTTAAACGAAGAAGGCTTAATTTTGATCTCGGATCCCTTAATTGAATGGGTTTTTTTGGAAAAGATTTTTAGAAGACACTTTCGAATTACTTATGTATGAGTCAAGTCTCTTGCTGGAAACCGAAGAGTACATTCTTATCGACTTTGATTAATATCGGTACAAGACCTAAGCTTTTAGGGCTTAACAAGTCCAAGAATAACTCAAACGACTTGACCAGTAACATCAACCTAAATTCCATCAACACCCAGTCCTTAAAAAGCAACAGTTTGAAAAGTAACGGTCGCCGCACATTTTACTTCTCCAATGACCTTTATCTTCCATACTAAAGAAGTTAACAACAATGTTTTCGCTGCACTAAAGATCTCCAATCTGCATAATGCCAATAAAATGAGAATTTATTTCGACTCTATTTAGTGTTTATAGCTTTCGTTGCTTGCATACAAATGTATTAAACTTGCATATTGGATCATCAAAGATGGTTTTAGCCGACAAGGATTGTTCGGAATATCCAAGTGACAAAGTAATTGATACAGATATAAGTCGATGAGCACCAGAAATATAAATTACAATTTATATTCTATTTATCATTCGGTTTTGTGGCGTTCCGTGTACGATTGGCTAAACCCTTAACCTGAAGATGATCATAATTTAGCCCTCTATTTCGAGGGCTGTGTGTGTTTTTTTCTATCTGTCATCATGTCAGTTTTCTCTTACAGGCTATATAGAATTTTTCACACCATGCATATACCTAGATGTTAATTTCTTATTTTCATATTGAAAAAAATTGCTTTACCAAAAAATTTCTTTATGAAACAGTCCGTTAGAATTCAGCTACAACCTGCGATTTTAAGCTACGCCCATCTAACGTTAGTAACTAAAAGTATAAAGTCATAACAAATCATATTATAGTCATAATTCGAGTCTTCGTAATCATTAACGGGCATTAACTTTGCTCTACATCAAATGACGGCATTTGATTAGTTCCTACTGTGCAATCTTTAAAGCAATGTTTTGCTGAACTACATAATTGTACAATTTATCCTAACCCTAAAATTAAACATGAAGTCGTCATTCTATCAATTTAAATCGACTATAATATACGTTCAGTACCAAGCAAATCAATAAAGTTTTTGTGACTTTAAGCAGTCAATAATCCAAATGATGAATCAGCTAAAACAACTCCTGTCTTAAGCGTATCACTATAATCTGAAATTTCCTCTTTTTCGTCATGCTATTAGAAAGTTTAATCAACAGAACCCGGACCATTCTCAAACTCAAACTTGTCCAAGTTTTTATCTGTAACCAAGCCACCAACTGCTCGTGGCTTGTACTCAGCTAAATGATTGACGATCTCACATCCACCTCGATATCCATTCCCGCTGAGTGTAGAACTATCGCCAACATTTTAATAAATAACCTCTTAGCCTTCACTAATAGCGATAATTCCTTCACTACAACCGACCAATATAAATCGACCGATTTATGTACATGCATTGTCAGTTGTTTTAACGTTATAAGAAATAATTAATGTATTGATATTAATTTTGTTAAACGTGTTGACCTTTTTGTTATTAATTTTATGGTCATAAGTCGTTATTACGTGTTTTTGAACGGGCGAAATTTCTCGATTAAGGTGTCGTTTGGTAATTTCTTTATTAAGTTGTGGTCAAAAATTCGTGGTAGGTCGCTGTTTAATAACATTTTTATTGAGATTGTTTTTGTCTGCATAGCCTTTTCTGGCTTTTATTTTAAAAACATGAATCATCGCTTAAGACTGTATTGCTTTCACCTATTCAACATATTTTGTCTTACTATTATCTTCTACCTAAAGAATGTCTGTTCCTCTTCCCATCTCATTTTTCATCTACCCTCTCATTCTAACGGCATATTTTCTGTATCCCAAATCACCATTATTAGACAAAGTATCAGTTCCATCTATCGATTTCATCGGAACTATCCGGAGAAGCCGAAGGTGTATTGATCGTCGGTCCTCTATAATTTTTTCCGATTGGGAACCAGTTCAATCGATGATCGATGAAAAAAAGCCGTGGGTCGGTTTCGATTGATCCGGTCTCTATCGAGATTGAGACATCTCGGAACGAGTTCCGCCCGCCTGCGCAGGCGCCGCCCTAAGTGATAAGAGATTATCAGGAGATCGTAAATTACTTAATTTCACAGCGGCCGAACTTATCTTTTCCGAAATTGGGTAGCTTTTTAGTCTTAACTTTATTTACGTTTAAATGGAAGTTTTGATTTTGAGGTAGGCATTATTATTATTATTTGGCAGGTATCTCGAAAGTCTTTAAGAATATTATTGTACCTTGACTTTACGGCCCGGACTAAGCGTTTCGTCGTTTATACCACATACATCGACGAACTTTAACAATTTATCTATATCGGTCCTTCCGTCCGATTGTAATTTAAGTGTCTCCAAAGCTAGAGTGAATCTTAATAATCTTGTGCGATTCACATCATCGATTGCATCATTGCTTACCAACAAGTTTTGGGGAACAACAGCTTCCTAAGGCTTAAGGTATGCTATTAGTAGATTGTTACTAGCAATTTCATCTTGATAAAAAGCTTAGCTTTCCACGTTCAGCCCGCTATCGCTGTCTCTTCTCACTTTCACCACCATCCTCACCCACGCTAGCCGCATGATTGTTACCAAAATACTCGACGGAGTTTTTAATCATGTCTCGATAAGAATAATTGCTCGGCGCTTTAGTCTAATGCCTTATGTCCAAGTAATTGGCGAGGCTGATTGCTAAAATGTTTTCATTATGTTTTATCTACTTTGATGAAGAATAATCGACTGGTTGGCTGTTGGTCTGGTCTTGTATTTATTAGAATTGGAATATTAGGTACAATAACATTTTTTTTTTGGTCCTTTGATATTTGGCGAGCTTTACGAAGATTTTCAATATATCATTCACCATCATCATCATCATCATCATCATCATCATCATCATTGCAACCAAAGGATGTCCGGGTTAGCTCCGAATAGGTAGCTCGGCCTCGATATGAAAGGCAAGAAGGAACGAGGTGGGTTTTTAAGAGTCTGATACTATATCCTGCTCCGCCCAAGGACGGGGAATGTTATTAGGATGATTTTTATCCACCAAAAAAAAAAACAGAGTATGTCCACTGCTGGACATAGGCCTCCTTCAAATGACGCCACAACGAACTGTCTTGTATTTATTATGGAAATGAAATGCAGGGATATTTATTATATTAGTAATATTTCTAATATCTACAACCAACAGTATAATTAATATCTCAGTTTATAAATTTTAGTTTGAAAAGTTTCTATGTAAATAATAAATTATAATAACTCTCAATTAGTAACATATAATTATTAAATATTCATAAACTGCAACAATCGTATTTTTTGGATCTAATTTTCTTAGTTTATTTTTAACTGAGCGTATAGAACCAGTCATAAATTTTAATCATACACAAAATATATTATTAACATCATCGTGATCCTGTTTGCTCATTTCAATGATTTATTAATAATATTGTTTTATTAATAACGTGTGAATTAGATGGCAGGTCAATACACTTTATGGTTGAGTTTATATTTACCTTTTTACCATATTGTATGGGAAGGTTTGACGTCAATGATATGGTAGATAATTGCATATATGGACTTCTTATAGTAACTTAAAAAAAAATTGAAATCTTGTTTATAACCATACGCCTCAGAAGCGAACACGTATATAAAGGTATCACACACATTACCTTAGTTACTTTAATGTATTTCTATCGTATAGATTTTTTTATTAATATTATATTAAGATATTGAATTTTTCTTTATTTTAAACTAGCTTATGCCCGCGGCTTCGCTCTTGTTAAATTCAGGGTAACACGGTTCCCTGGATAGTGGGGGGTTAGTCTATGTCACTCTCGATCTCTTCAACTATCTCCAC
Organism: Mythimna lalbum; assembly: GCA_949319445.1. Taxonomy (NCBI): domain Eukaryota; kingdom Metazoa; phylum Arthropoda; class Insecta; order Lepidoptera; family Noctuidae; genus Mythimna; species Mythimna lalbum. Next base: position 6,337,653 of record OX439371.1, on the reverse strand, counting down.
TTAAAAAATCACGTCAATTCGTCACTCCGTTTTGCCGTGAAAGACGAACAAACAGACACACACACTTTCCCATTTATAATATTAGTATGGATATGTTATGGTAATCAAAAAGGACATATGAAGCTATCAGGTTTTCCTTGCATAAAAATGACTCAAGATAGTGTTAGTTTGAAAAATACATAATTACTGGATAAAATAACGTCAAATTTATGACCTACGCTATAGAACTGGATTTTCCGATGAGTAAAATTGAGGTCTTCATTAGGTGCAATGATCAAGTTTTCTAGATATTATAATGATTATATGCTGCATATCGCAGAGATCGCTGTGCACCGGTCCATTACCACAGTTTTCCTTTATTTCCAATTCTAATATTGCGTCTTTTATTATTTTTTTCCTGCTTGCCATAGCGAAAATAAAATAAATTATTAAAGATTTACTAACATTACGTCTTATAAAAAGAAAATCAAAATATGCGCCTTATGAACGCAACTATTTATTATAATAGCTTAACTATGGTACTTATAACACCGACGCAATAGCCATCAGAAAGTAGTGACCAACAAGAGAGTTGACTGAAAATCACAACTTCATACACACTTTAAAAGAAAAATTACAGCGTCATATACTTTTAACGCTCGCCTCAGAGGCGTAGGTTATTTTTCTAAGGTAAAAAATTAAGCACTTCTAATAATCACGACTAATCCTGAGGCAGTAATCAATTTTAATTTAATAAACTACAATACAAAATAATCTATAACTAAAATACTGTCAAATTATTGATTAATTAACTAATAAAACTGTCTTAGGTAATATTAATGGTTGAAATCTTTCTAATGCCGTGTCAGTGTGGCAGTGTAGGATGTATAAATCATATTGCAGTGTTTCAAAATCCATTTGGTTCAGTTCCAAGAAAGGTCATTAACAAGTTAACACATGTTTTTGTGGTGGGACGCGAATTTTTCACCACGTGGTGACAGTGCCGGTGAAATGTGAGATTCTGGGTGTATTGTTGGACATCTGCTTTTGAAGTTTTTTTATTATCAATGTATCTCTTCGCAGTCTAGACAGTTCTATACACATTATTAGTTTGTAGTCTAGGGGTCTTTAAGTCAAGAGTAAATAGATTGCTTCTAGGCAAGCGTGTTCCATCGTCAGCCAAATCATCGCTTACTATAAGGTGATAGACGCGAGCCTATTCATCGCGTTTGACCACTATAAAGCCTATCAATCCTAAAGCCTATCTATCCCAAAAAAAAAGTTGCTACCAAATAATAATAATAATATTTCACAACTTTCACACAACGTCCTAGAATATTAATCTAAGCAGAGATTGTGCTATGAGTAGCTACTAGACAACTGATAAACATACTATATATTTCTAAATACATAAATATTATAGATAAATTACACCCCGGCACAGAACAAATCGCACGCTGAGAACGAAAGTGACCGATTTCAAAATTTTGGTTAAATGAGTTAAGTATACAGAATGACTTAAAAAAGTATATTCTATCATAATTATTATCATATTATATTATCTAAAAACTTCTAATACTAAAGTGACCTATTTTACGAATTTTTTTTTAAACTTTATTTTATACGAGAAAATCATATTTTTTTGCAAAAACTATATAATGTTTCTAAAGCTATTTAGTGAAACAATAAATTTCACCAGAAATTCATAACTTTTGTTACCATGTTTTAGTGTTATTGTAAAATGAACAGAAAATGCTTAATACGACGGACAAATTTTCGCTCTTTCCCAAAAATTAGCAATTTTGAGTTGAGTCACTATCGTTCTCAGTGTGCGAAATGATCCTGCTCATCACACAAACATTGGTCTTAGGTGGGAATCGAACCCACGACCTCCGGTATAGCAGTCAGGGCCAGTAACTACTAGACCAACAGGCCAGTCAATTAAACCATACGCTTTCAGCTCTCACTTAGGCATAAAAGAACAAAATAGTGGCTCGAATCGGGATTCATACGCATATCCTTTTCTCTCATTAGCCACCAGAAAATAAATCGCTGTGTGACATTTTGTGGCTTATTTATGGACCTTACTCAGTACCCAAAATGTGATTTATTCATACAACCAAATCAAAACGGGATATAGTTTATTTAAACAATTTTATATACGTCTCAATCCTAAATTGCGGTGTTTTTGAATATTTTGTTTTTATGACTCAATTTTGCGTTTATTGATGAACTAAGTTTATTGATGTTTTAAACAGTGTCATATAGTTGGTTTTTAAATTGGAGTTTCTTTTATTTATTACGTGGGAATTGAGGCATTTTGATTCGTTTTTTGAATAAAATTAAAATCAAGTTTTTTTTGATGATGAGATAACACGAGACCTCAATCTCGCTTGATGGAAAGTACCTAATGGAGGAGAAGAAGAAGAAGAAGAAAATACATTTATCTACAACAACTATGTAGTTTTTTTTTTAATTAGCGATATCTATGGCGCCACATAGAAACTAAAATATTCGAAGGGGAAGTTGCGGGCAATAGCTAGTACGAAATAAAAATGGCTGAAAAAATAAACTCTAATATATCTCTAAGATAGTTCATATCTGCCATGAAATAACTGACCTGAGGCTCTAACCACAAGCTCTTAACGCGATCGATTTTATGACCTAAATTGAACAGTTATAGGGAGGGATGTATATAGTATGCATATAAGCTACCATGAATGACATTTTGACACCGCATGCATGGTAAGACCCAGACTATGCCAGCTGACTCTTACAGGATAGCTGACGGTCTGTAGTATCGAAGGACCAACAAAAATTAAGATTAAACTTCCGCATTGCCTTTGCGAAACCGTTTGAAAGCTTTAATTAATAAAATCATTACTTCGCACGAGTTGTAATTCATACTAACTGATTAACTTGTTAAAGATAATTATGACAGCCCGAGCACGATGCTTATCTCACCAAGATTTTACGGCAAAGTGAAATAATACATCGTGCAGGCATTCATAGTTATAATTAAAATTTTTGATAGGCTCACAATTGACCTTAGTCTCACCTGATGGTAAGCGATGATGTAGTCGACGATGGATCACGCTTACTTAGAAGAAACCTATTGACTCTTGACTTAAAGATCCTTAAGATGTAGCTATCACACACACCAGCTGTTTTATACACAGACTCCAGCAGGGAATTCTACTCCTTAGCTGTACACATTATGAAGAAAAAAGGAAATTGAAAGGGAATCGTTTGTCTTGGTATGGTCATGTGAAGAGGAGGGATGAAACTCATGTTACTAAAAGAGTGGATGGATGGAGAGGGAGAGGGAGGCTAAAGGAAAGATTGTGAGAAGTGATATGAAAGAAAAGAGAATTAGAGATAGCGTGACGAGTGACAGGACAGAATGGAAGAAAAAAACGTGTTGCGCCGACCCCAAATAAAACGGGTCAAGGGCAGGAAGATGATGACTTATACACATAATGAATGAATGCAATTGAAGTCTAAAAATACATATAATAATTACTCCATTCTATTCCTGTGAAACAGTAATTAAAGTGTTCGACCCTTAGAATTAATTAAGTGAAACAAAACCGGAAGTGTACGCATATGTGCACAGCTTGTCGGTTTTAAGTTACTTTTTCTATATGTCCCATCTCTTTCTGACTAGTCTAAACAACCACCATAACTGTACCCCACGACGTAACTTTGTCGCGGCGTAACAAGTATCACCAAATGATGGTTGGTTTTACACATCATTTTGTGTCAATATTGTGACGCCCAATTATGGTTTTGAACTTAATTAGTGAGGTTGTTAAGTTGGAACTCAATTATTGGAATGTTTTGTAAAAAAGAAGTTCAACTGGGATCGTTACATGTTAGCTCTTGAGACGAGATGATTATTCTTAATTAATTTTTAGTATTGAAAACATACATACAGATATAAAAACTAGCTTCAAGATCTAAATGATGAAGCAACAGTTGAATTCGTTTCTAAGGACCAATTAGCAAACCATATAGAAAAATACTAATGTATGATTAATTTTTTAATGATATATGTCATCGAATGACTTCGCCCACTTTGGATAGACCAAGAGAGTGTCAAACTTTTACTGTTTTTTTTCCCCTGGGCAAAAATCAGCTTATGACAAACCCCACTTTTGGGTGGAGCGCGAGATAGTGTTATACTCTTACTGACTAAAAACCCACCCTGTTCCTTCTAGCCTCTTCATACCGGGGCTCGAGCTCCTTTCGGATAACCCAGGCCCCAGTAGGCTTCGACCCAGCTGGGCCCCTCCTGCTGCTGACAGCTCCTTGAGGCGCGCGGGAACAGTGCGCGCCGTCGACGTATTGGCCTCGGTCCGGACAGTTATCGGACGGTCAGACAGCGAGCTACCCATCGCTCGCCGTCCGCGAGCCATGCGAAACTTTTACTGATTAAAACCCACCTGAATTCTTTCAGTTTTTTTGAATAACCTCGTAGTCCTGGCAGGATACGTGCAATAAAATACTCTTAATAACTTAAAAATAGGAAAAGTTTAAATACTATGTCATTTGTGTCAATATAATTATAAGGTGCACATAAGCTACACAGAGATTATAATGAATCTCTTTTAGAAATTCCCTATTATAAAGTCACAAAAAAACCTCCCAAAAATTTAAATACACTCATAAAAAAGTTAAAACCGTTCTTTTTTCAAAAACCCTTTTCAAGCTTAACTAACAACACATAACTAATTTAAAATTGACTCAAACCCAGTAGTGCTTCAAATCACAGTTCTAAACCACTTCCAAGAAAATTATAACAAAAAAAAAAGAAAATAAACGAGAAACGTTTATGAATAAATCATCAACGATCATCTCGCGAAACACAATCAAAAAGGACCATTAGAAAGAGATAGATAGATTGACGTTGGGGTTGAGTAAAAGAGAGAGGTGTTACTAGTTCCTCAAAGCTGTAATTATGCTGTTAAGAATATAATTTCATGTTGTTAAAGCGATGTATGCGTCACATTATAGGTTTTATTTTGTTTTACGTATATTAAGACGTTTTCATAGTCGTTTGCACAGTGTTTGAAACCTGCAATGAGGTGGAAAGTACTTATGGTAAAATTGTTCATTAATATTCAATGGCGAGATGAACTAGAGAGATTTCACCAGAAAGAAGCACGGGCGCGCAAAAGATGAAAGTAATGGAAGAAGGCCTTTCCTCGGGAGTGAGGCACAGGCTAACAAAAAAGTTCATCATCATCATCATCATCTTATCAGCCGATAGACGTCCACTGTTGGACATAGGCCTCCCTCAAGTGTTTCAGATTCAGATTCGTTTATTCATTGTAAAACAGGTAGGTACATTACAACTACAAGTTTACGTTCTTCTATTGTTAAGGGATTAACTACCAAATATATTGGGGTCGTATTCCAGTCTAACCAAATACAGCTAAATACCAGTATTTTAATTGCCCATCTAATTTGCACAACTGCGTGCAGATTTTCTGGCATCTGACTCTCCATAACAACTGTCAAAGATGTTCAAATGACAGCCGAGACAAACGGCTTTACATGTTTTTTGAGGCACGGAGGAAAGTCAGTATGCAATCATAGATGATCAATCCACGGGCTGACCTCGACAGGCGTAGCTGAACCTCGAATTTCGACAAAATCTTTTGTAATCAAACAAAACGGGAAAATTCAGAAAATCAAGACAAAACTATCAATGTGTAATAATTTATCATCTGACTTACACACGTAGAAGAAATTATAGCAATATTTTGCTTTTGTTATAAAAGGTTCACAAGCCTTATAGACAGTGTAATTTGTAATTTTCGTTGCTATTATAAGAACCTCATTATCGAAGGCTATAAGATAAACACGCATCGATGCATCTCATCGCGCTTATCAAATATATCCCTCTAATCACATAGATTAGCTCTTTACTTCTTGCATCCACGTTATGTATTGTTTTTTTACAATTTAAGATCTTTCAATCAACCAGAACTCCATCAAAAATTAAACGACGGGTGTATCTTTATCATATCTTTTTTTTTAAATTCCGTGAACTGGCATCAATCCTTGCGCCGACTACCTGATCGCACTCTTGCACCACCTTTGATCACAGCATAAAAACATCGTTAGTAAACACTGTTTGTTTTTTGCAGTGTCCTAACTAATGATGGTACTAATCGTTTTATGACATTGATGATTTAATGAGAGCAGTTTTTTCCCGTGAATTTTAACGCGGACTGGGCGGTACCGGTTTTGTCTAGGAGTGAAGGAAATTGGGTGTCAAATGGTTTTGTTCGGCGTCCGTTGTCTTAGTAGTTTTTTGTTGGAGTAATTATTTATTTGTGGGGAAAAACTGTTTGTTATATAGTGTACATGTGTACAATCATGTAAGCAAAAAACTTGACATTTCTAATCACACTATCACTCGAATTCGAAGCAAAACCTATAATTATTCACAGAAATATGATTTCCTTTTTTTATTGAGCCGTGAATTCGAAATGGTAAAGCCGTAAAAAATATCTACGCCGCCATTACAAATTCACGTCGTAACGCCTTCATCTCGCCGCACATTCGAATAACAACCAAACTCATAATTTACAACGAGTCTCATTAGTATACGCTGTTACAAAGTCACTACGCGCGGCCAAACGACGCCGCCCAACAAAGCCATTGACATTCATATATTTACGCTAAACGTGACCACGAAACCACTAGATATCGAACGTCGAAATACTAATTTTACGCCCAATCGACTCGGATAAAAATTAATACATCAATATCTAATGGACTCGGATCAAGACCTATCGATTTGATACAAAAACGAGTTCGCTCGGGCGCACCGATCATTCGATATTCGTCGTACGAAAAAAGAACATAAAGACAGTTTTCGAATGAAGTTTTTGCGCGCGGTTGCCACAATGTCGTTAGGGTGACCATAGCCGGGTAATGGAATTCGTGGCCGAGTCGATTGGCCTCAAATTCGATCGATGATATTTTTTTTTCTTTCGTTTTAAAGGACACGAATGTCGTTTTCCGCCGGTTCTCATGTCGATGAAGACATAAAAATTTTAGAAGTTGAGCGGCGCGTCAAAAGGAGACCACATACGTTATATTCGTGGGATTTCGGTATTATTTTCTTGTTGGGTCGTTCTTGCGTTTGCAAAATTGTTGGCCGCTGACGCCTTTTGCATCAACCTATTATTTTTGGGTAAATCGCCCGCCTTGGAGCCGGCAAAGCGTGATCAACAAATCAAATGGTTTGGGTGTTGAGTTTTTTTCTTTGGAACCCGCCGCGTGTTTGTTTTCGTACGTTCGAGATGTGATTATTATGGAAATTTGTTACTTAAACGCCGCCTCCTCGATGAAGGATAGATTTTAATAAGGATGACTAATATCTTTGTGAGTGCAGCACTTTATCGATTTATGTTGAGGATTTTAACGAGCTGAGTAACGACAATGAGGTCACCCTACGGATTTTTAATAAAGAAATATACGGCGCTTGCCAAGCGACTTTATTATTTTAATTGTTTTATAATTAATTTATTACAACATAAGTCTACTTTTTGCCGTACCCAACCAGTGCATGGGAATGAGGTTCGAGACAAGCCTCTACATCTCTCTATGGAACAGAATTCACTCACAAAAAGCAGTTTATCACCAACACTTTACATTGAATGCTTGTCTATGCAAATACAGGTACAGCTCCATGTCCAGAGAGAACCACAACATTATGTAGGGTGCCCAATTAGTGGCGACATATTAGGACATTCCCAATTTAGTCAGCATGAAATCTGTTCCCGCAATATAGCTCGTAAAAGACATCCGGTACTACATTAATCACATACGGTGCTAAGCGGCCACTTTATATTCAAAATGGCTTCTACACGGTGACAACTCAATCTTGCCTTATTACGGACAAGGTGACTAAGGCCAGACTAATTTGTGGCCTCAGAAATGGACTATGAAGACGTCATGTTTATTGAAATTGCTTAACTTTGGCTTTTAACGTTTAGATTGAATATTTAAATTTTTAAGACTTTCGGTCTTATGAGTCGAGTTTGGTTAAATAAATTAGTGTCATTTGGTTATAAATTGTACATAAAATCCTATGTTATGTCTTAATCAACTTAAGTATATGTTCTTCTTTATTGGTTAATAGATTTATTTTATCAATTTCTAAGTTATTTTTATCGTTGTTTCAGGTTTAGAGTACTTAAGTGCAGCACGGAGTTTACACCCGGAGTTGCATGCTGGTAGCACGCTTGCTAGCCAGGATTTTCAACTTAGTTTAGAAGGTAAGATGAATTCTTAGACTCTTTTCTCAATCAGTCTTCCCGTCCGCTTGTAATTTAGGTGTCTTCAAGGCTAGAGTGAATAGGCTTCTAATAAACTAGCGTGTCTCACCATCAACCATTGCATCACTGCGACTGCATTGCACTGATTATAAAATCAGGTGGGATCGCAGTCAAGCACAAGGATTTAACTACAGGTTCAGTTATTCTCATCAATCAAAAGAAATACATAAACGCGATATTATTAGCTCGTCTTTTCACTTCCACTGCTAGGCAAAGGCCTCCCTCCATTCCTTCCAACAATCATGATTCCTCTCTTCCTCTTTCCAATTTTCAAGGAACACGTCCAGGTCATCCCGCCGTATCCTTGTGACCTGCCGCGGCCCCGAGTCACTGTATCTCAGCATCCATCCTGCGTTTTACGGGCACACAGCTCGTTAGACATGCGGCAGAAATGTCCTACCCAGTTCCTTTTAAGTTGAGCAGCTTTTTGAGCCACGTCAAGGATTTACGTTTAAAGCGCAGTGTAGTATTTCGCACATGATCTGCTAATTTAACACAAAGTATGCTGCGCTCTATAGGACGTTGGCAAACCTTGAGTTTGCAACAGGATAAAACTTTTTACACAAAAAATTGCAACCTGAAAATACGAGTTCTATAAAATCACACAAAAAAAATGCAAAATAACTTTAATTTCGTGAGTCGGTATTGTTTTGTTTCTTAATTTATTTTTTATTTTTATTAGCCTTTACAATCCCACTGCTGGGCAAAGGCCTCTCTAACTTCTTCCAGGCATTCTTTTCCCGAGCCACCTCGAACCAGTCCCCGCGGTAGGAATCCAGGTCGACCTCTTCCTTGGTCGACCTCGGCGGCGTCGGCTATCTTCGAGTACCCACTTTGTGGAAACTCTTGCACAACGGTCAGAGTGCATGCGACTGATGTGACCCACCCAATTCTATTTTAGCTTGGCAGCCTTTTTTTCCTACGTCTATAATTTTTTCTTAGTTACTTAACTTAAAAACAAGCTTTTAATGAAAATCATTTTTTCATAGCAAGTGAAAAAAGCCCTGAAAAACCGTAAATTTTGTAAATAGATTCTTTACATAAAAATACTAGAAAGGTATATTGGGTTTGTCCTCTCTCTCTCACCTTGTCCTTTAAAATAATTCTAAGGACGCGTCTCAACTCAAATAATAACTTCGGCAATGATAGAAGTTTTTTTATATCTTCCTTATGATTGACTGCTTAATTGAATCTGCAAATTTTAATAGTTGTTTTTTTATACAACTAGCTTTTGTCCGCGGCTTTGCTCGCGTACATAAAATATATCCTATGTCACTCAGGAATAAAGCAGCTTTCCATCAGTGAACTTGACTGAACGTGACTTTCAGAAATTACCTCCTACAACCAAAAACACAAACTACTGAAGGAAGTACTGGTCCGATTGCTAAAATTTTCTCACTGATAGAAAGCTGTTTTATTCTTGAGTGACATCCTTACTAATATTATAAAAGCGGAAGTGAGTTTGTTTCTTTGTTTGTTACGTCTTCACGCTCAAATTGAAAAACTGATTTTGATGAATTTTGGTACAGAGATAGTTGGGACCCTGGAGACGGACATATGGTAATTTGTTCTTTAAAAAAATGAGAAAAGGGGGAGAAAGAGTAAAGTATATTAATAAAAGTGGGCAAAGCCGCGGGGAAAAGTTAGTTCCTTAAAATCAAAGCTACCGCCAAGCTTAACTTAGATGTACCTACACGCTCTAATTACCAACCTGCACTTCTTAGTAGCCCGGAAGTAATTTAGTCACTCTAATAATAGTCAAACGCTTGAATTAGTCTATCAATCATCTCTTTTATCTTTATCAAAATTACTATTCAGAAGCCAATTTCCTTTTATAGTTGATTGACTTTTAAATAGCTCTTACTAAACACCAGTTACTGGGAGCAATAAATTTTCATCACCTCTTGCAAATTAATGGTTATTTAATTTTCTCCTTGTGCCTCGGAAAGTAGTTTTAGTAGTTGATCTTGTCTGTCAATTTTAGCTTTTTGGCAGACTAAGCCATAATCTAGGTCAGATAGAACAGTCGAGGTCTGCCCTGCTCAGTCGAGGTGTGCCCTGCTTGGGCGGAGCACCAGCGTGCCCTCGTGGTGGCGATCGGCGGTGGAGACCTCTCGCGCCGGGCCTTGGTTCAGGCCATGGTCCGGAGCGAGGAGGAGTGGCAGGCGGTCGCCTCCTTCTGCGAAGCAGTAATGCTAGCAAAGGAGGAGGCCGACCGCTTCAGGCAACGGCGCCCTCGCCGCCGCCACCGGGGTTCCGATTTCCAGCCACCGTAGACGCGGGCTCGTGGACAGCTAGTCATGGGTAGCTCGCTGTCCGATCGTCCGGTAACTGTCCGGACCGAGCCTAGACGTCGACGGCGCGCACTGTACCCGCGCGCCTCAAGGAGTTGTCAGCAAGAGGAGATAGCAGGGGATAGCAAATAGTAAAATAATTCAAAGGTAAATTGGCCATGGCAATAAAACAAAAGCTCATGGACACGTGTATTGTCCCCGGCTTAACTTATGGCGCTCAGACTTGGTCTTTGACTTACATCCAGAAGTCCAAACATAAGGTTTGCCAACGAGCAATGGAGCGCAGTGCACTAGGTGTTAAATTGACGAATCGAGTAAGAAACATTATACTACGCTCCAAAACCAAAATAGTTGATATGACTCAAAAGGCTGCCAAACTGAAATAGGACTGGGTAGGACATGTCTGCCGCATGCCCGACAACAGTAGCACATGTCTGCCGCATGCCCGACAACAGTAGCACATGTCTGCCGCATGCCCGACAACAGTAGCACATGTCTGCCGCATGCCCGACAACAGTAGCACATGTCTGCCGCATGCCCGACAACAGTAGCACATGTCTGCCGCATGCCCGACAACAGTAGCACAAAGTTGGTGTCCTGAAACAGTGAGACAGGGTCGCGGCAGACCACGAAAGAGATGGTGCTACGAATTTGACAGAAAAATTCAGCCGGTCGTTGATCCGACACTAAGGGAGGCCTAGGTCCAGCAGTATCTAGACGTCTTTCAGCTGAAATGATGATGATATACCTGATGACTCATTCTGTTTTTTTTTTCTCTCTCCAGGATCTAGAATAGCCTCACCAACGCGATTAAGGCTATCAGGAGGAGCTATAGGTGCGTCAGCCAACCGAAAAAGGGCTGTCTCCTGGAGCCCTTACTCAGCCGAGTCCTTGGACCTGGCGGCCGTTATCAGGGCGTCTCCTGCCAGCCTGGCTGTCAGAGCACCCTCGGCAGCCTCCACGGGCAGCTATGGACATCTAAGTGCCGGTGAGTTTGAAGATCATTGGCACTGTCTTGGTACTTATTTTGTGGTTATTTTTCATTATTTGTTGTTTGTGTAACTAACATTGTTATTTTTAGATCTAGCTTTAACATTTTTCGCAGATGAATTTATTTACAAAATAAAAAGAAATTTGATGAATTTTTGCTGCTTTGTGAGAGGCTTATCTCTAGCAGTGACATATTATACGTATGACTGTTGGACAAGCGCTCCTGGGTTCGATCCCCGGGTGTTCTGCAAGTGTGATACGCACAATCGCACATGCTTCTAAAAATACGTAAAGCCATTGATCTTACGCCTGATTTCTCCCGGATCATATCGATCGTACTATTCGATTACCGTCCGATCGTACTGTGAGAGTAGAAGAATGCAGATAGCACCTTTACGTACGCGCTTATGCACTATAATATCTCTTGCGTCCTTTGCTCATAAATTTTAAATGTATTAAGCCTGACCATTGATTACCCAGTTTTGTATTTTGTCATTGGCTCTTTTGGCTGTAATTTCCTCCTGCCCTATAATGTTTATTAAAACTCTATTACCAATCTATAACAATCACGTATTTCGTTATTTCCAGGTGCCATTTCTCCAGCGCTGTCCCTCTCCCACGCGTCGCTGGCGCAGCAGCTTCTAGCGCGAGGGGGGGTAGTGGGTGGTAGTGGCGTGTTGGCGGGTGGAGTCCTCATGGACCCTGCCCACCAGCAGGCCGCGGCGGCTGCGGCGCATCATGCCGCTCATGCGCATCTTGTGGCGGGGATTCATAGGTGAGAACAACAAATATTATGTCTTAAGACTGCTGAATTGCTGCTGAAGGATTTTCTATTATTTTATTTTTTATGTATGTAGACATTTTATGTATGTCTAGAATAAATATAAGCTCAGTAACAAGTAACAGCTGAATATGGTAAGCAGATAAGCCCTGGACCGATTACTAGTAGGTATATTCTAAATATTATAGATTCGCGTATTTTTGTTTTGTGGTTCGAAGTGGTTTTAATTCTCGAACAAATATTTGGATTTCGAATTAATCTAAAGTAGGATATACGTTTATGACGTTCGGCGCTCCGATTGGTCCGCTTCAAGCTCTAAAACAATCAGAGACCCAAATGCTTAAACGTTTCGATTACATTAAGGAAAAAACAACTCGCACTAGCATTTAGAAGTCATAGAGAACAGCATAGTATACATTAGTTAGTCATTGGTAGTCTTACTCTGCCTCAACGAAACTGACTTGTATAGCGACTACAAGACTTTGAACTTTTAATAAAAAAATATTAGACTCAACCGCCGGTAGGAATTACTCGTATGACCACACATTGACCTTTCAAGTCATCGTCATCAATATAAGACTAATCCTTCGAGCTTCGAGATGATTCTTTTGTTTAAAAAAAACTAGCTTCTGCTAGTGGCCGCGCCTGTGTGATAGAAGTAAATTGTTGCTTGAGAATATACTCCCGGGACAAACAGTATCGTGTCCTTTTCTAAGACATAGTTTACTCGTATATAAACATAATAAGCATAATCAGCCTTCTAATATTCCCACTGCTGGGACTCAGGCCTAGGAGAGGGAATGGGCCGTAATCCACCACGCGGGCCCAGTGCGGGTTGCTGGATGTCTCATGTCTTCGAGTTTTGGTCCTAGGATATGCCGCTTTTCTTGCATTGTTTTCCTTCACCGTTTGAGAGCAGTGGTGATGAAATAAGTTACCTACACAAAGTAATGTGGCAGTCAGGCTACCACTATTCTCTAACTATATAGAGTGATGGATTAAGACTACTTGATGCCCTAAGCAATCCACGCCTGCGGACCCTCTATTCGTATGTCAACTAGAATCGTTCTTTTAACCTTTACCGCCTAAAAACATTAGTTTTTTGTAAAATAAGATAATGAGATGTATCGTTTAGAAGTGGAGCAGGTGCGACCATAATAAAAACCAACTCACAAATTATTTATTTATTGAAATGCGCTTTGCAGCTTTTAATTCACGCAAGATAGTATTAACGTCTAACGTTTTTAACATGTCAGACTATATCGATTTGCCGGCGGATTTTAAGGACCAATTTTACTGGTGCCCCATCAGACGTGATGCCCTAGGCAATTGCCTAATTTGATTAATGGTTAATCCGTCACTGACTATATACAGATATACTAACTTTCAGTTTTGTGGTGATTTGCGGTTTTAACCAATTCTTAACCATTTCAAAGTACAAAAGCTTTTTGCTATGTCAGAAATTCTTAAATATATGACTAAGCTAGAAAATGACTCCATGATGTCAAAGTATTGGAATTTATCGGACCTCGATTCGGTTGATTAATGATCAAAGTTGACCGACACTGACATAGTTGTCTGTTGTTATCTTAAAATATAATGTGTGGGTACTGCTCTTTTGCTGTTATTAAATTTAGCGGATATGGTCGAAAATGTCAGACATTTGCAACCGTGTATCTATCGTATTGAATTATGTTTTATTGACAGACATTGTAGTAAATTACTGTTCCGTTGTATATTTATGTCCATTTGTTTTTGGTGCAAGATGAATACTAAAAACTTTTGCTGTCATCATTATCATCAATATAATATAATAATATAATATATATTCCACAACCGTCACACAGCGCCGTCTAGTCCCAAGCTAAGCAGAGCTTGTGTTATGGGTACTAGACAACTGATAAACATACTTATATATTTCTAAATACATACATATTATAGATAAATTACACCCAACCGCCAGCCTATTTAATGTTCCCACTGCTGCGACTCAGGGCTCCTCTCTCTAGGAGAGGGAATGGGCCGTTATCCACCAAGCGGGCCCAGTGCGGGTTGGTAAATGTCACATGTCTTCGAATTTTTGGAAAACTTTTGCTGTATTAAATAAGAATCATATTAGTAAGGCTTCATAGGTATGTGTGTGCGAAAGTTTCTAACTTTCTCAACTACTTTTCAACCTTATTACAAAGTCCTTAAAGGCGAAAAGCGTTCGATCGGGAACTTTCGAGCTAGTATCGCAGCTAGTAAGCAAACGATTCCAATGAATTCTCGTGCTCGTCCACTATCTCACCTGATAGTAAGCTCATCATTACCACATCATTGGTCAACGATGGAGCACGCTTGCCTAGAAATAACCTATTCACTCTTGACTTAAACACCTCTCGGTAGTAGCTATCAAGAAACACAAACTCCGGCAGAGACTTCCACACGTAATAGTTTAAGATATTCTGCAACTGTTTCAGTTACGTTCTCCATCATACATTCCCCTAAATAATAAATCTCTTCCACTTCTCACCAGATCTCACATCTCATCGCCAACGCAACTCCTTATGGGTCCAGTCGACGTACGACCAGGGTTGACGCTGGACGGCACACCTCCTCAGCACCTACAGCAATCACCACAGCAGCCTGAGGTTACTAGTGTCATGGAAGCTGACAGGTAAGGACCAAAAGACTTTATATTTAATTAAATTTTTGACAGTAAGCATATGCGAACAGACCAGATTACGCAAGCATAAAAAGGAGAAGGGTCGTAATAATAGGTACAATATATTTGCCTAAAGTTCGTGAAAATAAGTAACATAGAGTTGATACAAGTATTATCTCCTCTAAAATCGCGGAACCATAAATATAACATAACAAAATCTGACACCAGTCTTTGTCAGATTTCCTGGTTTCTGACTATGCGTATCGACTGTCAAAGCTGAAGCCGGAATTTTGGTATTTTAAGATTGTCACCCATCTACAGACTGACCTCGGCAGGTGATGCTTAATCTTGGAGATTGACTCGAGCAGCTATTACAATTTTTGCCATAAACTCTTCTTATTTCCAATTCTACGATTGAATTTATATTTATTTTTACCTATCCGTGCGTCTGGCATCCATCTGGTTTCCGCGACCCTCATCAGGCGTCGCTCCACCTTGGTTATTAATTTTGGCGACACTTGGGGGTAGGCCTATATGTAGTTTAAGTTTTTTAGGTTTTTTAATTGTTACTAACCCTTTAGTTCATAAGTTGTTACTAACCTTAGACCAATGTCGTCTTTTAAATAAAAAATATTATTATCCTTCTACCTACAGTGCATCTGGCATGACACAGAGAAAGTCTCCTCAGAACCTGATGGGCCACCGAGACAATCACCACAGTAACAAGCCCCTATCAGCTGCGGCAGAGAGCACGGTCCATGATGGTCTAGATTCTAAGGATGAACCTGGAGACTTTATTGAGACTAACTGTCATTGGGTATGTATCTGTTTTATATATTTTTTTATTTATATAAACTAGTGCTTAAATACGATCCCACCTGTTGGTAAGCACTGATGCAATCTCTGATGGTAAGGCACACTAATTTATCTTCATGTTTGATAATATAATCTTTTGATACACAATTTTTTTAACCTCTTCTGTCTGAATCCGTTCAACCGTTTCAACACATACTATTTTTTATTATTGATAGGCTTACGTGTGACCACGCTCACTTGATGGTAAGCAATGATATGGTCGACGATAGAGCACTCTTGCATAGAAGTAACCTATTAAATATTCAATCTTAACTTAAAAGCACAGATTGTAGCTAGTAGGAAACACCTACTCAGGCGGGTAATTCTAGTATTAAGCTGTATAAAATATTAGTGTGATTGCTAACGGATCCACTTCTTTCTCCAGGTGGACTGCAAGCTAGAGTTTCCGACGCAAGATGACCTTGTGAAACATATAAACACGGATCACATCCACGCCAGTAAAAAGGCTTTCGTCTGCCGCTGGGTGGGATGCTCTCGAGAAGAAAAGCCGTTCAAGGCTCAGTACATGCTGGTCGTTCATATGAGGAGGCATACTGGGGAGAAACCTCATAAGTGTACGGTAAGTGCGAGTACTTTTTTTATTTGATATAAACTAGTGCTTGACTGCAATCCCACCTGATGGGAAAGCAGTGATGCAAACGTTGATGGTGAGGCGCACTAGTTTATTTAGAGCCTATTCACTGTAGCCTTGAAGATACCCTTAATCGGATGGGAAGACCGCACCGGCAAACTGTTCCAGTCCAAGGTTTTTTTATTGACCTTATTTTATGTAGCAGGGAGAGGTCTTGGACAGCACGGTTGGGGTCAAGGTTGAGCAATTGTTTACTGCGTTTTGTGTCATGGTTTCCACGGAGAACAACTATTTATATGCCCTACAGATAGAAGGTTTGGGTCTGTGATTTCAGATGCTGGAGTAATTTCCAAAGTGGGCAATATATTTTAGTCTACTGTTGATGACCAAAAGATACTTTGCCACTTTTTTTTTACTTTAACATAGTCCCAATATTGAAGAGCAAAATGTTACGTTTCTTTTTGTGGTAGTTAAAGAAAGTATTTCCATTTCTTCCACAGTTTGAAGGCTGCTGTAAAGCTTACTCCCGGCTAGAAAACCTAAAGACCCACCTCCGAAGTCATACAGGAGAGAAACCCTACACCTGCGAGTACCCTGGGTGTGCGAAGGCGTTCTCGAACGCCAGTGACAGAGCCAAGCATCAGAATAGGACGCATAGCAATGAGGTAAGTTAAAAAGCGATATTTTTTACTGTCCGTTCGATCGATTTTGACATTTATTGCGTTGGTGATGATTTCACATGTCACGCACATGCTGCAAACAGTTGGTATTGTAATCTTTTTTGGTGGCAATTCATAATTTTAACTTCTTATCAATATAATATTTTGTATCCCTTTCCAGAAACCATACGTCTGCAAAGCGCCAGGCTGTACCAAGAGATACACGGACCCTTCATCATTACGAAAACACGTGAAGACCGTCCACGGAGCTGAGTTCTACGCCAGTAAGAAACATAAAGGTACGCATAGTCCTCTTTCATTTAGCCTTTTTCTTCACCCAGAGCGGAAGGAGGAAATTTGATGATTACTCACGAACAAAAAAACCGTCAGTTGGCTATAATTTTTCATAATACTTTGGTCTGATTCTTCTGGCTCTACGTGTTATGTAGTAGACCTTTGCTAAGCAGTGAGACTCCATCGTCGACCGCATCGTCGCTTTCCATCAGGTGAGATAGCGGTCAAGCGCAAACCTATCAATAATAATAATAAAAAAAAGACTGGACACATCGGAGTTTCCTTGTGTGATCACATCAGAAATGAAGATATCCGCAGGAGAATCAAGATTACCTATATAGCTCGGAGAATCGCCAAACTTAAGTGGAAATGGGCAGGACACATTGGACGCAGAACAGATGGTCGATGGGGACAAAAGGTAGCGACCACGTACCGGGACACAGCGTTGGAAGGCCTCCAACAAGGTGGACCGATGACCTGGTCAGGGTCGCGGGAATTCGATGGATGCCGGACGCACAGGATCGGTCGTTGTGGCGCTTGGAGGAGGCCTATGTCCAATAGAGGATGTCTTTCGGCTGATATGATGAGACTGGACACATACAAAAAATATTGATATAACGTGGTATATACCTTTTATTGTATTTTCAACCTTTTTTTCACGTAGTTTTGACTTTCTTTCTCTTCTATTCTCCAGGTTGCAGTCGTGGCGATGACTCAGCAGAATCAGGCGGCGGAGGAGCAGGATCTTCTCCTCGATCAGAGGAGGGCGGAGTACCTCTTGGTGTCAGAGGGCACACGTCATCAGCGTCTGTCAAGAGCGAGAGCCCTGCGTCACCTATTCCGCATGGGCTACATACTCCTGCTCATCAGGTATTTGAAGTCTTAGATAAAACTAAGGTATTTTATGTGCTATTCCACGACGTGATCAATGATTATAGTGTGCTAAATTTCGTCCAAATCCATTCAACCGTTGTTTGAGCATATAGGAATACAAATATACACACATACCTATGTATTAACCTATCGCCTTTATAATATTAGTGTGATGGATCAGTCCTCCAAACCACGGACGCATCGTGTTGGCCACGGCTCTGATTCCTTTGTTCTGACCATGTGACTGAGCGTTGAGATGACGTCAGAACAAAGAAATCGAAGACGTGGCCAACTCAAGACGTTCGACACAAAAGAATCGAAAGAAAACGATTGCAACTTCGCTTGGAGTGCAGGAAACCAGATCGACAGCATGGGTGATGGTTGTTGAACTACTGGTTCGGCTCCAACATGAAACCAATATGGCCTACAGATATATCTTTTGGATCTGGTTGTCTTGTGTATATTAGTTTACACGTTTGTGAGTTCAGCCACGATATAAGAGTAATCCCTAGAGTGAGACAACAAAAATATGTAAAAAAAATATTGTGCAGTTTTATCGTAGATTTTTCCAAAAAATATTCTGTGGAAATATTCAGCTTTTCAAAAGGATTTGATTACCATTAAGATAGTTGTCTTGTTTGATCCACCAGCTGTCGGCGCAGTGTGGTGGGGAGCTGGACTTTGGTGGCTCAGGACTCGGTGGATTTGGAGACGAGAATGGTGCGCCATATTTCAGATTGGATGGAGAGGTAAGTTCTAATGAAACAGTTGTATTAGCGACTAGATTTTGCTCGCACCTTCACCTACTTACAGCCTATGTCACTCAGGAATAAAGCAGCTTTCTGTCGGTGAAAAAATTTTAGCAATTGGATCAATACTTTCAAAGATCCTACAAACTAAAAATTAGACTACATCTTTATAATATAGAATAGAACAGAACAGAACAGAACAGAACCGAACAGAATAGAATAGAATAGAATATAAGTATAATATAAATATATGTCGTGATCAGATCGTTTTAAACGTTCAAGTTTGATGATATTTCAATCTTAGTTTGGCCTACTTTCTTTAGACCTTTTATAATCATTGAAATTCTACATCAACGTTATGGCCAAATGAGGATTGACATATCATCAAATGTTAGCGTTTAAACAATCTGCCCCTCTAGCCAAGTTACACCCGTTTCGTTTCGATTCTCTTTCGTCGATCACCTCGAGTCGGCCACGCCCCCGATTCCTTTGTTCTGACGACATTTTATCACATTGTCACGCTTAGTCACTTTGTCAGAACAAAGAAATCGGAGGCGTGACCGACTCGAAGTGATCAACGAAACGGTTGTAACTTGGCTAAGGGGACTGGCCAGTTTTAGTTGCCCACATCATGAAGTGATCAATTCTTAGATCTGGCCACGGTGTATATATTTAAAACAATTGAATCGATTCTCTGGAACTCTTTGAGCTTCATTGCTCGATCTTTTTTCTAGTTACCACTATTGAATTTGGCTCTTTTGGTTGTGGATAATATGGCTCGCTTGCCCAGTGTGGTAACCGCAATAATAACTTTCAATTAACTCGTCATCTTCTCTTCTCAGGTTGAACAAGAAGTAGTGGGAGAGGTTGGACAGCTGCCCCTGATGCTGCGTGCTATGGTGGCCATAGGCGAGCCGAGAGCACACCACCACGCACCAAGATTCGGCAACAAGATGGCCGTCGCTAGGCTCATGCCGCCGCCTCATCCGGATATTGGACCAGGTTAGTACCTCCTCGCATGTTTTCAAGTATCCATCCTAAGGTTGTTTGTATAAAATGACTATAAAAAATGTTTTTAAAATGGTCACAAAACTAAACCTAATAGGTTCTTTTTAGTAAATAATTAATCATTTTAATGTAGTTTTAGATGGTTAAAAGTATTCTTCACAGTATTCTTAAAAATTCTTGTTGTTAAAAGTGATTTTCACCAATTAGGTAACAGTTTTGACTACGACATTAGTTTATTGTTTTTTCAACCGTTGCATGGTTTATAAGGAATTAGCAAATAAACAGACAAATGCTGGAAGCGTAATTTCTATATCTGTCAATTTGTGCTAAGTTTTGTACTATCTATCAACGTTGACAAAGAGATCGATGCGATTATTTGATGACAGAATCCATTCTCTCATACAACGATGTGTGATAGCATCGATCCCTTGACTTAGTAACAAATACATTTTTAAAGTTTTTTTTTAGACGTGGGGTCCAGCAATGATTGACTATTAAATTGAACTTCAAATTAAACCTACTTGAGTATCTTAAATCTAAAAATCATAATCAATGTTCAAATTACCAGGTGGTGTCCAAGGAAGAACCGAGCTAGGAAGTACCAGTGTTGCAGTTGAGCTGAAAACTGGAGTTCCAAACACCAGGCGGGATTCTGGCATCTCGTCTGGAAGCAGCCTCTATAGTGCAAGGTAACTATTTTGTGAAATGCCTTTAATAGTAACACAGACTTTATTTAGAGGTGCATCATGGGCCCTGGAGCAACTGCCTTGATTTACGAGTTCTACGTCGTAAGATCAATACCAGGCAAGCGATGTACCTTGTAGAATTTATTTCATTACGACTACTCTCAAAACAGCAAAGGAAATGATCTAGTAAAAACCAGCATGTCCTAGAACAAAAAATTCTAAGACATGAATACGAAATCCACCAACCCGCACTGGAATGGAGCCCGTGGGAAAGTAGCGACATCTATAATGCCCTGTAAGAACTAAAATTCGAAATACTGAATCGAGGTATAAGAATTCTCCGCGCGGTTAAAACATAATATAGTAACCAAAATTAGCTATCGGGCAATTGCCTAGATCAGACATAACACTCGTCTAGTCGGAGGATCCTCCCTTTTCAACGGAGGTATATGGGACTTTACTCCTTATACCGCATACTCCTAAAACTGATCTGCTCATGGTCAATGGGTGAAAATATTTCAAGAATAATGTTTAAATTCAATGTTCGTCCAAAATAATATAGCTTTTTGTATTTGCTAACCAATTCTTCGTCTTACAGGTCATCAGACATCTCGCGCAAGAGCAGTCAAGCATCAGTGGTATCAGGCGCAGTGGCCACCACTACAGGCGTGGCCGGGCCGCAGCGACTAGTGTCACAGCACACTACCGTATACGACCAGCTCTCGCCTGATAGCAGTAGAAGGTACGAGGATACAGCTACTATATTATAGACCTAGTAACAATTTAGGAAGAGTTTTCTTGCACCAGAGGTCTACAATGAGCTATACATTTGATAGCGATACATTTGCCGAACTAAATTAAACTGTTAAAGAGATGGAGCATCCATCCCTCTTTCTCGCTCTCACGTCTGACGTCATGGTGGCCTTACCAGGGCGTGTTAAAATGTCATGACTGAAGACAGAGGTGGTCCTCCCTGGTCTCTCTCGATGGTCGTACCATCAGATTATGTGCACCTCTTTACTAGCATATATCCACATAACCGTCCCCGCATACGGGCTTCAAAAAAACGCCACTTCAAGCTTCATTTTGAGGCGGCCGTTTTTGTGCGGCGGTGCAAGCGTTTTCTCGTGTGCGGCGGTGCCACCACAAAAAAACGCTTGAAGCGGCTTCAAGCTTCACCAGACAAAAGAAGTGTCGCGCGCTTCAGCTGTTTTTTGCAGCCGCTTCTAGATATTTTTTTGTGGCCGCTTCAAGCGTTTTTTTTGTGGCGGCGTTTTTTGAGGTCCGTGTGCGGGGACAGTTATTGACGCTAGCGGGAGGCCTATGTCCAACAGAGGACTTCTTTCGGCTGAAATGATGATGATGATGATCACATAATTATACTACCTACTGGCAGAATCGAAATGACTAAACGAACGAAACTAGAATCATTTCTTATTACTGCACAATCAGATAGCCAGATTATGGCATGATATCTCTTAAAAAACATTATAAAATCTAATATTCCTCTTTACATTTCAGATCTAGTCAAGTATCGTGTGTGGGTTATGCTCCAGCGCCGTCCTCAGCGCTTGCTGCAGTTCAAGCCGTCAGAACATCGCAAGGCAATCAGGTAAACAAATCTCTTAAACAACTCTCCTTTCCATCCTAGATCTTCTATCTTAGAAGACCTTCGTTAAGCAACGTTTTACTAAGAGTAGCGAGTTCAAAACTGAAGTTAAACGACCTTGAAACGATATATACAGTTGGCCGGACGTTAGTAACAAAATTTTCACTACAAAATTCACACTTACCGCTACAACATAGAGGTTCAATCAAAGTAATTTTTTTAAATTATGTATGGCTCATTTGGCCAGTATCTCACCTGATGGTTAGCTATGATGTGGCCGATAATGTAGCACGCTTACCTAGAAGTAACCTATTCACTCTTGACTTAAAGACCCCTTGGTTATAGCCTAGCTATCAGGAAACACAGACTCCAGCAGGGAATTCCACTCTTTAACGCATAATTAATGTGTTGCCAAAACGTGTGCAATTTCTATGCACACCCCCGAAATGTAAACGGTGGAAAACTGACAGGCTAGCAACTCGGCGTCGATGCTCATTCTGATATCTTTTGAGCTCGCTTCTCAGTCGACTTTACGATTAACTGAATCACTAAGCTGGTAGATATCAGAATGACCATAGTCCCTATGTTTATTTACCATCTAGTAACCTTCCTGTTTCTCTTCCAGGCTGTACTCCTCCGAGGAGTAACCTGTTCAGAAGTCAGAGCTGAGGAGCTGACGCTGGAGCTGGACCCCAACGTGCAGGTGAAGGAAGAAGCCAGGAGGCTGTCGGAACAGTCCAATTTGAGCGACCAGGCGCAGTATCAGCAGTACCCTTGTGGGACTGATGATGTGGTGAGTTTATATACAAAGTAATGCTTTGATAGAAAAAAAATACCTGCCACATATTAAGATTGACCTGTAGAACTGAATTCTCTCCGAATGCCTAAATCCGCTTCAATACTACACGATATCTACAAGCAAGCAAATAATTTTAGTTAGTGGAAAATAATTGTCAATCTTGATACTTTCCTATAGTATATATTATTATTGCATAATTTAAAAAATATGGATTGTGTTATAATAAGTTAAAAAACCATTTAATCATCATTGTTGTCATCTTCTTGCCCTTCTTCCATGTTTCACTGATCACGTTTCTTTATTCCATTCGATCCTGTCAACCGTCACGCCAATACAAAATCTAATTTTACATTTGATTACAGGGCGACGCTCCATTCCCGTTCAAGACAGAAGATGACCAGGACACGGTGACGTACAAGGAGTCTCGCTCCAACTCCACCACTACCGTCGTCATCACCACGGCGCAGGTCCACCACCCCAACCAGGAGGTGAACCTAGAACAGGTAAAGAAACAACTTTTAATATTAATGTGGCTAAATAAAAATAGCCGTTGTTAGGTACTGATCAATTTCGGAAGTTAAGCAACATTGCTGAGGTCGGAAAGCGGATTGGCAAACCATCTATTTTTTTATGAAGACTCCTCCATACCTAGGAATGCCCGTTAAACCCCTTTGCCATCTGTTGGTACATCTTTGCATTGTATTGAAAAATGTACCTACCATTACTGATAGTCAGAGTAAAAGAGTATTTTGATTACCAGTTCTTGGTTCTGGAGGACAGATCAGTCACTCTATGTAAGTGGATTTAGCTGCATTTTAGACTTAGTCTAGAAACCGACCGATAGATACTTGGGTTTATGTAGACTAGGGTCATTAAAATAACTTACTAGATTATTAATTCTCGTTTCTCTCTACAGCTGCTAAACCTTGTTCATTTGTCATTTATATTATTTTCTTCTTATTTCAGGTTGCCGAAGGCGAAATGGTGGAGAACAAGCTGGTAATACCAGATGAAATGATGCAATATCTTAACCAATCAATATTGGCAACGGAATCGGTAACACCAGCTAAAACTGAATCCACCAACCAGCCTGAGCCGGAAACCCCTAAAGACAAGGAAAGTGCTACCAAAGACAATACAACTAGTGACGTCCCCAATACGAACAATTCCAGTGACAAAATCAGTGACGTAGCCACCAGTGATGATTCTCTACTTAAAAACTTAGGTGCCATAGGAAGTGATCTCAACATAAGTGATATTCCAGTCGATTTAAGATCTTTAGACGTTAGTATGTCAGGCAACAGTGGATCTTTACTCAATTCTAAGTCACCGGATGAAAAGACAACTCCATTGCAGGAGCAAGTCATACCTGAAGTTGCTGCAGAGAAATGTGATAAAGAGTACTCAAAACCGCCTACAAGCAACGTGTCTACGAATCCTTTGCAATCGTTACAGACAATGACAGCAAACCAAACAGATCAGACGAATAGAATGCGAGCAAACCCATTACCTCAGAAACAGAACACTATGAGTCCTAAAACTGTAGTCATGAATCAAAATGTTTTAAGCCCTCAGAACTTACCGCATAGCATGCTTAGTCCACAGAGCCTTCCTCATAGTGCTATGAGTCCTCAAAGCGTAATGAGTCCTCACAACATACCGCATAGCGTGATGAGTCCTCCCAGTGTGTATAACGTTATGAGTCCGCAGAGTGTGATGAGCGTGATGTCTCCTCAACATAATGCCATGAGCCCACAAAGCATGCAAAGTTTAATGAGTCCACAAATGCCAAACCAGATAATGATGAGTCCAAGACACAATAACATTGGCAGTCCCATGTCGCAGAACATGGCAAGTCCTATGGTAAACATGGCGAGCCCAATGGGTCAAAATATAGCCAGTCCACATAGTCATGGCATGCCAAGTCCGATGCATCCAGGGCTACAAAGTCCAATGGGACAGGGGATGACTAGTCCAATGGTTCAAAATATGTCAAATATGACTATGAATCAGCAGGTTCAGAACCAAAACCAGATGATGAACATGAATCAGGGTCATATGAACCAAGGTCCTCAAATGAACGTCAATCCTAATTACATGAACAATAGAAACTGTAATGCTAAGGTGCCTAATAGAAATAACATGAACCAATATCATAATCAGAATTATAATCAAGCTCCGCCATACCCAGTCCAAAACCAAAATGTGATGAGAAGTCAAAACATGCAGCAGTACCAGATGATGCAACAATATAACCAAAACCAGATGGCGATGAATCAGATGAGCAACCAGAACATGATATATAACAACCCGATGAACTACCAACCAGTAGCTTACGCGAACCAAAGTAACCAGATGCATCCGCTACAAATGTCTAGATCATCTTTGATGAGTGTGGATAACAGTGGGAATATGAGTCGAGGGACGATGAACAACTACTGTGAACAACAGAACCAATGTCCCCCGATCCAATGTCCTCCTATCCAAAATCCTCAGTATAGCCAGAACATGCAGTACCCACAACCACCGCCATATAATTCGGTTGTGAATGCTGCGAATGTGATGGGCCCACCTCCTCCGAAGAACAACCACCAGTACAACCAAACAATGCTCAATAACAATCAATATTACAACCATCAGAGGCCTTATAACCAGTGGGATTACCCAGGAAACCAGTTCAATAAGCACAACATGCAAAAGTCAGTGCAGAATTCTCTGAACATGTCTACTGGCAGCCAGAAACCGATTAATGGAACGAGGGTACCAATGAATCAGAATCAAATGAAGAATGAACAGCAAACAGACTGCAGTATGAACAGTTTACGAAGTCAAAATAACCCAACGAGCGAAGTCCAAGTCTGGGATATCTCCCAATCCCAAATAGAAGCAAATAATGGAAGAAATAACAACAAAAAGAATCAAAACGCAAATACTATGAGACAAGAAACGTATCAGAGAACATTAGAGTATGTAGAAAGTTGTGAAAATTGGAAGAGTTCAGAAATGGTGTCAAGTAGTACCCATCCCTTGCAGGGTGGAGACAACATGGTTGTAAACGACCTGCAAACCTCCCTATCTTCGTTTTATGAAGAGAACCAATACCTCCAGATGATACAGTAGTCCAATTTTGATATATTTTTAACTATACATATCAAACAATATGTTCAGCTGTAGTGATTTGAACTTTAGTCAATGCAGAGTTGTCGAGACATGAACAATTTTATTTAAGATTTTTGTAATAATGGCAACTATTGTAACTAAAGTAGATAAGTAATTTTAAGATCTGTTAAATGGTGCACAAGATACTAAAGGTTGTAAAATAACTTTTCTCATACCGAGACTGATTAATTTTATTATAAATTTTAAGGTCTGAATCGTTTTGGCAAACTATTTACAATAGGAGAAGTTTTGAATATTAAAGTTTGGCACTTATAAAAATCAATTTCATTATGAGTATTTTTTTAAATTCTCTAACAATTTAGATTTTTGTCACAAAAACAGAGAAGCAAGATGTTCTGATACTACAAAGTACATTAGTTCTTAAATAGTTTCGTTTAAAAAAAGACATGTTTTATATTCAAGATTGTACATATCTGTTAGACAACGTCTTCCAAATAGTTTTAGTACTAATTTTAATATTACTGCATTTACATATAATTGGTTATGTATAGGTTTGCGGTTAGTGCCTTTAAAATGTACATACGATACATTGTACATAACATAACAAGGATAGCAGTGCCTTAAGAGAATATATCTCTAGAATATTGTTAATATGTACCGGTAAAAATCGTAAAATTTGAGATCTGTAGTGAATACAATGGATGGCTTGGTGTGTGACGATAATAAGGAAGTAATTTTTATATGATAAACAAGGTGTAAGGGCCAGCCCTCCGCAAACTTTAAGGGCTTGCTCAGTAGACGAAACTGAACAACCTTCCACACTTCTTTTTCCCAGGAAACGAGAAAAAAATCGGCCTCTCCATATAAACTGTCCAATCAAATTTATAATTTTGTGTTGTGAGGATGACTTTTCTTATCGTTACCTGAAAAAAAAAATCTTGTGGAAGGTTGTTTAGTTTCATCTACTGAGCAAGCCCTTAAAGTTTGCGGAGGGCTGTCTCTTAAAAATTGTATATTACTTTTTTAGTCTGGCTTTAAGATCACCGCTCACAGTGTTCATACAACTACTATAATATAGACCTAAGAACAAAAAGACAGTTCCTTTCCTGAGTACATTTTTTCCCAGTAAACATAATGATTTAGTTGATATTGATAACCCTTTAAATAATAGAGGAAAGTACTAGAGTCATGCTCCAGGCCGGCCCTAAAAGATCTCTATACTATAAGTGATCTTTGAGATTATTAGATAGTTCATTAAAAAATGAAATTTGTACAAAATAGACGCCTTTTCTAGAATTTTTACAGAGTTGTTGAATCTTAACTTTAAGTAACATTTAGTTATTGTAATTAGTTTCTTTTATTAATTTACTTAAAGCAATATGAATCTTTGTTTTGATAACATTGAATCTCTTACTTTATATTATGAGATTACTAGTTTGTATGTAATTGTTAATGTTTATTTAAAACCAACGCACAAGATGGTTGTAATGAGAACTGTGTATGTCTAATAAATTATTTGTTTTTAATGTTTGTTCACGAACAAACTGGACATCTGTGACGATATTTTAATGAAACTATTAAATAAAATTTTCTTATTATGAAAGTAAATAATATTTTTTTTATTCATCTTCACTTATGCTGAAATTACGAGTAATACCCTAGCTTCGGTTTCTTTATTGGAATGCTGACGGGATCCGTTCTAAGCTATCTGAATTTTTGTATTTGACTAGCGAACACTGTGTAGTGATAAATGCCTGGTTCTGCTCATGTAGGGATCTAATGACGGCATCAGCGGATGGCATTGCCGTGGCTGAATTCTGGGCCGGGCAAGGAATTTGACTAGTTTTGCCATCGATACGCTAAGAAGAAGTGAAAGTTATTTTTAATATTATTTAAATTCAATAATCAATTTAATTTCCCAACATTAAAACAGTTTATTACAAAAGTCACTAAATAGTTTTACCTTATAACTAACTCTAAACATCATAATCCACTTTTGGAATATTGGACAAACACGATTTAAAAATTTAAAATACATCGACACATTCATCGATAGCGCCTGCCACATCACTTACTGCTATATGAGTAACAAAGACGGAACGATTCTATGGGTCTACTCGCTTTCTTCAAAAACGAAGTTTCGATTGAAAGGAGAATGCTCTTGCTCCATAGAAAAAAAAACCCAGCTCTGACAGAAACGAGTTGTTTCTCTAATTATCAATAATGATAAGTAATAACACAATAACCAGCTATTATCATGAACCTTACTTGCAAACAAAAAAAAATTGCCAGTTTTATTAATCAGGCTTCGACTTTAAAAATCGCTTAATTACAATTTAATATTCATTATTTTTTACTGAATTGAAAAAAAAGGAGGAGGTTCTCATTTCGGTTGTATTTTTTATACTCATTTGTTTATTTTTTAATATTTTTTTTTTGTTGTTACCTCGGAACTCCGTCGTTTATAGACCGATTTGCGATTTCGTTTTTCGTCGTAAAAGGATGTTTCCAGATTGGTCTTATTTTTGATTAAATCCAGTTCTGATGATGGAATCCATGAGGAGTCGAGGAAACTCCTCAAATATTATGGGCAACCATTTGGTGATTTTGGTATTTTCATTGAGAACTCAAGTATTTACTTGCTAAAAAGTAACATTTGATGAAGTGGAACTGGTGAAGAAGACCAGGAATGGCCAACAGAATTTCACACTCATGTACACATCAGTTCTAAATAATATTGTTGAAAATCGTATCATCATAAGATAACTTTCTTATGATGATGATGGAGCCGGAAGGCAGGCACTGGAACTCAGTAATTAATCAATGTATACTAGCCGTGTTTGGGCTTATTAGAATTATCATGAGATGTACTTTGGCTATAAGAATAGAATAGAATAACTTGATTGTACATCAAACAGTACAGTATCGCACTGATCTAATGATGGAGCCAGAAGGTACTTTATAATAATTATAATGTATCCTAGCAGAGTCTGGGTTTATTGGAATTGTCATGAGAAATGGGTACTTTAGCTATGGGTGTATCATAACTAAAAGTATATATTTTACAAAAAATTAAACCGATAAATATAAAACGATCAAAATAACTCGATGTTTTTGGTTTTGCAGGTTTGTTATAATCTACTTCTGAAAACAAAGTTATTTTAAAAGTTTTGGTGTTTTTTTGTAGAAAAAAAGCATGTTGTATGCGTCCTTGTGTCGAATTCTCTTAAAATCTGTGTTCTTGTGGTTTTCTTATTTTGTGTCTCATTTCATTTGTTTCGTTTACTAACATTAGCAATTACGTATATTCGTGTTACTAAAAAAATTATATGGAGAAATCTGAAATGAACTATTATTAATATAGTTTTTAGTCCCTATCTTAAATAGTGTGCCAATTAAATAGTTAGAAACCTATAGAGGACTTATAACCATTAAAACCACTTCTAGCCAGAGAATCTACATCTCGTGATAATTCTAATAAGTTCAAACAACGCCAGGATATATTGTTTTATAATAAAGTTCCAGTGCCTACCTTCCAACTTCCAGTTCATAATCAGATCAGTGCGAATGTTACCTCATGGCTGAAGTGCAGCTAATGACAATTTTAATAAGTCCAAATACGGATAGAATACATTGGTCAACTACAGAGTTCCGGTGCCTCATCATCATAAGATAACTTCAATGATAATATTTTCAACAATACTATTTAGAACCATTTATTTATAGTACTGTCTAGTTGCTACATTATGATATCTAGCTCGGTTGGCCATTCCTGGTCTTCTTCATCAGTTTCAATTCATGAAATGTTACTTTTTGACTGTAAATGCTCAAGTTCTCTATAAAAATATCAAAATCGCCATATAGTTGCCTATAATATTTGAAGAGTTCCCTCGATTCCTCATGGATTCCATCATCACAACTGGATTTAAAAAATATAAGACCAATCTGGAAGAATATCCTCTTAGGAGAAAAAACAAAATTGCAAATCGGTCTATAAACGACGGAGTTCTGAGGTAACAAGATAAAAAAAAAAAAAATTAAAAAAAAAACAAATAAGTAGGTATAAAAAATTTAATCAAATTGAGAAACCCCTCCTTTTTTTAAATCCAGTTAAAAAAAAGAATATTGAATTGTAATTAAGCAGTTTTAAAGTCAACGCCTGATTAATAAAACTTGCAATTTTTTTTTTGTTTGCAAGTAAGGATCACAATAATAGCTGGTTATTGTTTTATTACTTACTATTATTGATCATTTGAGAGACATCTCGATTCTGTCGGAGCTGGGTTTTTTTTGAGCATTCACTTTTCTCGTGTTTCCTACCACGGTTCCTTTCGTTCCCGAAATTTCAAACGAACGAAAATTGTTTGACGTACTGAATCTCTATGTTTCGAAAAAAAATATAATTATGACAGAGGATTGTTTGCAATTTTAACGTCAAATGAAAATCGTTCGTTTACGGAAGTTTCGTTTCGGAGAAAGCGAGTAGACCGATCGGACATTTTTTACAAGTTCGGAAGAAATGTAGGGTAGACTTTGAGCGAATCTCGCGCACACGAAGTTCATTTGCATTTTAGATAACGTAATTACCATTATTTAGCCTAGTCTTGGTGAAATGAATCATAAGTAACAGTGTAATTGTTACAATTACTTAAAAATAGTGTGTGTTTTAAAAAAAGTGCGTTTGGTGTCTTCATCGCGCTGTAGGTAAGTACTTAGATACATTAGTTATATTATTAACGTAAGTAAAAAGATACCGAAGATTACTCTTCAATCGTGATAATTAGAGACATAATAGAAAGACAATGGGTGCGGGAACGCCGGCGTTCGCTTGGGATATGAATTAAAACAAGCAGTTTTGCACATTACTTTATATATTTATAAATGTTTGATATAGGCGTCATAGTCTGCAGAAAATACGCATTCTTTATGTTTAATGCTTTTAGAATAAGTTCTATTGTCATTAAACTATTTATTTATGTGAAAAATAAAGAAATTTCAAATCAAATCCAAATACCCTAACAAAAACCTTATTATAAAAAAAAAATAACCGAATTCATAAAAAAATTGAATTGAATTTGAGGAGTTCTCTGGATTTCGCCAAGATTTCATCATCAGATCGCAACTTGGTGACTATGAAACCATTTGGGAAGTATAATTAGTAATAATTTTTCATATCGGTTGGCAATCGACGAAGTTATGCGCGAACAAACATAAAAAAAATACAAACATGAATTGAGAACTTCCTCCTTTTTTTTGAAGTCGGTTAAAAAGGTAGTTAAGTAGCCAGCAATAAAATTTTCCTAGGTCTTTAGAAACAAGAACTAAGTTTATTGTGCTTCTAATAACTGAGTGAGAAAGTGATGACGAATGTTTTATTTTCTAAAAAGTTTCTATATGAAATTTTCTATCAAAATGCTAGAAAAATAGTTATCACCCACCAATTTCCCATCTTTTAAATTGTTTGCGCTGAATGAGTGTCTAACTAAATTAAATAACTTTTTTTTTGTCGACGGGGAAAATCATCTTATGATAAAACCCGCTCTTGGGCGGAGCGGGAGATAGTATCAGATTCTTACTGACTAAAAATCCCGCGCTGTTCCTTCTAGCCTTCATACCGGGGCTCTAGTTTCCTTTCGGATAACCCTGACCCCGGTAGGCTTCGACCCAGCTGGGCCCCTCCTGTTGCTGACAACTCCTTGAGGCGCGCGGGAACAGTGCGCGCCGTCGACGCGGACGTCTTGGCTCGGTCCGGACAGTTAGCGGACGACCGGACAGCGAGCTACCCATGGCTCGCTGTCCACGAAAACTAAATAACTTGGCACAGTTAACTAAATGGAAACTGAGAAGCCCAGGTCTTATATCTCTGGACATTATTACGTCTAGATGACGTATGAAAAGCTTTTAACATGTCACAAATATTCCACTTTAGAAGTTCAAAGTTCAAGCTAAAACGTCTCATAGAAACAGTTAGGTGCGAGTACTTGGGTTTTAAACTTAATTTAGATGATCCCTGGATGCAGCTAAGATTTAAAACGTCTAGCCACTCCGAACTCATCATCATCATCATTTCAGCCGAAAGACGTCCACTGTTGGACATAGGCCTCCCTCAAGTGTCGCCACAATGAACGGTCCTGTGCGTCTTGCATCTATCGGATTCCTGCAACCTTTACCAGGTCATCGGTCCACCTTGTAGGAGTCCTTCCAACGCTACGTCTTCCGTTACGTGGTCGCCATTCCAGAACCTTTCGGCCTCAACGGCCATCTGTTCTGCGAGCAATGTGCCCTGCCCATTGCCACTTAAGGCTGGCGATTCTTCGTGCTATGTCGGAAACCTTGGTTCGTCTGCGAATCTTTCAGTAGAGCTTCATACAGAAAGAGTGGGACTTAAAATGAACATGGACAAAACCAAAGTCATGGTAAACAGCCATGTAGCACTCCTTTCAAGATCGGAGACTCTACACTCGAAGTTGTGGACGACTACGTTTACCTGGGATAGATGGTTCAGTTGGGTAGGTCAATCGTCGAATCCGACATCGAACTGATTTTATTTAACCCTTCAGATACCGTCAATTAGAGACACAATAGTAAGACAATAGATGTGCGGCCACCGGTGGTTGCTTGGGGATTCATGAATTAAATTGCAATGTTTGTATGTTTATTTAGCAATGTTTGCCATATTGCAAATTAATTACGACAACAGTAAGCTATTAAAACGATTGAGCTGTAATTTTGCAGAAACGTTTAGTTTGAACGACAGTGATTGGCTAAATGATGTCATTGTAAATCCAATATGATCAACTTATGCTAGCAAAGGAGGAGGCCGCATGCGTGAAGCAATGGCGCTCACGCCCCAGCCGCCACTGGGATTCAGAACCCGATTTCCGGCCACCGTAGCCGCAGGCTTGCGGACAGCGAGCAATGGGTGGCTTGCCATCCGACCGTCCGGTAGCTAACCGGACCAAGCCTATGACGTCGACGGCGGAAAGTATTAGGTCGTGAATGTGCGACCCGGCGAAATAAACTTGAGTGTCTGTTGGATATATCCAGTGACCAACGTAGCCGGTCAAATTGAAAATTGATCATCAAATCGGTTCTAAAATGACAGAGAATCATCTCGCAAATTCCAGTAAAACCATCTGAATCCTAACCAATACATTTACACGAACCCATTTTATTGATATGTCTGCTGGCAACCTAATCCAAAATAATATGGTCTATTTTAAAACCCGGCCGATGACGTAACCTCGTGGAATGCAAACCAGTACGGGTTTATTTTTGCTACTCTATTCTAGACTTTCAGAATGACGGTCGTGTTCTAGCGAATTTCTATTGTTTTTATTAATATTGAATGATTTTTTTGGGGGATTTATTTGTTCAGGTTATCCTCCATTACATCCTTACTAATATTATAAAAGCGTAAGCGAGTTTGTTTGTTTGTTACGTCCACACGCCTAAATGACAAAACCGATTTTGATGGATTTTGGTACAGAGATAGTTGGGACCCTGGAGACGGACATAGGCATCTTTTTTTAAAGGAAGAGAAACAGGGAAGAAAAGGGGAGAGGAATTCAAGTCCTTATATTAATAAACGCGGGCGAAGCCGCTGATAAAACCTAGTAGCTAATAACACAGTCAAATCAAATGATGCAACATATATAAAACAATATAATTAATTAATGATTCCATTTTTTGTGAATTTATTTAATGTAATTATTTTATTTAATCTAACGACATGCAATTGAAACAAACAATTACATTACATAATTTTTTTTTTGAAATCAAATTTTGATGATTTCTCCCAAAAAAAAATTATGTAATGTAATTGTAAAGTCTTACAATCCTCGCTCCACGCAGAGCGGAAAGAGAGAATTTAATTCTCTCTTTCCGCTCTGCGTTGAGCGAGGATTGTAAGACTTTTACCAACCTTTTCTTCTCTCTGTTCTGCTGTCAGATTGAAACTATTCAGTCTCTAACTCTTCATAATTATTTAAAATGGTCGTCACCGCGGGAGGCTCAAATATCTCCAAAATTAATCTGACATATTGTAACTCACGAATATCAACTCAGACTTTGCAATTGGCAGGGTTCGATTATTATTATTTTGACCCTCGCTCTGGCTCCACCAAGAACGGAAGAAGTCATTTGACGAATTCCCACGTGTGCCACGTGAAAACCCCTATTTGTCCTTCTGTTCCCTTTATTGCGCGGCCACGGTAATTTTTCAAACAATCCCCAGCCCTTGGCAGGCGTGGGCTCTACGATTTCGCTGAAATCTTATAGGGCAACAGTGTTACCCCGAATTTAACGCGAGCGATGCCGCGGGCAAAAGCTAATTAAATATAATATCTAAAAGACCAACTCGAAAAGAAGGAGAAGAAGATATACCAGTTCATTAATAAAATTTAGTGATGACGTCCGTATACTAGAATTCTAAATTGTGTCACGATATTGAGATCTCTGACGTAATTTTTCTTTAATAAAAAACGGGCATACAAAACAGCAACCCACACAGCTTCTACCCCACTTTGATAATGACGTACTTTCAGTGATTATGACGTGCTGAAATTATGTAAAGCTGAAAGTCAAATGAAAGAAATAGATATTAAATATAATGTGCTATGCTGTAGGTGAGATCCTAATTGTTATTTTCAATTAAACTATTCGTATGTAAGTACAAGTAGTAAGTGAGTAGACCGGCAGCGGTGACCTGTCGCACGTGGCTCTAGACCATGGTCCGGATAGACAGAGAATGAGAAGCAGTTGCCTCCTTCTGCGTAGCAGTAATACTTGTGAAAGAGATACAAACACAAAAGGTTTGTTTGCGCACACAGGTACAGTAGGTACAATAAGTTGCATACAAATATTATTAAAGCAGTTTATTATACTAAGTCTACTGAAGAGATGGCAGAAACAGTGAGGGAACGGACATCGTCACACCCCAACCGTTGCCAAAGGAGATGTCTTGGGTATCGGGAATCGCAGGCCATCCCTGGTCATTTACTCGGCCCGGTAAATCGAAGTACTTCGTTGGTTTTCATACTACTTGACTAACTAGATACTTCAATTTATCAAGAAATTCATTCATCACTAGTTTCTGCCAGTGGCTTTGCCCACTTAAAAGTTGAAAACCATCCCAAGGGAACATGCTTTCATGATAAAAAGTTAATGTCCTAATACATAGAAGAAACAGCAAAGTTTCATCTAAATGCAATCAGCTGTTCAAGCGTGAAAGACTAACAAACATACACACACACACATAGAAAGTTTTGCCTTTATCGCCTTGATCGTGATGCAAGCAATCTTTTCCCCGCCTCTGACGAAGTGTTGACAGGGTTTCAGTAATAATTCACTCAGTTATTTCGAATACATTGTACCGGCCAAAAACAAAATGTTATAAAGTATTTATAAACGATTTAAAATACTCTACTAATTCGTCATCCTACCACAATATCCCACTGAAGCAAAGGGCCGGATAGCTACAGGTTCCAAGTGATACAATGAACAATCATTCTGGTCGGATGCGTCATTATTACATGCTTGGCATGCGATTCAGTTGGCATTATGATGTCATCAGCACTTCAGCAGGTATAAAGGTGAACATTGTAAGCATTCACATGATGTTTCTACGGGATTGTATGTTTAGAGGTATGCGGAACAGAGAATAAAGTCCCGCAAACCTCCATTAAAAAGGGAGGATCCTCTGACCAGACAGGTGTTATAGTCTGGTGGGCGATTGCCCGATAGATGATGTCACTACATATGAAACGGCAACTGATGATGAATCACGAGTGGATTTTATTCAGTAGTCAGCCTTTCGGTATTTTACAGGCTGCATTTTGCGCAAGAATTTCATGACTTGATTCCACCATCACCTTTCTACCACCAGACAACCCGAGCTATAGCGAGTATCCATTGTCCACCCTTACGTTGTTGACACCTCTACGGTCCGAAGTAATTGTTTCGCGTCGTCATTTATACCGCGTACATCGAAGGGCTGGAACGACTCGCTTACAGCGGTCTTCCCGTCCGATTATAATTTAGATGTATCTAGAGTGAATAAGCTCTTAATAACCTAGTGCGTTTCACCATTATCAATTGCTTCACTGCTTACCATCAGTTGGCATCGCAGTCAAGCACCTAAAATATCTGATATCAGGAAGAGTTATTTGATGATATCACGTCAGCTTACCCTGAAATTAAAATTAAAGTTTTTCTCAAGATAGGATTGTCGACCTTAAGAGTTAGACTTGCGGATGGCGAGCAATGGGTAGCTCGCCGTCCGACCGTCTTGCAACCGTCCGCACCGAGGTCAGATCGCGGACGGGGCAAAGTGTTCCGCGCGCGCTTCTAGGAGTTGTCAGCAACCGTAGAGGCCCAGCAGGGTCGAAGCCTACTGGGGTCATGGGTACGAAAGAGAATCCGGTGTGCGAGATTGGGATATTCCTTGAATGAAATTATACTCGTAGATTTAATGCAATTAATTTCAAATATATTTTCGTGTTAATACAATGAAGATTTTTTACAAGGGGCTGTCAAAAGGAAAGTCATAAAAAAGAATATCAATTTACGCATAGACTATAGCTATAACACTTCTTGATGCGGATCGCATAGGTTATAGCTATCATACTTCTTGCTGGATGCATGGATTTACGCAGACGCTCCAACACCCGGAGACCCTATAACGAAGGCAAAAAAGGAACAGGTCTGACACGCCCCGCTCCCAGGGGGGGTGGGATTCCACCTAAGAGCGAGGGATGTCATTAGATTATATTATTTATCTAAAAAATATCTATTTTTAGATAAATAAAATAAGGCGGACTTTTGAAGACGGTAGACTAGTCACTTCTTTAACCATTATATGTGTACTAGCTTTGCCCGCGCGGCTTCGCTCCCGCTCTTCCCTACTCCACCCTACTATACCCAACTCTACCCTACTCTACCCTACTCTACACTACTCTACCCTACTCTACCCTACTCTACCCTACTCTACCCTACTCTACCCTACTCTACCCTACTCTACCCTACTCTACCCTACTCTACCCTACTCTACCCTACTCTACCCTACTCTACCCTACTCTACCCTACTCTACCCTACTCTACCCTACTCTACCCTACTCTACCCTACTCTACCCTACTCTACCCTACTCTACCCTACTCTACCCTACTCTACCCTACTCTACCCTACTCTACCCTACTCTACCCTACTCTACCCTACTCTACCCTACTCTACCCTACTCTACCCTACTCTACCCTACTCTACCCTACTCTACCCTACTCTACCCTACTCTACCCTACTCTACCCTACTCTACCCTACTCTACCCTACTCCACCCTACTCTACCCTACTCTACCCTACTCTACCCTACTCTACCCTACTCTACCCTACTCTACCCTACTCTACCCTACTCTACCCTACTACTCTACCCTACCCTACCCTACTCTACCCTACTCTACCCTACTCTACCCTACTCTACCCTACTCTACCCTACTCTACCCTACTCTACCCTACTCTACCCTACTCTACCCTACTCTACCCTACTCTACCCTACTCTACCCTACTCTACCCTACTCTACCCTACTCTACCCTACTCTACCCTACTCTACCCTACTCTACCCTACCCTACTCTACCCTACCCTACTCTACCCTACTCTACCCTACTCTACCCTACTCTACCCTACTCTACCCTACTCTACCCTACTCTACCCTACTCTACCCTACTCTACCCTACTCTACCCTACTCTACCCTACTCTACCCTACTCTACCCTACTCTACCCTACTCTACCCTACTCTACCCTACTCTACCCTACTCTACCCTACTCTACCCTACTCTACCCTACTCTACCATACTCTACCCTACTCTACCCTACTCTACCCTACTCTACCCTACTCTACCCTACTCTACCCTACACTACCCTAATTTTTTTTTCGATAAGAACCTTCTCCTCACAATAACAATCACAACAAAAAAAAAAATCAGCCAAATCGGTCAAGCCGTTTTCATGCCAAGTCGTGACAACGGAAAACGGGGGTCATTTTTATATATAACGGAGGATCGATATCAGTGGGTCGCGACATCGGAAATAACACTCACAAAAACCTTTGATAACACCTTTAATTACTCGTAACACACACTCAGTACAAAATAATCAAGGATGCCTGAGATATGGCTTGATTAAGAATTCAGGAACGCGGGAAGTTTAGCGTGGAGTAACCAACGTCTGCTCGGACCGACGGAACGATTCAAAGTGGCCTCCAAATCAACCGTCACCCGACACGTGGACCTACCCCCATTCCGGTTAGCCAATTTACCTGTCAACGTCAGTACCTGTCAATGTCGAATAATCGATTATACCTCCGGATCGACATTTGACTCGACTATTCGCTCAGTGTTGCTATTACTCCACGCTAACCATCCCCAAGTTAATACTTGACGTTCCCAAACGTAAGCTGTTCAATCTAACTACATAGTTCCTCCAGTGAAAGATAGGTGGCGCTGATGCAGACCGACTGATATGCGCCAACGCTTCGACACGGCCGTCCTGATGATCACACGTCCTCGTGTGGAGTACCTGGAATGAAAGAAAATCCTCGAACAGTACTCATTCTAGTCGTTCGGCCAATCCTGGCCCAAGGTGGTGGGGCATAAAAGG
This sequence comes from Mythimna lalbum, assembly GCA_949319445.1. Lineage (NCBI taxonomy): Eukaryota > Metazoa > Arthropoda > Insecta > Lepidoptera > Noctuidae > Mythimna > Mythimna lalbum. The sequence goes on along the minus strand of OX439371.1, from coordinate 6,298,710 downwards.
TACTCTGATCAAAATCATCAATCATGTCTAGAAGAAAATCACAACAATCTCAATCTCTCAAAGCCGACATGTTGAACAACACTCAAACTCATTCAAATAATAGGAAACTCATTAAAATATTGCAGTGCTCATACTCTGACCTCCATCCGGTCTTCATCATCACACTTATAACCTCCATCCGGCTATAAGCATCAAACCAATCGACCTCCATCCGGTCTTCATCATAACACATTATAGCCTCCATCCGGCCATAAGCATCAAACCAATCGACCTCCATCCGGTCTTCATCATCACACTTATAACCTCCATCCGGCTATAAGCATCAAACCAATCGACCTCCATCCGGTCTTCATCATAACACATTATAGCCTCCATCCGGCCATAAGCATCAAACCAATCGACCTCCATCCGGTCACTAACACAACAGGCAACCTCTATCCAGTCACCTCCACATGTAACCTCCATCTGGTTACAAACAACACCATCAAGATAATCATTTCGAGCCTTTAATCAAAATAATCCTTAAAGTAGGTTTGTTCAACATGTTGCTTTATTTTTCCTATAACGTTACAGATTATAAGAAAACTCTTACTATGCTAGGTACTCTAAATGTTAAGTTGACTACTTAGTATTCAACTAGTCTTGTCAGCGTTATCATTTTCGTCATAGCTAGTCTCGTCATCATCGCCTACGTGCATGTCAACGTCAGTTATTTTTCGCAGGCGGTTATGTGCGTACTTCGAAACATAACGGTCATGGTGGCCGTTAACAAGAACCTCAATCACTCCTGCGCATCCCTCCAGGATCGCCAAGTCTCTCAAGACTTAATGGTTTCCCACAGTACGTCCCAGGTTTGATCAACATTTGAATTGAATACCGCGTACTCACGGACTACTGTGACCGCTAGATACCGGTTTCTATTAAGCTACGACTACAAATCAAATCTCCTATAATCAGTTCATCCTGTAAACTTCATCGTCATCATCAGCCTCTTTTTTTTTATGTTCCCAATGAAACGCCTGCGTTTCATTTTCTTTCTATTGCGGGGTCACTGTCTTTCTATTGCGCCTCTAATTGACACGATTGAAAAATTTGAAACGTTAAAGGTTAACCGACTCTTTCATAAAAAATTAAATTAATTCTTATTCAGTTTTCGTGGCGCTGCTGTCAAAAAAAGAAACTTTACTGCACGTTAAATCTTTAGAAGAACGGCATACACGAGAATATTTAGGTTCAAACTACCCGAAGTAAACTACTAGACCTATTAACTGTCCCAACTGAGCTATGATCGCGATCTGCTTTCTGAAGTTCTATATCTCCTAACTTCAGCACTTGACTTTATTTCATATCCTAAACAACTCGATTTGCATTATGAAAAACAACCACTCTTTCAAATCTAATGAAAATCCGGCTTTAATCAACGTTTGTAATACTACATTAAGTCTCTCGAAGTTCTTAATAGATTCCAAAATAATCAAAATATTGACAACTCAAACTATGACGTAGGTTTATCAAAAACCCCGTTGAAAAACAGAGATCACGTTTCAATACCGAGTGGCATAGTCAAATGTTTATACTGACCGCTGAAACACTACTGAGATCACCATCATCATCATCATCATCATCATCATCATCACCATCATCACCATCATCACCATCATCACCATCATCACCATCATCACCATCATCACCATCATCACCATCATCACCATCATCACCATCATCACCATCATCACCATCATCACCATCATCACCATCATCACCATCATCATCACCATCATCATCACCATCATCATCACCATCATCATCACCATCATCATCACCATCATCATCACCATCATCATCACCATCATCATCACCATCACCATTTTTTTCTTCCATTCTGTTCTGTCCCTCGTCACGCTATCACTACACCTACACAACCAACACAAACACACACAACACCCTAACCTAACCCTAGCCTATATACAATCTAATTTTTGTAAAATAAAGCGCACTATGTAAACGAGTTATTTGGTCCGAGATAAGTGGCAACGAATACCAGTAAGGCACGTTATTGTTTAGTTTACAGTAGTCTTTTCACATTATTTCTGACCGGTCGAGTTTTTAAGCCGAAAGAGCTAAATTAACAGACACCGTATTACTCGGTAAAATAATATTTGCACGCAACAATTCATCTACCCGCTCACGCATTATTATTATTTTTTTTTCGCGCTAGACCGCTATGGTCGTCTTTTGAGTATATCTTATGAGTCAATTAAACGAATAAGTTCACTTTTTGTAACACGCGTTTATAGCATACTATACTGTCATAGGTACACGTCAATGTCAATAACGTAAAAACTATCTATGGAGGAGTTATCACTGTCAAACAAAAATCGAAACGGTATCTACCGGATATACCGAGGGTAGATGTAATTACAATTGTTTATGTCGTGAACTTTAGCAATTTAACAAAAGAAGTGTGTCACGCACGATCATACTATTTAAACTGAATCCTTGCAACAATATTTCACGGCCAAAATATCACTTCGCAAATAGATGTTGTGAATAAAACCTCAATCAAACTACGCAAGTAATCTGAACACGCTAAACTGACCCTTCAATGTAACAAAACTGTGTTTACGTTTGCCGTGAAATAGTGATGACAGACTTTAAAGTGAAAGAGATATAACACTCAGCATCAGAATTAAAATGGAATGTGAATACCTGACCTTGTTCCTGGTTCCTTTGACAGCACATACGTCATCCAGTCACTCGCTACGTGATGCCTTGGCACCACCATCGCCTTCACGTCGCTTGCTTCGTCCAATTATTCCACAATGTAACATTTGACAGGTAGCGTTTGAAACGACTTCAAGCGTTTTGTGTGAAACGTTTTCTGATCTGGTATCGCACTCGACACACTGCACCTCAGGCACGCACACACACACACACACGAAGCACGTATCGGAAAGTAGTACATCGTAAACGAGCACTTGCACCCATCGCTCTTTTCCCGGTCACTAGCTGGGTGGTACGTTGTAATTTGCTCTCTGGGGATACAGCGGTACCATGGTCCAACATTTGTTGCTCAGGATTAGGGAACAACCCCAGAAAAAAACCTAATCAGACCATTTAAGTCAGCTTTTCAATCCGGTTCTTACTTTCTTAAAGCGACCATAAGCAGGGCGCCATGTTGGTCTTGGTCCGTCAAGCACATTTCTGCAGTCGTCAACCAAGCACGTGCATCTACATCTTGTTTCTCAGGATCGAAATCCGGAAACGAAGGCCATGTGACGTCGTAGTAGGTGTTTTCATGGCTTGAATCAGCGTCAGAAAATTGCGGTTCTGTTGTTCCAACAAACGCATCCATTTTTCGTCGCTAGCGTTTTCATTTTTGAACACGTGGGTCGTCGTGGTCCAATCCCAATTCTGATAACGGAGGATCGATATCAGTGGGTCGCGACATCGGAAATAACACTCACAAAAACCTTTGATAACACCTTTAATTACTCGTAACACACACTCAGTACAAAATAATCAAGGATGCCTGAGATATGGCTTGATTAAGAATTCAGGAACGCGGGAAGTTTAGCGTGGAGTAACCAACGTCTGCTCGGACCGACGGAACGATTCAAAGTGGCCTCCAAATCAACCGTCACCCGACACGTGGACCTACCCCCATTCCGGTTAGCCAATTTACCTGTCAACGTCAGTACCTGTCAATGTCGAATAATCGATTATACCTCCGGATCGACATTTGACTCGACTATTCGCTCAGTGTTGCTATTACTCCACGCTAACCATCCCCAAGTTAATACTTGACGTTCCCAAACGTAAGCTGTTCAATCTAACTACATAGTTCCTCCAGTGAAAGATAGGTGGCGCTGATGCAGACCGACTGATACGCGCCAACGCTTCGACATATATATATAGATTACAGGAATTTGTTTAGGAGAACAAAAAAAAATACTTACGTCACTATAAAAACAATATGGCACAATTTTTTTTTCATTATCTCATTTGAAGCAAGAGATACAGTTCTTAACTCTCAATAGCGAGGAGTGTCGAGTCTGAAACAACACCTGTGCGTGACCTTTGCATATATTTAGCTGAACAGAAATACCGCACCAATTAATAGACAGACTGAGCGAACAACAGACGGCCGGCGATCATAATTATAAATATCAGCCATTAGTGAATTCGCTTTCTGTTTCTAAGTTTTGAAGGTGGAAAGGTTTCATGCATGCAGATCGTCATAAATTTTCGCTGTTTTTCATATAACCGCTCTTAAGGTGGTGAATCATGACTCACATTTACACTGTTTTTCATGCAACCGCTCATAACTGATTATGACGTTATTACACATTTTTCATTAGATATTTTGAAAACACAGTATCTTGTGGATATTATCTAGGTTTCTACAGAAACCAATTTCTAAATTTGTGTTAAACTAATCCAGTAAAAACCTCTGAAAATCTCCTATTTTGTATGTAGTTTGACACTTCATAATTTGCCTAAAAATTTAAAAAGTCAAAAAAGTTATCCTCTAGAGACCTTGCAAATTTTATTAAGATTCTAAATGACGACCACTTTTTCCATAAACTTTTAAGGGTTTAAATAAACATTTCCTGGAGCAAGTTTTGTGAAATTTTCGAGTAAATCTCGGAATTACCGAATACTAACAGAGTTTCCAGGCGTTATCTCTCTTTTTTTGCGTTGCCTTTTCGTCAAACATCGCGTTGGATTGCATTAAATGAAGTAACAAGCTTTTAAACCATTTTCGATGTTTACGATAAGCGAGTGGAGAAGGACCCTCTTAAGTGTGTAAAACATGCATATTATTGTTATGTCACGCATGTTGCTAAAAGAGTTATGAATTTAGAGAGAAAGAGATCTCTCTCTCTCTCCATCCATCCACATATAATTAAAAAAAAAAAACACGAAAAATGTGTAAGTGATATGAAAAAAAGGGAGTTATTGATAGCGTGATGAGTGACAGAACAAAATGCCGACTCCAAATAAAACGGGGCAAGGGCAGGAAGATGATGGTGATGATGATGATGACATGCATATTGTTGTAGAGACCTTACCATCAGGTAGGTTAGCGGTCTAAACAACTGGTAGACAGACAGACGGACGGACAGTATTAGTAATAGGGTTCCGTTTTACTCTTTGGGTACTCTGACCCTCATCATCATCTTCCTGCCCTTGTCCCGTTTTATTTGGGGTCGGCGCAACACGTTTTTTTCTTCCATTCTGTCCTGTCACTCGTCACGCTATCACTAACTCCCTTTTCTTTCATATCACTTCTAACACAATCGATCCATCTTTTCTTTGGCCTCCCTCTCCCCCGCCGTCCATCCACATGTAAACTCATAACTTTTTTAGCAACATGCGTTTCGTCCCTCCTTTACACATGACCATACCAAGACAAACGATTTCCTTTCAACTTTTCAGTCACTGGCGCCACTTTCAAACTTCCCCTAATATACTCATTTCTCACTTTGTCCATTCTTGTCACACCACACATCCATCTTAACATTCTCATCTCTGCTACATGGGTACTCTGACCCTAAAAACCAAATAACGATTATAATATTTAATAAGAATATAAAGGAGCATTGACTGACTCGAAAGTCTAGCTAGCATCTAGTGTGTCTGATGAACAGGTTTTTAAGCTTAGGGATCTTGTTGAAGGACTTACCACCTCCTTGACCTGACCAAGATGGACAAATGATGCAGTAGTAGAAAACAATTAAGTATCACGCAGGGTTGTGGGTTATCGTAGGGGCCTATAGCAGGGTCTAAGCCTACTGAGGCCTTGAGTTAAGTGGAAATGAACCCCGGGGCTCTGGAATGCAAGGCAAAGAAGGAACAAACGAGTAGGTTTTAGTCAGTAAAAGTCTGACACCAACTCCGCCCAAGGGCAGCAGATGTCATTAGATAATTTCCCACTTCAAAAAAAGGGTTGCAAGTTTTTTGTTAGATAATATAATCTCAGTAGTAGCTAGGAGTTTGAAACTGTACATTGTAAATAGCAATACATTAGGCTCCACACTTATATTTTACTGTAAAGTTCTCGAAAAAAAAACATCGATTTATCTAACAACAAGAATATACACTTCTATAAACATTGAGACAATCAAATCGATCAGAAACGGAAACCCAATGACGTGAGCCGCGAAAATATTCTCAAGAATTTTACATAAGAAAAATATTCTATTTTTATTTTACGCATTACACTAAAAGCTGCAAGCAACGATTATATCTAATGAACGATAAATACAAAAGCTAAATGATTGGACAGTCGCCGCGCTTGGCACTACATATTAACTAGAAGAAATTATCGAGCACATACTGCCGAAATCTGCAAAATAGCGCTTACATAAAAACGTAAATTCATAAACTCTTGCGCAATCGCAAAGAAGACAAAAATATAAAAGCTAAAAAATAAAATATTTTCACCAATTACTGGGTTTTTGGGATTTCATTTTATTTATTACATTGTGATATTTGCGATTTTCCGCTCAATTGAAAAATTATAATATATACATTGCACTTCCTGGGCGCGCTCGTGACGACGGCGGGCGCGTGATTTCACTAATTTATGGTTATCATGTTTAGTAACAGATGGAACCGAAAATATCTTCAGTCTTGTTCGCGACGCTGAAAGAATTATCCATTTTGTAAAACTAAAAACATACTAGTGGTTTATAGTGAACTGACATAATATGATTAACTATTCTATTTGCTGGGTCGCATTTTTTAATTATATTTTTAGTTCCAATAGTTACTAGCTAATCTGTAATTAAATTATAAGGGAATATTTCAAAATTAAGCCAGTAATTAACTGTTATCCAAATTTATTACTTTCAAAATTATAAACAAATTCTTTCATCAAATTAAGTCTTCAAAGGGGGCACTGACAAAAAAAAATCATTTCGGTTTTTTATATAACTTTATTGTGTTCCTACAAAACGTGCACCTGATTATATTAAATTTGACTTACCACGGGAATCAACCAACTAACACTGCAAGAGGTACGAGTATACCCACGACTACAGCGGCGACAGACGCAATCTTGTACTTATGCTTCCGAGCGTTGACATTCATATATGCTTCGAACCTATAAAATCCATTCACATCGTAATTCAATCTTTGGTACTCCTTCAGCTGGGCAACGAAACCCGGATTGGGATTTATGAATCTTCTCCTTTGCCGCACATACACGAAAGCCTGGTCAAACGTCAACTTATATTTCTCCATGATGTAGGCAATGACCAGGGTGGCCGATCGTGAAACTCCGAAATGGCAGTGAACAAGAACGTTTCCCTTCTGCAGTCCTTCGTCGATAAAAGCGTTGGCCATTGGGAAGTAAGGCAGGAGATGGGTTTGAGGAGTGTCGTAGGCCCTAATGAAGAGAGTGCTGATATCGGTATCTGTAAAAGTGGTTTTGGGGAGGCGGTGGGCCTCAACTGTGAGGACATGACTGATGTTGAGGCGTCTAAGAACATTTTTGTCTGCGGCTGCTCTTGCATTGCTGAGGTAGAGGCCAGGGATGATCTGGCTGTAACAGGCTTGAGTGCAGAGGTCGACTTTGTGGTAGATTGCTTTTCTGGACCAGTTCTTGATGCCAGTGAACGCGACGACGGGGTTCGGAATGCTTAGGAAAGCGACTATGAAGGCACTTCTCAACATTACCAAAAGCAATCCTCTAACACTTATCATAGTAGGTATTTTTCCTTGGTTTCACATCGTTTGATGCGTAATTTTTACCATTTTTTTTTTTGTATATTTTTTATAAAAGTTTAATCACCGAATTTAGACATGACATTTATGAAGAGTGATTTGACAGCAGATATAAGTTTTTTCTGTCACGTTCGGGGTTGAGTCACGGCCAGCCAGCACAGCGTATCGTTTTAATCCTTCGTAGTGAAAATAATTTCGAAGGGTTATTGATCCAGAAGATATTTTTAGATTAAAATTGTTTTTAATTTATCTACACAGCCCAGATTATGTTGTTGCTGTGGTTTTTTCGAGTATTAAAATATAGTTGCTACTGAATTTAAATGTCTAATTTTCAAACTACATTACTCTTTTTTAGGTGGCAGTCATTCAATGACTTCCCTCGTTCTTGGTCAGAGCGGGAGGGCGTGTCAGACTTTTATTGATTAAAACCCACTCCCGTTCCTTCTTTGTCTCAAACTGCTTTACTTACGGAGTACTTTCGAAGATTAGTGATCAGGAATGAGTTTTGCAAAATTTTGAATCCAAGAACCACCCGTGGCTACGGCCCTGCGATATTAGTAGTTCCCAACTTTATAAGGCAATTCCTACATAAAATTATCCATTGTTTTTGTGGATTTTTCCTATATTTTCTTTCTTGTAAACCAGCCTATTTCAGCCGATAGACGTTCCACTGTTAGACATAGGCCTCCCCCAAGTGTCGCCACAATGATCGATCCTGTGCGTCCCGCATCTATCGAATTCCCGCAACCTTCACCAGGTCATCGGTCAACCTTGTAGGAGGCCTTCCGGCGCTACGTCTTCCGGTACGCGATCGCCACTCCAGAACCTTACGGCTCCAACGGCCATCTGTTCTGCGAGCAATGTGCCCTGCCTATTGCCACTTAAGTTTGGCGATTCTTCGTGCTATGATGGCAACCTTAAAAAAAAACAGCCCCGCGTTGGAGCAAATTAAACAAAAAAAAGGATATTCAAATCGTTAAGCTGTTTTTTTAGATAATGAGACTGACTGACTGACTGAGTATTCATTTATTAATTAATTTATTTAACATTTTATGTACACACAATAATATATTCCACAACTATCACACAACGCCGTCTAGTCCCAAGCTAAGCAGAGCTTGTGTTATGGGTACTAGAGAACTGATAAACATACTTATATATTTCTAAATAAATACATATTATAGATAAATTACACCCAGACACAGAATAAATGCTCATGTTCATCACATAAACATTTGTATTGGGTGGGAATCGAACCCACGACCTCCGGCATAGCAGTCAGGGCAATTAACAACTACACCAACAGGCCAGTCAAAATAATAAGAGAAGAGATGAAGGAAACAGAAGAATAGTACTAAGGTGATGCTTATTTCTGAAGAAATCTCTTCCAGCATACCTGCCTGTTTTTAAAGATCATAGACATAATTTGTCACCAAGATAGTTCAGGTTTCATATAACCTCGTAGAAGACAACTGCCAGCAAACTTTATAGCAATCAAAACCCAAGAATTTCTGCAATCCTGGCAACAACTGCACTCAAATAAAACCTACAAAATACGACTCAATAAAACTTCGCCACAAGATCCCTTTGAGTCAACAGTTGTATTTAGAGTCAGCTTGCATGAATACCTGTCGTTCTCATTCTGGTTAAAATAACGTGTGAATGTGACCCACTTATTTTGTGGGACGAGTGCGCGACATTGAATATATCATCGATACACTGTTTGCGACGACGTTTTCTTGTGGCGAGCGCCGATATTATTTCAGAGTAATATAGTGGCAAAAAGATATACCAGGTGATAGCGTGACGAGTGACAGGACAGAATGGAAGAAAAAATCGTGTTGCACCGACCCCAAATAAAACAGGACAAGAGCAGAAAGATTATGATCATCATCATCATCATTTCAGCCGATATACGTCCACTGTTGGACATAGGCCTCTCCCAAGCGTCGCCACAATGAACGATCCTGTGCGTCTCACATCCATCGGTTTCCCGTAACCTTCACCAGGTCTTCAGTCCACAGTCAGCCTGGAAGATGATGATGATAGTGGCAAAAAGACGAAATAGAGGTATCTGAGTTATTCGTGTAACAACCATCCGGCTTTTGCCCGGACAAGATAACACCCGTCTTGTTATACGGTGGAGTATACAGTGGGGTATGTCCCGTTTGGGTGGAGCACCGTCGTGTTATCGTGGAGGCGTTTCATGAAATCATTGCTGGTTGAAGGCATGGTCCGGAGTAGGGAGGAAAGGCAAGCGGTTGCCTCCTTATGCGAACCAGTAATGCTAGTGAAGGAGATGGCCGCGGAGTGTTCCACGCATGCCTCAAAAGTGAAGAGGCCCAATAAGACTGATGCTCGCTTTTTTCTTTTAAATCATCTAATGACTTCTCCCACTCTAGAGTGGCTAGGGTGGACCAGAAGGGCATGTCGCGCGTCTAGATTTTTGAGCCTTGGAGTTCATAGAATATTGACTACAAAAGAAAAAGATTTTTTTTCTCAGAAAACCAAATAGTTTTTTTCCAAATTGCGGCTATGTGGGTTACCAACTTGCCATGTTTATTACTTATATGCATCCAGTTATTGCATGGTCTCAAGTATGTAAATATTCATAAACAAGTTTTCAATTGAAATCATTTTTTAATAGCAAGCTTTTATAACGCGGTATATCCAAAAACCTTAAACAACCCTGTCGTTATCTGAGTTCCTATGGCCACCTTCCGGTTCCATCATCAGATCAGCTTCATTTCATAATAATCTTTCAATGTCATCTGATATGCATGCAAAATTTCAGCCCAGTGGGTAACCGGGAAGTGGATCAATTTAAATTTACAAGATTTGATTACATATACACATCGAGACTATTCGAGACAGATGAAACTAAACAAAAGCTTGTAAAAATTTATGTTTTCAAAAAGCGAAGAAAAAATTCAGTAAATAACAATATTAAACAAAAAAGCCGTCATTAAAATAGGTGTAACCGTCGCCTTAGCTCTACGTACGACTCGAAAATATCGTTGAAGTAATAAAATAAATAATTGCAAAAGACATTTTAACTACGAGTTAAAAGATTACACCAACAATAATGATAACACTCATTACACATTTGGAGCCTCACCAAGAACATAATTGACACGCTGTTTCTTTCAAATTAGCCATTAGGGCTGATATATCTCATACTATTTGTGGCTTTTATGAGGGGCTACTGGCTTCATAACAGCTGTCAGAATCGATTAGCCTGTAAGGTTAAGCTGGACTTGGTTTGCTTCATCATCATTTTCCTGCCCTTATTCTTCCTATTAAGATCGGAGACTCTACACTTGAAGTTGTGAATGACTATGTACCAACTAGACCATCTGACTCAGGTATCAGACGGTAGTAGGTCTGCGTAGGTCTAACTTTGAGAAAGAGGTCAAACGTCGAATCCGACCAGGCTAGGCGTTCAGAAAGCTCCGCGGTGTCTTCTCGTCCAATATACTATAGTGTCTCAAGACGAAAGTCTATGACCAGTGCGTGTTGCCAGTGATGATATACGGCTCCGAAACGTGGTCGCTTACAATGGGCTTCATAGGAAGACTTAAAGTCACCCAATGGGCTATTATGCTTAGAGTTTCCTAGCGTGAACGAAACAAAAATGAAGATATCCGCAAGAGAACCAAGGTTGCTGACAAAGCACGAAAAATCGCCAAACTGAAGTGGCTGTGAGCAGGCATATTGCACGCAAAACAGATAGCCGTTGGCACCGAAAGGTTCTGGATTAGCTACCGCGATTTTTTTTCCATCATTCCACTCGTCATGCTATCACTACCTCTCTTTTTTTTCATCACACTTCAAACAATCCGTCCATATTTTCTTTGACCTCCCTCTCCCTCTTTATCCATCCATATGGATTTGGTTTGCTTCATCATCATAATTTCAGTCAAAAGATTATTGGACGTAGGCTTCCTTCAAGTGTCGTCATAACCACAGGTCCTGTGCACCTCGCATCCACCGGATTCATCCATCGGATTCCCACAACTTTCAATAGGACATCGGTCCACCTTGTGGAAGGCATTCCAACGCTCGAGCTTCCAGTACGTGGTCACCACTTCATACCAATTATATAAATATTTTAAGCATTCCACTTGGCATGTTTAAAATACTTATTTATATGGATGGACATCAAAAACCCCTTTCGTTCCAAAATCGATAGCCATAATTATGAGTCTCAGATTCCTTTTGTTTTATAATCTGAGTTATGAGTATTTACAGTCGTTACTAGTCGGTAGTAGGATGCCCCAAAAACATGTGGTTTAGCACTTTCCTTTAAAATTACCAGCTGTTTCATGCCAAGTATCACGCTCGCGTAAAAATATTTGAGATAGTTACTACGGCAGAAACTTCGGACCACTAATCTTACACCTTTACAAATACGAATTTATGTTAATTTTTTCCTGAAGGTAAATAAGATTACATAATCGTTTTGACGTAAACGGTGACAGCTATTCGCCTCATTAAATTAAATGGAAGAATTATCAGGAGAATAGTTTTTCCACAACATACTGGCCTGTTAGTCTAGTGGATACTGGCCCTGACTGCTATACTGGAGGTAGTGTGTTCAATTCCCATCTAAGACAAATGTTTGTGTGATAAGCACGTTATTTGTTCTATGTCTGGGTGTTATTTATCTACAATATGTATTGTATTTAGAAATAAATATACAACAGTATTTTTAGTTTATGCGAAACCTGAATATAGTTTGTTTAGAATCAGTAACTGAATGGATTCCAATAGTTTTTATACCATGTTATATTTTTGGGAAAAAATATAACATCAAACGGCGCCATCAAAGCACCCATCGATAAAAAATTCATGTCTTCAACGTAGTCATTTTCATAACACAAGCTCTGCTTAGCTTGGGACTAGACGGCGTTGTGTGATAGTTGTGGAATATTATTATTATTATTTTCAAAAAATTTAACATTTCAAAAATGATATATTTTCTAGTATGCTTGACAATGAACGCGTGACTAATTCTTCAAGCACCGGACTCTGGCAATGGGCCGGAAAACATTCGGCTGAAGAACAAGATATATTTACCCCTATTTATAGATCCGAAGTGTCCAATGCTATTATATTCTTGAGCTAAATTCAGAAAGAAAATATTTCAGAGAGTGAACGGATGAGATATTTGGAAGAGTCACTTTAGCGGATATGAGTCAATTGAGGAAAATGGGTTATTACGGCTCTGGTAGTCAATGGGCTATGGAATCTGACATGTCTTTTTGAGAAATATAGTTTTAAAGCTAAGTTTTTCATTCGTCCATCCATATACATATAACATGTGTAATTTCTTAGTGTTGTTCAAACTTATACGGTTAAAAGTTAACTTACAGATAGATACAATTAAACAAGTCCAGATGGAAAAACCACTAATGTAGTAGAAAAATGTAGTAGAAAAATACTGCTTAGACAGATCTTTAGAGAATTTTTGGCTGATTACAGTGGTATCAAAAAACGGGAATCCACAAATGTATTTCCTTGATAACTTAAATATGCAGCCATTATCACCGGCTATTGTTTAATGGTAGAAATCAGTAGTTACACCAATGTTTTCTTTATATTAGTCGCTATCATACATAGATTCAGGTGGAAACTCATGTTGATGTTTAAGGGTATTTATTATACCCCAAATAAATAAATAAAATAAATTATAAATGGAGCTTTATAACATAAAACACTATCTCTAGAGAATTAATCAAACTTATATGTATAAATAACGGTAGTCAGGAGATCGTGGTCCTACACAAGGGTCGATTCTCTGACCAAAATAGTCAAGGGCATATATAATATAACAAACAAATGCACATCCTGAGTAGTATGTTTGATCGGTACTGAATCGATTTTAGGTAAAAAAAAACAATTGATTTAGAAAAAAAAAAACGTTTTTTGATCAATCTTGATTGCGTCTTTAGCGTGTTTGTGTGCGTGTGTAAATATCAACACCGATGCGCTACCAATGTAGTGCATTGATACCCATATTCTTTGCCTACAATTATTAGGTTAACTAATTTCTTAAGAAAAACTACTTAATAAACTATATCAGTTCTTAAATTGATGACTAACTATTTTTTTTCTAATTGAGGTGTGTTATGTATGGTATAAGTCTGTCTAAAAAGTCAAACGTTTGGGAATTTTGTATAATATTTGATAATTTGAAAAAAATACTTATATTCGATCATTTTTATACTTTCTATTAGCAAACAATGTCTTAAATCTATCAGATTTAATTTTACCTTAATAATTACTCAAGTCGTTAAACTTTTTAGGCAGACTCTAGTGCATTATTCTAATTACATGTTTTCTTCTTCTTCTTAGCGTATCGATGGCAAAATCAGTCAAATTCCTTGCCCAGCCCAGAAATCGGCCACTGCAATGCCGTCCGCTGATGCTGTCATTAGGTCCTTACGTAAGCAGGTGACCGGGCACGTGGTGCAGGACGGAAGGTGAGACATCGTCTGCGGAGTGACGCCGCACAGACACTGAAGATCGGAACCATCCGAGAACCCCCACCTGTGGAGATTGTCTTTGCTGCGCCCAACCTGGGCGCCGCAACCAATTACATGTTTTTTAAATCTTTATTGAAAGCTTTTTTGCTAATGCGAATATGACACTCTGTAGGCATACAAAACAGAATAAAATTAAAATAAGTGGTTGCTAATATAAAAAAGTACTTAAGCATATTCAATTATAACTACTCATAAGCATTCTGCATTATTTTATTATTTTATTGCATATCACACCACAAACAAAATTGTAAACACATTTTGAGAAGCTATAGACGTGTTACATCTCACGTAGGCCACGTGCCTTGGTGTTACATCTAATTTGAGGTATGCTGTTTATTTATTACAAGATGAGATGTAATATATTATATCATGGCTCAGTGCATTACATTGTCTATATGATGGCATGGTGAAGACAGATGGACGAATCAACTTGCATCATTCCCCTTTCCCTGGGATCCATAGGTAATGCGAAAGAGAACCCCGGGACCCTGGAGCGAAAGCAAAGAAGGAACAGGGGTGGGTTTTAGCCAGTAAAAGTCTGACATGAAGGGGGCGCGAGAAGTCATTAGATGATTTACCACCTAAAAAAAAACCTCTAGGATGAAACTGGGGTCCAAAGTTAGTATTTTACACGGGCGAAGTCGGTGACAAAAGCTAGTTTCTAATATTATTATAGACTAGCTTTTGCCTGTGACTTCGTCCACGTATATAAAATATAGACTATGTCACTCAGGAATAAAACAGCTTTTTATCGGTGAAAAAATTTTAAGCAATCGGACCAGTACTTGCAAAGAAGGTAATCTTTAACCTACAAACAAAAAAGCAAAAAAATAAAAAAAATAAACAAACTACCTCTTTATTATATTATTAGTGTAGATTATTTCTTCTGAGGTGAAAATCAGAAACGTTTTATTCAAATAGCCCATTTACAGGCACTTTTGAATTGTCAAAATATCAGTCAGTTACATGTGAAGCTAAATTGCACATTCCAAAGCGTAAATCTATATGGAGAGGAACGTGCAAGAAACTCCACGGTCACTCTTTTAAATTATAATATTATGAGTAGTATGTAATAATAAGTCGATTACCTAACATAACGCGTAACATCTTTAGTTCTTACAAAAACAAAACATCAAATAGGCCGACAACAGCTGGGATTAATCACAAAATAAATCTTTGGAGTAAAAACGATTTGTAAGTAGGAATGTCATACTCCAAGATTCTTGTTTTCAGAAGTTTGTTGCGGAGCTTTTCAAAAACAAAATTACTATGAAGCTTCTAAAGTGGAGACCGATGTGTACTTCAGTGCTTTTTTTGAGAAAGCATTCAATGACAACCCCCGCTCTTGGGTGGAGCGGGAGACAGAGGTAGTGTCAGACTCTTACTGACTAAAAACCCACCCCGTTTCTTTTAGCGTTTTCATACCGGGGCTCGAGCTTCCTTTCGGATAACCCTGGCCCCAGTAGGTTTCGACCCAACTGGGCGCCTCCTGTTGCTGACAACTCCTTGAGGCGTGCGGGAACAGTGCGCGCCATCGACATCTTGGAGCAGGAAGGCGTGTCAAACTTATTGACCTAAACCGTGAAGTTAAAACCCCTAGAAGGCAAATTGAAGCACACAGCCACCTGTGTTCTTCAGTTGCCCTTTGCGTTCTAGAGGTTCTTTTTCCAAAAATTCTTGCGGCCCAAGTGGATACCGCCCGTGCTGGGCCCCTACCGCTCACTGACATCTCTTTAAGGAGTGCGTTGAACAGCGTAGGTCAACGCGTTTCTTGGACACTACGGTGCTGGCACGCGCTTTCGAAAGCGTGAACGCTATCGTCGACTAGGGTTTGGTCCGGATGTTTAACGGACGGCCGGACGACAAGCCACCTATTGCTCGTCGTCGGTCAGTCTAAGCCCACCGTGGCTGATAGTCGGGATCAGGGCCGCGGCAGCTCCCTTCACGATGCCCGTTCCCACACGCGTGCGGCCGTCCCTCCGCACGTTATAAAATACCCTAGCTACAATCTCTATGTTCTGTTAACTAAAATAACCATCGAACCTAGCACAGATTGGCTACACAACGTATTTTTATTCTGTTACATTTTGCTAGTCATAAATCAACATTATTTTTTTCTGGGCTTAAATTTCCATGACATTAAAATGTCTTCAAGATCATCATCATAAGTTTCACCATGTTTTAGACGATGTATAGTTTCTAAAGGTATTTAAGATTCATCAAATGATGCTGTTATTGTAACAACTTAAAAATCGCTTAAGTATTTGCATTGCCTATTTATCCCAAAAGCTCGATGCGGCCGAAAAGCTCGAGACGACCACGTACCGAGAGAAGCAGTATTGGAAGGTCTTCCACTAGGTGAACCAATGACCTTCTGAGAGTCGCTGGAATCCGATGGATGCGTGACCTATAGCATTGTCCAAATGTCTGTTGTGGTGTCACTTGGAACGGCTTATGTCCAACTGTGGACGTCTTTCGGCTGAAATGATGATGATGATCACTAGGAAATTCGATAACGTGACTTCCACCAACCCATACCGACCCTTCGTGGTGGATTACGACCCATTCACTCTCCTAGAGAGGAGGTTTGAGTCCCAATAGTGGGATATATTATATAGATATGTATAAATTTTGTTTAAGTGACCTATGCACTGCTACTTCTATAAGTGGCAGTTTTGGGCCAAAAGAAAAATTAAATAACACTAAGATTTGTTTAGAGATCAGATATTAATCCCAGAATCATACAAAAATCCATAACATTATTTTCGTTTCATCCGAAATAAGTCCCCTGTTGGACATGGCAGGACAAACCTCCCCCAAACTTTAGTAAAATGACCTCAGCTTCAAGTATCAGAATCTCACGATGTCCTCCACCTATAGACACTACGTCTTCTGGCACGCAGTTGTCACTCCAGAACTTGTTGGCATATCAACCATGCGTCCTGCACGTAATGAGCCCCGCCCTATTCTTCTCGGATTATCAACATGGCTGCCAATCCAACAAATTAAACAAACGTTACCGATGTTATTGCCCCACATTGCGCAAGACGCGACAATCTCATGTCGCGTCTAATTCTGCGAGTCGAACTAACGGAGCGACGACATTTCATTGTGGCCGATAAATTTTGTGCGAGAATTCTCGCCAATCGTCGGTTTCATAAAATCTTGTATTATTTTACCGTGTTATTACTAGTTGGTTATTATTAATAAAGGTAGGACAGAGTTAAATTTGTTTTGTTGTTTTGAGGTGTAATAAAAAGTTAGTTTTCAATTTCACGTGATCAGTGAATATTTTTTTCTGGAACTGTTCACCGTTCTGATCACTGTTGCCAAGCTCGATTGCTCTGTTATCGTTTCGACAACAGACTGGAGAGAGAACAGAGACGTGTGGTACACTCACATTTTGTTAGACATCTATCTGTCTTATACGTGCTTATAGATATAAAAATGAATCACTATTTCTCTTAGTCACGACGTCATCACACGCGAACGGCTGGTCTAATTTCACTTTTTTTTTGTTGTATTTGCTATTGTCAGGAGAAGATTTTTACCGAAAGAAAAATTAAGAAAATTGTGCATGAAATTAGAAAATAACAGAAAAAAATACGATATAATAGAGTCTGTCTAAAAAGTCAAACGACGTAATTATTAAATTACAATGAAATCTGATGTAGTCAGCACTGGTTCAATAAAGGTTGATTAAGAGATCTTTATCATTGTTTACTAATAGAAGAAACTTGTAAAAAGTATCGAATATAAGTATTATTTAAAATGATTAAATGACTGGAAGAGCTACTGGTCTATGAAGGAACTATTTTAAGGCACTTAAGAAAACACTTTAGAAGCGTAAGCTGATGGACATGTGTATTCTCCCCATTCTGACCTATGGTGCACAGACTTGGTCTTTGACTAACATTTAGCATTTTATGTGTTAAATTAACAGATCATGTTTGAAACACAACACTGCGCTCCAAAACACAAATCGTTGATGTGGCTCAAAAGGCTGCCCAACTTAAATGGGACTGGGCAGGACATGTCTGCCGCATGTCCAACGAGCTGTGGGCGCGTAAAACGCAGGATTGGTGTCCGGACACAGCAACGCGGGGCCGAAGTTGAGCACGAAGGAGATGGCGGGACGACCTGGATGGCTTCCTTAAGAATTGGAATGAAAAGGCGAGGAACCGTGATCGTTGGAAGGCGTGAAGGGGGGCTTTTGCCCAGCAGTGAGACAATATGGGCTAATTATTAATATAAAAAAAAAAATTCACAGTCATTTGACTTTTTAGACAGACTTATAACATCATACCAGAATACCTTTGTCAGTGCGTCAGGTCGGGTAATCTTAAATATAAAAGAATATATAGATCTGTAATCCTTTGAAGTAAAGATGCAATTTTAAAAGGTTTTTTCTGATATTAGGCCCAATTACTAGCTCAAATATTTTAGGCTTCGTGTTATCCGGTTATTATAAATTCCAATGATCCTGTAGAATAGGCCATGGGAGATAAGCCGCTAGAAAAGGTTGTATTTATAATATTTAGATAATGGTGGCGAATCGATTGCCATTAAATTAATAAACTTCGCTGTAGGGTTCTATGTTTCCTGATAACCATAATTATAAGTATTTAAGTCAAGAGTGAATAGGTTACTTATATACAAGCTCCGTCGTCGACCACATCATTGCTTACCATCAGGTGAGATAGTGGCCAAACGAAAGCCTATCAACGAAAAAATCAAACGCAACTCAAACGCTCGAAAAGCGTAATTTGAGGAATACATAAAAACCTTAAGTTTAGAAACTGGCCAACGACGCACGGAGGAAACCGTTTATCATGGACACAAGCATGGTTTAAAAGCTTGCTGTGTTATCCAATGCAATGTTTGATAAAGAGAGATAACGCCTAAATGCATTGGCATTCTGTAATTCCATATTTCACTTAAGGGTGTTTTAATATCGTGCGGATTTCATCAAGCATGCGGGGCTGCTCGATATCATGCCCCGCATCTCTCGGGCGTAATCCACGGATCACAAAAAATACTTGTATGAAAAGGACATTTGCGAGGGATACGCGTGCGGTGGAATCCCGCATGCGTGATGAAAACCGCACGATATTAAATACACTATTAGAGCAGTTGTATGTAAATGTAATTCAGGTTGGACGCTCTTATGATAATTACAGATTGCTTTACAAATAAAACACAATTACAAATGATCATTTTATTAACACAATGTAAAACAGCCTGCTGGACCGAATCCCAATGTTTACACACCTGTAACAAATCACACACAATAATAAATGAACAATTGATGACTGTACGCACTGGCTAATTATTTTTGCGAAGGTTACTCTCTCGTTGGTGGGTGGTGTGCCAAAGGTTAGATGGTCCAGTGTCGTGTATCATACGATACGTAATGAGTATTATACTCTGGACACTTTTAACGTGTTACTATATCGTGCTCACATTATAATCTACAAGGTGTAACGTTAAATGCGCAAAACTTGAAATTAGTTTGATCAGAATAACGAGCAGAATCAATTAAACCACTTTTTAATATAGATTGCATTTTTCAAAAAAATCTTCATTAAAAACTTCGACCTGTCTATTTATGAATAGGTCAAGCTATCACGTGCGCATACCCGCTGAAATAGGTAAACAAACACAAATAGTTGTACTCCAATCAAATTTTCTCATACACGGGATAGTAAAAGTTCAATTACTTCAGTTATTTCAATGCAGATATGAATTGAAACAAACTAAACTGCTCATAAAACCTTTAATTTTTTTTTTTCCTCACATAATTAGGTCAATCGGATTAAAAATCATTTGGGGTGTCTGAGGTTACACGTTGTATATCTATATTCCATATACATATACATCGCAAAATTTTGATCGTTTTAATCACGTGGAGGGTCGATCCGGTACATGGAACACTATCTCCCTATCAGAGTACCTTTTTTTTAAAACTCGTATTAAGAAAACGTCAGCTGAACGAGTCCAATGACCTGTAGGTAGTAGTCGGCGTTGCGTACTAATAATATATTTACTATATTAGTACGCAACGTATACCTTAACTGTTGTTTTTATCAATAAATTTAAGTTTTTGTATAAGTTGTGTTACATTTTGGTGTACAGTAAAGTTTATTCTATTCTACTCTCTTCTATGTTCCTTTTTTGCCGAGCGTTCAAGATCCCTGGGTTTTCCTTTTGGGTGTCAACCCTTGGCCTCAGTACGTTTTGGTCCTGCTGGGCCCTTGCAGTTTTGCTAACATCTCCTTGAGGCGCGCAGAACACTACGCGCCGTCTACCACTCGGGCTCGTTCCTATGGTCACCGGAGAGCCAGACGACGAACTACCCATAGCTCGTCGTCTGCAAGCCCATGCCTGTGGTGGTTGGATATCGGGGTCGCGATCATGGAGGCTTGAGCTTGAGGAAGTACATTTCCTCTTGAATGCGGCTGTTTCATTCGCTAGCTTTACAGCTGTCTCCTTTCCTAGCTTTAATGGTTCGCAAAAGGAGGTAACCGCCTGTCATTCCTCGTCGCTCCGGACAAGGGCCCGGCACCGAAATTTTGGCTACCGACCGTTCCAACGCGGACACGGTGGAGCTTCGCCCAAGATGGGATGCTCCATCGTGTCCTCCGGGAGGTCCACACAATGGTGATACCAACTCAGGCGAAGCTGCTGTCAGAACCTAGCTTCAATATGTATTATTTGGCAGCACAGTTGTAAGCTTAGAAGGTATTTAATATGTTTGACTTCACCTTTTATACTTTGGTTTAATTTATTGACTATTATTTTTTTATTATTATTGATAGGCTCGCGTTTGACAACCATCTCATCTGATGGTAAGCTAAACATGTCTCTAATTTAGATGTTTCTATTCAGAATGCATCAGATATTTGGCAAACTTAAGTAAAATCTCATAAATTAACAGGTGAACTATTGTAAATCATTTTATGTTCAGTGAAGGATTCTGGCACATTATAATTGCAGAGTGGAAGATAGATTAGATCTCTTTGAAATCTTTTTACAAGAGGAACATGTGTGCCTAATTTCTCATCTTTTAATTAAAAATGTATATCTAAGGAGATTGAACAAAACAGATTGAAAAAAAAAAATGGTCAGGTACGAGTCGGATAGTCAGTGTAATATCTCCTCGCGTTACTGGGAAAAAGGGTCTTAACAGACAGTAGGATGACAGACAGACAGACGGACGAACGGACAGACGGACAGACGAACTTACGGACAAACGGACAAACGGCCAGATGAACTAACGGACAGACGGACAGACGGACAGACGGACAGACGGACAGACGGACAGAGGGACAGACGGACAGACGGACAGACGGACAGACGGACAGACGGACAGACGGACAGACGGACAGACGGAAAGACGGAAAGACGGAAAGGCGGAAAGACGGAAAGACGGAAAGACGGAAAGACGGACAGACGAACTAACGGACAGACGGACAGACGGACAGATTGACAGACCGACAGACGGTCAGACGAACTAACGGACAGACGGACAGATGTTTTGTTTTTATCATAGGGATAGAACCCTAAGAGTAAGTCTGAGATCATAAAAATGATCCGGATTCGACAGTCCTCAAACCTTGATTCTGTTATTAAATACTTCTTCATATCAAAAAGAAATCTAAAAGTTTGTATGTCCGTTATTGAATTGCCAACGCAAGTAAAGGCTGGTCGCCTATTGTCCAGAATCGCACAAGAACAAACCGAGCGAACCACACCTGATATCAATCCAGGCCAAATGATTTAGGTTAATAGCATCCATTGCATTCGCATCTTTATACCTTCTCCGTATCGAAACGCACTATTTATAAAGTTCGCCGAGATTTATACTAAAGCCTAGGTGTTATAAGTGTTGTGTACACAATGCTGGGTATTTTGGGATCGCGGAGAGCGAAGAGGGCCCGCGCTAACAGTTCAGCGCTGGACGGCGGCGCTCGCGTGCGCTCGTACTCTCGGTCGCGTCGATACCACACGACTCTCGAGTGAGCAGTGATATAGTGACAACAACTGTGTAAGTGGAGTGATGTAACTAATTAATGCTTCGGGTGTCGCTCAGTGCTTCTGTGTCGCAGCAAGGATCAAGTGAAGGTCATAACTCGGCTAACACCGCAGGGCTGTGCTAACACACTAACGCATGCAGGGTGGCTAGGGGCGAGGGGCGCGAGTGGGCGGGTGTGGGCAGGGAAATTTGATAAGGCGAGCTGTTGGTGCCGCTCGCCACTTTTGTATGCAGCGAGCAAGCGGCCACGCGCTACTATTTTTGACCGGCGTCGGGCGGTATATTTCGGCTACTCTGGTCCGACCGCCTGCGCCGGCGCACGCGTCTTCAACACCGCCGATCCCTCTCAAATTATGTGAGATTGTATGCTTTGCAGAACCACAAAACAGCTTGCATGTAGCTTTAAAACACACTGAACGAACCAAGATATTATTAGATGGGTGTCAAAATGACAATCTAAAAATAACAATTCTATATACGCAAGATGTGACAGAATTGTTACGTATTTGCGAAAAGATTAATGATGGACACGATTCGTCCCACGTTTGATTCTGTAATAAAAACGATTAACACTTACTCCAAGTTTATTTAAATTTGTATTTCTGTGTGAAATTGGCCGAAAAATGGCCGTTGAAAATATGTTAGAAAAATATGTGTATGAGTAGTATTGCACCACAATTGTGAAATAAATTAAATAGCTTGTATATAATAATAATAATGCCGAGGTCGCACATCGTAAGGTCACGCTGCTAATTGTCAACGCTACACATGACATGTTTTCAGATGCTGTGACATTAGTTCCAGACTTTGACAGACTTGACCTCGATTTTAAATGGGTCCGTACAAAGATCATGATTAGATTTTTAAATTAGTTTATTTTTTTTAAATATCCACACGTGAAAAATCATGAAAAATTATAACGATATGATAAATAAATAAAAAATGATAACATAAAACTACATAACAGTCTACAACTTGTTGCTACGCAAGCTACGAGATTTCGTAGTAACGTGCGTAGCACTTTCGTAGAGGATCTACGTTTGCTACGCTCGCTGCGAATGAGTAAGATTTATTTTGTGTAGGTATTTATAAATTTATGTTTAAACACAATTTTATAATACTAATACTACAGAGCTGCTAAATACTTTCCGATATTTGTGTGCATCGTAAAACAATATCTAAATAAATATCGATCATTAAGGGTTAAAAAAAAAAATTCATGTAAACTCTAGTTTACACCAATGTTTCATGTTAAGTTTGAAGCAATCAGTAGCCGTAAATATAAATATTCAGATTCAAAAATATGTAAACAATAAGAAATGTCTCGCAAAAAATTCTAGAAACGTATCGAACAATCCCATTTCTTTAAAATATCTGTACAGACAAAAATTGTCAACAACTTTGTATACAAGATTTTGCTCACAGATATTTACTATGTACCTACCGATGTTCTTTTGTGTAATTTGATGTATATTGGATCAAATAAATATTATTAAATGTTATTTTAAAATATAACCAGCAAGCTATATTCCTTTATAGACTGGCATCGGATGAGATAGTGGTCAAACGCCAGCCTATCAATTAGAAAAAAAAACATCTCTAGTTTCTAACAAGTCCATCATCATCATAAAATTGATGTCTGCTCAACAAGACTTGCCTTGACTTGACTTTATTAAAGACAAGCTTATACCAGTGGCTTCGACCGCTTGAATGTCAGTTATTGTGGTGGCGAAATAGAAGTCAAAGCCAGATAAAAAGTAGTATATATTCTTCTTTTTGAGGTTCAAGCTTACTCCTTACAAAATTTAATCAAAATTGATTGTGTAGTATAACCGTGAAAACGAAACAAACAGTTTTTTTATTATTATTATAATTAGCCCATATTGTTCCACTGCTGGGCAAAGGCCTCCCTCCACTCCTTCCAACGATCACGGTTCCTCGCTTTCTCATTCCAATTCTTAAGGAAGCCATCCAGGTCGTCCCGCCATCTCCTTCGTGGTCTGCCTCGGCCCCGCGTTGCTGTGTCCGGGCACCAATCCTGCGTTTTACGCGCCCACAGCTCGTTGGACATGCGGCAGTCATGTCCTGCCCAGTCCCATTTAAGTTGGCCAGCAAACAGAACAAACAGTTACTTTGACATTTATAATATTAGTATGCCAAGACTTTAATTCAGTTAATTGCTTGCTATAATCAAAACTTCAGCATCAATAATGTATAGACATAGACCTCTCCAAAGTGTCACCATAACGACCGGTCCTGTTGCATCCATTAGATTCCCTTGACTCTCACCATTCATCAGTCTTGTGGTACGCGGTCACCAGTCTAGAACCCTTGTCCTCCATATGTTCTGCGAGATCTGCGAATAAATTCAACCATTTTATAATATTAAAATTATATCCATTTAATAATATTAAAAACTGAAGGAAAACTGGAAGAGTAATTTGACGATTTACTACCAAAAAAATTAAATGCGTTTATTTCACATGTCTACATAGGCACTTATTAAACATCAAAAACTATCACGGTTTCAGTTGATCGATGTTTATGAAGAAGAACCAGAAACAAACTCCATGGTTACTCTAAAAAAAAGGGTGTATGATAGGGTTATAAAATTATTTTAGCGAAAATCTAAATCCTACCACACAACAATCTCTCATTCGGTCATGATGTTAAACTATTATAAGCCCATACATTTATTTTGGGGACGCTGCACAAACAAAACAGAGCGAAGGACTGACAGCTTGACAGACAGACAGACAGCGTTGTACGGAACCTTTGCGCCTGAATGTAGGACGACATATTGTCGTCTTCGTCGCTTCGTGTGTCATATTATAAGTATAGATTAATATGGATTAGACAGGGCTCGGTATCGATAGAACAAACAATTTTTTAGTTGAAATTGGGACACCAAACACGAACCATAAAGTTATTAAAGATACAACAAATAAACTTAATGATCACCTGGGTACTTTAAATGAGAGTAATTTTAAAGAAAAGGTTAACAATTGCACGGTAATAGTATCATACAGTATTGTAACTCGGCCGTATCTTTGAAATAAATGCCTACAGCCGCGCGGTACGTAAACATGCGATAGGGCTGCCCGCCTCCAGCATTCTAATTACATTTGCCTACTTTGTGTTTCCATTTAGTATTGTGATTGTTACTTACTTTTTTATAAAAACAAAATACTTACTGGATTGAATAGGAAGTGTTCAATAAAAATGCGTGTTGTTTTTTGATTGGTAGATTTAAATAAAATGCTTTATCTAGTATTATTCATTCATTCATTACTTTATTCGTACAATAAACCACTATTATTAATAATAAAATACCATGTATTTACTTTGAATTATACAAACTAACAAAAAAAACCGTCGTGTCCGCTCGTCACTGCGGCATAGTTGCGACGGTCGCGACTGTCTCCATGCCGAGCCCATGCTACAACCGAGGCGCGTAGGTATAGCTCGCGTTTCGTCCGTTTGTGGAATACTGTATGATATTATTACCGTGACAATTGAGTGGAGGAAGTGATATCGTGACAGTTGATAAAACCGTATGGGAAACAAAACGTGTTGCGTTAACCACAAGTTACCTCGGATAAGGGCAGAAAATCCAGTCATTAAAGATACGACAAACCTAATGAACACTTTGGTAATTTAAATGAAAATGATAACAAATAATAGGGAGTTAGTGATAGCGTGACAGTTGACAAAAAAGAATGGCAGAAAAAATCTGTTACGTTGACGCCATGTTACTTTGAACAAGGGCAGTAAGATGCCGAACACTTTCTAACCACTCAGATAGATTGTATGAAATGTGGTAATCGGACAGTGACTGGGATAGGGAATAGTGTAGTGATAAATCTAGTAGTTGATTGCCATAGCAAATGGTAACTGAATATAAGCACTGCGTATACCGGTATACCGGTTCGTGGTCACAGTCCCAGTAAATTAAAGTTGAAATTAATCACTAGACTACAATATCTTTTAATTTGTTGCAAACTTTTGAGGTTGTGTAAATAGTTCCTGAAATACTACAGCATCCCTCAACGATAATTCTGAATTCTGAATTAAACTGACACATAGCACAGCCGTAACTAATAGGACTAGGAACGTAAAATGTTGCACATGGTTTCTTTTACTGACCTAAAAGAAGATTTTCTAAAATTCACCTCCTAAGAGAATGAAACGGGGGTCCAAAGTTTGTTTGGAGAATCCTACATAGTTTTATATACAAATACAATTTTTCTTTACAGTATCTGTTTGTCTGACTGTACCATCCCGTATGTGTTTACTAACCTCTCAGAACACTTGCGTCTCTCGATTTCTCCGAATCCTTTTGAAGTCTCATTACTTCGGTTCAATTAAAAACATCTTATAAATAGATATCAAATAAAATATCCAATTTCATATGCCCGTAAACCCGTTTAGTTTAGTGCGGAATGAATCATCAGAAACAAATGGTTGTAGATTCTTCTGAATAGGCGCTGGGCCAGCAAGCTGTCAATACTTGGACTGTAACTATCACGAACTAACATGTTATCGAATGCAATCATTAAGACGGCAGATGCTGATGAACTGTTGAATAAACGGCTTGTTCAAATCGTGTGGTATAGTTGAACCTAATTCTGTCAAGTCAGTTTCATTCGTTGCCTTGTGGGTAGAAACTGTATACAAACAATTTATCTTTTTAACCGACTTCTAAAAAAGGAAGGGTTTTCAATTCGGATGTTTTTTTTTTATGTTTGTTTGCGCATAACTTCGTCTCTTGTCAACTGATTTGAAAAAAAAAAAATTTTGTTGGAAAGGGTATACTTCCCAAATGATCCCATAGTCACCAAGTTGGGATCTGATGATGGAATGTTGGCGAAATCGAGGGAACTCCTCAAATTCAATTAAATTTTTAGTATGTAGTCGGTTATTTTTTTTTATAAATTTCTTTCTTTCATTGTGGTGGCTAATCATCAAATAACTTCTCCTGCTTTAGGTTTGAGCAAGAGGGAGTGTCAGACTTTTACTGCCCACCCCATTGCGTCTCAAGGCTACGGTAATCTGTCGATCAATACCGCAGCCGTTGCAAGAATCAGCCCTACTGGGATTTTTTCTGTTCGCATCTCTTTGAGACGCGCTTGAAACAACGCGCAGTTACATCGACTGAGGCTTGGTCCTTATCGGACAACCGCAACGACGACGACAACAACTCATTGCTCTCCGTCCGCAAACCCATCGTACTGAAGGAACAACTCGTCCTAAAGACGAGTCGAGACTAAACGAATGAATTCACATTCGATAGAACAACTCGTAAAATGGAAACCATTTTACGACTTGCTCTTTATAATAAGCAATCTGTCAGATAAACTATCTAAGAACTGTCGTAAATCCGTACGAATAAACTTATGCCAAAAAGAGTATTTGGTGGGATATTTTCGATTGAAGATCAACGGCTGGTTTAATTATTCACAAAACAAACAATATACGAATACAACACAAGCACACAACACAACAACAAACAAGTACAACACAACAACAACAAACAGTATACAAGTGGAAAATAATATGTGGGATAATTGTAACAGGCACGGTCTTGGTTGCTTGGGCGGCTCGTGGGGGTGATCGGCGGCGTAGACCTCTCGCGCCGGGCCTTGGTTCAGGCCATGGTCCGGAGCGAGGAGGAGTGGCAGGCGGTCGCCTCCTTCTGCAGTAATGCTAGCAAAGGAGGAGGCAGACCGCATCAGGCAACGGCGCCCCCGCCGCCGCCGCCGGGATTCCGATCCCGATTTCCGGCCACCGTAGACGCGGGCTCGCGGACGGCGAGCCATGGGTAGCTCGCTGTCCGATCGTCCGGTAACTGTCCGGACCGAGCCAAGGCGTCGACGATGCGCGCTGTTCCCGCGCGCGCCTCAAGGAGTTGTCAGCAACAGGAGGGGCCCATCGGGGTCGAAGCCTACCGGGGTCGGGGTTATCCGAAAGGAAACTAGAGCCCCTGTATGAAGGCTAGAAGGAACGGCGCGGGGTTTTTAGTCAGTAAGACTCTAACACTATCTCCCGCTCCACCCAAGAGCGGGTTTCGTCAATGATGATTTTCCCCGTCGAAAGAAAAAAAAAAAAAGGCACGGTCTTGGAAACCGAAATCAGCGAAAGCGCTTACAGCTAACTTGAGTACGTATACTTATTGAAAACAAAGTGAATGCATTCCATACAAAAAAAAAATACAGCCTTAACTTGATACTGGTTAAATGTAGGTAAAAACAGTGAAAAAACAACAAAATAGAAATCACCAGTGACAAAGTCCTCTCATGAATCAATTCTTCAATGTTAAAAAAGACATCCCAATCGACCTATTGTAATTTAAAATTGACGTCAATTCACAAAAAATCTAAGCCAAGAATTATTTCAGAATGTTTTGTAAACTCTCGAAATGTCTGATGACGGTGTTGAAGAAGTATTTGCAGTAGATCTCAGTCAGTCTTAATCTCAATTAAGAACACGACAAATATAAGGGCAATGACACACGGGCCACTTACGGCAGCCACTATTAGTGGCCAATGACATAAACTTTGGGTAACGCGCAAGTGACATTAAAGAACATTTTTACAGGTCGACCTGTAAATATGTTTAAAGACTCGATTTTTAGAAAAACTATGTCAAAACTGTAACAAAGTAACTGTTAAAAGTGGCTACACAAAGTCGACCTGTAAAAATGTTTAAAGAGCTTCAATTATTAGAAATTTAACCGTGTTATCTCTCACTGTTGTAAAACTGTCGTAGGTACCTGTGTATTGTTGATACTATGAAAAATCTATGTACCAAGTGACTTTAATATTTGCTTTTCGTCATATTATGTATTTATTAAGTGACCTTCATTGGCTACACTTACGTGGCAAAATGAATGCAATCTCCGACAAAAAGTTGCCGAAGCTTACTATTACTGATAAAGTGACGATCGAGAGTGTTCCGTGTACGTTTAGCCTAAAGTGCAGTGCACTGCTGAAACTAAGTGGATCATTGGCCTGCCCCAGTAACACGTGGCGCCACCTGCTGGTCGACTTCCGCCGCGAATTAGATTCATTAAATGCCGATGACCGCCAACTCTTTGACTTTCTAGCTCCCTGGTACAAATTGGGACGAGATTCTTTGAGCTGTCTACAGATTTGTAAGTGACAACAGTATTTAAAATATCATTGCGGGTTATCGACTGAAATAATGTGATTTGAAACTTTATAAAACTGAGAAATAAACATAGAATAATGTGATGAGATAGTTGGTGGCGCCGCTTGTTTATATAAAAAATGATTGGAATAATTAAATCAAATCAAATCAAAACATTTATTTGCTAGAATATGGTACATAAGGTGTTACAGGTTTCAGCATATCCTGCCATAACATGGCGTGCAAATATATTCACAGTCAGTGTCGTCAATTAATCTAACTTGCACATTCCAGCAAGCGAAAACAGGAAAAAACTACTAAATATCAATTCGGTCAATGGTTCCAAGTGATAGGGTTAAAAAGAAATCAAAATCGGTCCACAATTGACCGAGAAATCGGTGAAGATACAAACAAAAAACAGCCGAACCTAGAACCTACTACTAATTTTTGAAGTTGTGGAATGCCAACCGGAAAATGCAGCGTTATAAGGCCCCTCATATGTTTGATCGATGACCTGGTGAGGACTGCAGGAGTCTTATGGATACGAGAAGCATGAGACCTAGTCGTGGTGACGTTAGACTGATAAAAAGAAAGAGGGAATGGTCATGCAAGAGACCTATTCATTAGTAGAACAGCGTAAAAATATGATACCCGGAAATATACAAGCTTCATGTATTCGTCTGTAGTATCGTATAGAATTTCTGCCTTCCTTTGACTAACTGGGACAAACTCTTCTAAGAAAGCCTAGAATGTAACAAGGAATCAATCACACAATATACTGGGAATTGCGCGATTGCTTCCGTTTCAATAATATGCTTTGTAGTTTCATAAAATCAAATGAAGTTCTTGGAACTTTTAGTAATGTATCTCCAGACTGAAGCTATCAATTTTACGAATCATAAATGTGACATGTAGGATGATAGGTTTTCTCTGGATGGTATCATTAGTGGAACAGAATAGGTACGCTAAAATAACGTTATCAGTCTTCTAGTTCTCACTGCTGGGACTTAAGCCTTCCCATTAGAAGACGGAATGAGCCGTAAATTACGACGCAGTCTCAATGCGCGTTGGTAGATATCACATATCTTTGAGGTATTGGTTCTAGAACATAATGGTTTCCTCACTTTCATATTTTCCTTCTCTGTTTTGTGAGCAGTCACGGTGATGAAAAATAAATTACACTAAGCAATGCGCGTGGCTAGGTTTGAACTCACGACAGCAACTCGTACTGGCCTGTTACCATTAGGACACCATAGCTCTAGTACTCTCAATATTATATTATAGCCTAATCTGTATTTTTTTTACTATAAGTAGGTACGTTGTCACATACTCAGATACTATTGGCTAAATTACAACACTGCCGTCCACTAACTAAAAGGCCGTTAAGCCACAGTTGGTCGTTTTTCACTTTTTAATGTAGTCTTATACAACTTTCGATGCTCTATCTTTTGGTCTAAGACTCATTTTTCTATGATTGATAGTTTTTGAGATTCAGAACATTAAATTACAATGTCTGTGTTTAAATTGCTTAGCTAAAAGTTAGTAAATTAATTTAAATAAAATATAATAAATATAAATGAATAAAATATATCACATATTGTGCACAAAGACTATGCCTACATATATTACTTGTAACCTTGTTCCTAGGTAGCATACGTGCATACTTTTCAAGAGACATCAATTCCCAATTTTTGTGTTTTCTCGAAAAATACTTTTTGCACTTAGCTGCCTTTTAGTTAGTGGACGGCAGAACACCTAGACTTTGATTTACTTCCTCAGTTTGTTGCAAATTGTTCGGATATAACATTATACGTATTTTACACTTCCAAGCCCAAGTTATGCAATATACAATCCTACAATAGAAACTAAGCCGTGATTTTACTTCTACCACCACCTGACATTGGCCGATGTTTGCTAGGGCCAGATATTGTTTCTAAAAGGGATATACTCATGGTCCTAGAACGCAAAAGAAACCTATGATAGGTGTAGTTTTAGTCAGTACCTAAAAGTTTTACATGCCCTGTCCTGCTTCACCCTACAGCGTCAAAAGTCATACAAGACTTACCATCGCAAAAAAAAGTAATCTTCCAATAAGCAACACCATCAACTGTTACAAATATACTTCTTCTACTCTGGATGGGGCTAGAGGAAATATAAGGCATCTGCCTAAAATCCATCCACTCATTTTCCATCAGTTGCTCTTTGCGTTGACAAAATGTCACGTGCTGTTAATATTAAATCGAATGACTAATCTCTCTCGTTAAGATCATGCTGGGAGGCTGGTAGCTTGCCAATCAGATAGCAACCATCAGATAATATGAAGAAAGTATCTTTTTAAAATGTAATAAGCTACATTTGCCAAATGCTAAAAAAGAAGTTGCAGGTTTTATAGCCCCACGTGCAACCTTGGGTTTGTTAGTTCAAATTGTTCCTGTGTTTTGTAAGATACATAACGTAAAATTTTCCATGACCATTTTTTCAATGGCTAACATTATATTATATTAAATAGGAAAATTTTATATGAATTTTACCATCATCTACACTAAAACTCTAAACAAGTAAAGTTTGTTTTATTTTTATTTTTTTAGTTCGTAAGAGATAATCTCTGAAAGTACTAGTCCGATTGCTACAATGTTTTTATCGATAGAAAGCTGCTTTATTCCTGAGTGATAAAGGCTATATGTACTAGGGCGAAGCTATTGGTGAAAGCTAGTCAAACATAAAAATTACTCATCTTCTTGCATTGTTTGACATGTTTTCATGTCCCAAAACCTCGCATTTCTCTTTACTATTTGGCTTTACTTATTTCTTTATTCAGTGAATTCACTGTATTAGACACATTTCTTTCTTTGTTTACAGTTACTCTTTCTTTTCCATATTTTTTTTTTATTATTGATAGGCTCGCATTTGACCACTATCTCACCTGATGGTAAGCGATGATGTGGTCGACGATAGAGCACGCTATCTCGATTAAGTTTAACTTAGGAATGGTATAAATAAAGTCACTTTATAGACAGACTTTATCTACATTAATTCATGAATCCCCAAGCGACCACCGGTGGCCGCGCATCTATTGTCTTACTATTGTGTCTCTAATTGACGGTATCTGAAGGGCTAATATTATAAAGAGGTAAAGTTTGTTTTTTGTTAGTAGGTAATCTCTGGAAGTACAGGTCCGATTGCTAAAATTTTTAAATTTTGCACTAATAGAAGGCTGTTTTATTGCTGAGTGACAGGCTATCCTTTATGTACGCGGACGAAGCTGCGGGCAAAAGCTTGTTGTTAATATTTTCGTTAATCGACACCCTTGAAATTCATAATTAAAATTTTCCACAAAACAAACCGTTCAAATCTAAGTCAGGGTTAAATAAAACTGCCAGCATTTGTGTCTTCTCAAAAAACAACATAAATAAACGTATGTATAATAATAAATCTCTACGAAGGATAGTTACAGAATGAGGATGTTTATTTTCAAAGCTATTTACGAACAAAATATTACTAGCAGTATCGAAGTCAATATTAGAGCGAACGGGAGAGATGAAGCCATATTTTTGGCCGTAATGTCTTTAGACGAAGCAATAACTAAACTGAATGATGTTAACGCGCTCTTAAAAGATCACAAATGTCGGTTTGATGGTATTGTTTCGTCTGCTTTAAAACCACCCTGACAAAATGATATAATAAGAGAAGTAATTATAATGATAAGACAAGTAACTCTAACAAATAATATAAAAAAGACAATGTATCTGTAAAGATTGATAGAATAATAAATGATGCATAGACGATTTTACAAGATAGAGATATATAAATATAAACACTAGAGACCAAAGCAAACGAACTAGTCAAATTATATAAAATTTATAAACTGATCGAAGTATGTAAGAAAGTAAAGCTGTCTTCAGGATTGTTCAAAACAGTCATCACAGCTCTAGGATGCAAAGGACAACTGAAAGGATAGGAGAAGTGAGGATTTAGACAGAAAAAATCTGATACTCTCTCTCTAACTTTACCCAGAGCGGAATAAATTGTTCAAAATTTGTTAAAAAAAGGAACTGGCTATCATTATGAAACAAGAGGAGAAAGTTTATCATTGCGACCAAGGCGGCAATCACCCGAGCCGTAGGCGAGGGTATATTGAGCCGTGGGCTGCAATAACAAAATTCCACGTGTATCAAATGAAATTTTTCAATACACATACGGGGGCATAAATAAACGTCATTTGACGCGCGACTCGTTGGGGTCACTTAGCGCCTAGCCTTATACAGTAAATGTCATATTGTGGCAAAGACAAGCACATGCATTTTGCCGTACTAGTGCAAAAATACAATAGAGCGGAACTTCGAGTAAGTGTAATGAATTTTTTTTTCGTGCACATTGATAAATATTCCACCAAATGGCAATAACATTGTTTTCGATCTAGGAAGTTGTGTCTACTGAAACACGAAAACATATGTAATTATTTTCTATATTTTTTTTTAAACTACCTTGACTAGCTTCTGCACGTGTACCACGTGCAGACAGCTAGTCGGAGCCAGTGCCAACTAGAAGCTTGAAAACAGTCTGTTATCATCTGCATCAACCCGATCACATTACAACTACTCAGCCATCAAAGCTAGCGATCATTCTCGCAGCCAATACATTCCAAACCTTTGTCTGCAACTTCTATATCACTGAAGTCATTAATCGCACTTGTCACTTCATGATAATAATTTGTTCAGCCCAATCGTTTACTGCTACCAAGTAATTAATGTCTCTCTCTTGGCTACATGTTGGCCTCTGATTGACAAATACACCTGAAATTCTTTCTACCTGCATAGTTTGGGAGTGTTTGCCAATTGACATTTTTTTTTTTTTTTTTTTTTTTAACTAGCCATTACTGTCCCACTGCTGGGCAAAGGCCTCCCCCAAGTCCTTCCAAATTGACATTAAGGTAGGTTAAAATTGGTTTAAAATTATTCACCTAGTTGCAGGTTTTCAAACCGGGAAAAAATAGACATACCATTTTTGAAGTCGGTATTGTTTGGCTAATTTTTTGTGTGAGAAGTGATATGAAAGAAAAGGTAGTTAGTGATAGCTTGACGAGGACAGAATGGAAGAAAAAAACGTGTTGCGCTGACCCCAAATAAAATAGGATAAGGGCAGGCAGATGCTGATGATGATTTTTTGGCTATTGTAAAGCGTCAAAGATATACGCGTACGTATAAAAACGCATTTAGAAACTGCAGTTGAAATTTATGAATTTTTAACATTGTTCTGGAATATTTTCAAAACTTTTAAATAAACACGCGTCAGTCAATAGAATATTAAAATTTACAAATAATCTTAAAAACACAGCAACATAAAATTAAACAATCAAACTCAAAACTGTTTTCAACGAAAAAATTTTGAAGGGATTTGAAACGAACAAAACAAATATTTCGCAGAAGAGACGACGAACTGAGTCAGTAACATTGACAATAAATATATAGGATTCGTGATGTAGTTGTTTGTGAGCTAGATAAGACTGATGTAGAGACAAAAATGCCGTTAGACGCTTTTAGTTTTTCGTCAAATGAAATACTACTAAAAATCAAGGTATAAATGAAGAGCAAACTCACAGTATTTCAAACACAAAACCAAAGAGCAAGTAAAGAATACGACAAAAGGTACAGGCGAGGGAGGATCCCCATACGACAAGTATAAACTTGAACCCCGATATAAGCTCCGATTTAAAGTTATCGGAACTGCAATCAGAATCAAACTTGCAAAATCAACCGGATGTTCTAAACTTTGCGATCGAAATCGAAAGCGTTCCTCCGTAACATTTCTACAATGTACACATATGCAGTTACAGATAAGTCTTAATTTAATGGTTTCTTCGACACAGATATTTTACCAGCTAGCCCGGCAAAATGTCTTTAGCGAGGGTAATATTATCACTATATTATATGCACACAGATTATATGCAACATAAAAAGCTTGTTATATGCATGAAAAATGCTTCAAATATGTGTAATACGAAAATTTTCATAAAACAAACTTTTAGGAACCCAAAAAAAGAAGAAAATTTAAGTTTTAATTTTTTTTCACACTATTAATAGTCACAATTAATCAGCACACAATTAATAAGTTATCTTTTGATACGCAATAACAGCTACAGTAATATTACATAATATGATCACTTTTATCGCATTTCGGATCTCAAGGTGAGTACACTTGCACTACTCTCGGAAAAATATTGTAAATGTACCAATAGTATGCATCATAACTAGACTTTAGGTCAAATATGCTATTACCATTGAGGATGGCTTAAATATGCATAAAATCCGTTCCCTAATCATCACCATTTTACCCCCTGCTGAGTTCAGGCATTTTTTCTTCCCTGTCTAGCTTTTTGTATTCTACGTCGCTCATTCAGCTGTTTTCTGCAATTTTTACAATGTTGCTATTCTTAAATTCTTCTTGCTGTATAATCTATCTCTTATTTTGTGTATATCTGTTAACGCATTAATGAAGATAATTATGAAATTGCGTTCTCTTTTACCCTTGAACAAGAAATCAAGAATATGCAGAGCGCATTCCAAGTCTCTTTGAGAACATTAACCTAATAATATTCTCTATTATAGAACAGTTGCATCAAATGAACCATTAAATTATGTAGGATTAACAATATTATCTAATTCCGAAAATATTGCGTCAATTTCTAAGAGCCTGGAAACAACCTTGGACCAAATGACATAACCCAAATCCTTGAAAATTCTTAGTAATAATTTTGAAAATGTTTGTGTTTATGCATCAAGAATCGTTCATGCCAAAATATCTGACACTGTTCCAAGCTGCTTGCAACTCATAAAATTATCCGTTTAAACATTTTATCAGACAGCAAATAAATGTCGTCTAATTAAGTATTAAATAGGTTTTATTGTGCCTCGTGTCTCGTCATTGATTTTATATCATCATTTGGTTTATATTCGTATGGTTTTAGTGTTCTTCGAATTAAATTTAATTGGTTGAGCTCGTTTTCTTATTATATAAATAAGATTTTATGTTTTAAGAGTAAGAGTAACAGAAAATTAAAATATATACACGTATTTTAAATAACAAAATAAAATACGGTCATGTAAAAATTTACTCGTGAGTACCTATTACACGTAATAAACTAAATCATATAACAAATTAGAACAAAGTCCAACTGGAATAACTTTCTCCAGTTTTTTTTTATATTTTTTAAAATTCTTGTTTACGATATGGTTTTGAATCCTAAATATTTGTAACCAATACTTTTAATTTCAAGCATGAGTGTCAAGAATGGCTTACTGTCAATAGAAGAACTCCTTTTATTTTTTCTATCTTGGGCTACTGACCTTTCTTCAGTTCTCAGAGAGTCCGTCCAGCTCATCCCACCATTTACTTTAGGACCTCCCTGAATGTCATCTACAACACAGAGTTCCACTATCTCCACGAACATAATTTAGTTTAAACAATCCCATCTCATTATAACCACGAGAATGGCTGCATGCGTCTATCAATATTCAAAATCATTGTATACAATACCGATTGTTATAATTTACAATCTACATCATGATTTCTGGCAATAGATCGAAAACAGAATTACGAGCTTAAAGGTGGCTTTGTATCTCAAAGAGCTCATTGACCTGTAGTCTAATGACTTTATGTTTGGCATCATAGACTATCAATGATTTCCTAAACGAAATCTATATTTCAGAACCTGTTGAACTGCTTATCGATTCTAACTGCCTGCTGAAATGTAGTTGCGTTGATACTTGTAATATTAATTACTATACCCAAGTATTAAGAAGTATATGCCTGTGGTACACCAACATCGTCATTATCATCATTTTGCTTTTGTATAATTTTTACATGATGTCAGGGTACTACGTTTTCTCCCTTCATTATCCCGTATCAACTATCACGCTATCATTATCTCTCCACGCAATCTCTTTTTTTTAAGTTAGACTCGTCATTCATCATCACACTATCTTTGTCCATTGTTATTAAAAATTTGTGGTCGGCTCAAAACGTTTCCATTCTCACCTGATAACCGTCATGCTAATATTCACTTTATTACATATGGGTTTGAATAAGTTCAACGTCTTCTTTTTTGTCAATCATATGTGAGACAGTCTCTTTCTAAAGTTTTATGTACGATATTAATACGCTAATGTTGATTACCTACTGCAGTTATGCAGCAGCATAAAGTTATTCATTTTTCATAAAACAAATTTATTTTGAAAAATGTAATAATAAGGCCGGACGCACACATTCGGTTTCCGGATTAGGTTTCCCGATCAGGAATTCAGATTTGGAAACCTAAATGCTCCTATCACACATTCTTACTTTTTCCGAACGGAAAAAAACCTGATAAGCTTTTCCAAATTTTCTCCGTGCGTCTCTCACGGAATCCCGAATCTGAATTCCTGATCGGAAAAGCTAATCCGGAAACCGAATGTGTGCATCCGGCCTTAATCTGCCAAGTTTCAATAAAGCAGTAATTCTATACAATGAAGTATTAATTGCATATTCAAATATTTACTTTCACTGAGATGTTTTCAGGTGGATATTCTTAATTTTTAACTTTTTTAACTACTGTTTCTTCTCTTTATTGACTGTATTTTTGCCATCTGCTTTTGCAACTCTCTTTCTTTTATTTTCTCTATCATTTCAGTTGAAAGATGTCCACGCTGTACACAAGCCTCGCTAGTTTATTTTCAGCTTAGAGATTATATCCAATGATTTCCAGATTCAGTTTTAAAACTAATCCCATAAGCCTTTCTTATGGCCAACTAGAATAACTTTCATGGCCTATCAAAAGACCAGAAACAGGGAAATAAAGCGATTCCACGGATTATTTCACACGTGTTGTGTAACGTTTTATGTTTCCGTAAAACATTGGTCTAATGGACTGTAAACTTTGCTTTTATTTCAATGAATAGTGTTCGTACAAAAAATTAATGACGATCAATTAATTCAAAATAGTTTTAAGGTGGGCCTGGATGTCTGGGATACTTTATCAAGAAAGTTGGGTTACAATTCTTAAACTCCTTCTATGTTCAATACACTTATCCTTTTCTCCGTAACCGAGCTTGCTATGATATGACCTGAATATGGTAATATTGTGCACGGCAATATTATTTTGTATCTATTGAAGAATATGTACCAACTCTCTTAGAAAATTGCAATAAAATATGCATACTTAAACGTTTAAAGAAAAATATTTTTTAAGACCTATCCAATAAATTTATCAACAGGAAAATTTTTATCTCACAAAATCAAAATCATTTATTTCAAATAGACCATTTACAGGCACTTTTGAATAGCCAAATGTCGGTCAAACCAAAAAAAAGTGAAGCTAAATTGCACGTTCCAAAGCGTAGATCTCTATGGAGAAGAACGTACAAGAAACTCTACGAGAATAACCAACGCGAACCTACGCGAACGTTGATCTAACCAGAAAATTCTCCGCAAAACTGTTACTTGTAAAAGCAGTCCTAACCTTCAGTGAGTGAGACAAAAATATCGCACGGGTGAACCGACCGAACTATTCATAGACGAATTCATAGCAACAGAAGGCCTTAGCATAAATATTTTTCACACAAGATTATCACCTGTCCTTTTCGCACTCAAGCGGAAATATATCTAGTGTCTCCCTCTCGATGGCCGCAAGCCAACACCCCGTCAAAGTAGTTACGAAATATGAAATCTAATTATGAAAAATGTTTTAAATATACATATTGCAGTAGCCAAAATGACTATTTGCTTGGGGTCATTGTTAAATGAAAACGATAAGGTGATTCAATTGCAAAATCGTGTATGTAGATTCATGTTTATTCGAGTCTCCTAGATTTGTGTCTATTCCCGTACCGACGAATGAATGGAAAACAGACTGCTATTCGTTGTTTGTCGTGTCTCACAAATTGGTCTAGTTAATGGACTAGAAGATTTTGATATCGGTTTCTATCTATATATCTTTTAGCTACCAACCTTCACTTACAAGGAGTTATACTCCATGGATCATCTTTTTGTCATCATCATCATTGGACTTATAATCTTCTTAATCTGTTCCTCTTTTGGAACATGTTTTGCTCCATTTATATTTTCCATTACCTGCAAATCAAGAACAACTTTTAATAACCAGTTTAAAAATATTTAATATATGTTTTCAAAAATATCATCCACGGTATTTTTGAAAACATATCAACAAGATCATGCAATCCAAATAGGAATTCCAATCCTCCTCATTCTTAGTGTAGTAAGCCAGTAGGTAATCCATTGATAAATGGACATTGCACTATCAGCCACTTTAAAAATCAAAACATTGCACACATTACACAATTTATGTTCTTCTAACATTTTTACTTTATTTTATTTTCATTGACTGACGAATTTATGTCTTCAGGAATACTTGAGCTGCTCCAAAGCCTTCTTTAAAGCTCTTAAATCTTATTCTATGTATATAAAAGGAGAAACTGATTGGCTATCATATAAGCACATCCAAAACTAATAGTACTGGAAGCATAAAATTTTGCGGTTTCCTTTTATGATGTAGGCGAGCACTAATAGAGGATTTTCCAAAATCACCTCTTACAGGTGTGAAACGTGAGTCCAAAGTTTGTACGAAGAAATCTTTTTTTTTTTTTAATTATTGATAGGTTTGCGCTTGACCGCTATCTCACATGATGGAAAGCGACGATGCGGTCGACGATGGACGCACAATGAATGTGTTTCCAAAACGTTTTGTGCGTGTAGGCGGGATGTCCAATTATGCGGGAGTAGCCGCATGCAGAACTTAGTAAAATATAAATAACTAGCTTTTGCCCGTGACTTCGCTCGCGTACATAAGATATAGCCTATGTCACTTAGAAATAAAGCCGCTTTCTATCGGTGAAAAAATTTTAGCAATCGGATCAGTACTTCCAGAGATTACCTCCTACAAGCAAAAAAAACATAAAAACCAGAAAAACAATCTTTACCTCTTTATTATATTAGTGTAGAAATGTCGATATTGGCTCTTTATTCTGAAAAACTATGTTATATAATTATAGAGGCTTTTGATTATTATTATTATCTATTGTCCTTTAGTAAAGAGGCTTATTAGCATAGGTCTCTTTTAAAATTTTCGTCTTGGTTCTGTTTCACTTTACCTTTCTCCATTGATGTCCAGCTTCGAGTCTCTTTCTATCTTGTACGTTGATGTCCCCTATGACGTTTCCTAATCTCTTAAGTCATTTAGAAGTGACCTAACCTCAGTCACATTGTATTTTTAATATTATGCTGATTTAGCAATGACATTATGTTATTCAGTATTAGTAGCAACTACCTACTCAATATCACAAAATGTACTTGCTTTACCTATCTTAATGTCCAAAATATGATTATCGTAAAGAAAAACTAGTCACTTCAAATGTATGATCGAAATAAATATAATGAGCCTTTCAATTTTTCTCCTGTTAGGAGTTAATCCTTCGTATTTCACCACGGATCCTGGGCTAGAGTTATAGTGAACTAGCTGCTCCCAGCGGCTTCGCCCGCGTGATAGCAGAAAATTGACCCAAGGGAACATACTTCCGGGATAAAAGTATCCTATGTCCTATTCCAGGACATGGTCTATTCGTGTACCAAGTTTCATCAAAATCGGTTTTGCCATTTAGGCGTGAAGACGTAACAAACAAACAAACAAAATCACTTTCGCTTTTATAATATTAGTAAGGATGTCATAAGTCTTAATATTTTGGTATGATTTCCTCACTAAGTTTTCCTTCACTGGTTTGATGACAGACGAATTATTTACACTTTAATTCAATTTTTATGTGCAAGTATTTTCTTAACGTACAAGTATTCTCTTTGTGCCAAAATCATTTTAATTTATCAAAAGCTTAAATTCGTCGAATCCTATTTTGGTTGCTGCGTTATTCGCGATTACGTGAATTCGTAGAGATTTCCAAATTTATCAATAACAGATGTTAGTCGTAACGAATAAGGCGTAATCATCATTTTGGGCTATGATCGTTGTTACGAGTAATACTTATGAATTGTAAACAAACACTTCTTGTTTAACAGTATTACCTACTAAGACTTCTTAAAACTCAACCTCTTAACTAATCAATATCTCCAATCTGGTCTTTTATATGAACAAATGTCGTGACAATAAATAACATTTGAAACCCTAAAGATATATTCTTATTAGCATGCATGTTATTATTATTATTATTTCGTAGAGGAACAAATCATTTAAAATAGCGATCTCAACAAAATAATCATAGCTTCAATGATCTTATCATACGTAATGAATTAATATTGTCATAACTATTAAACTTTTTCTACGAGACTTATATTTTGGTTTACACTATACAATTTATCATATGCTTCATCAATAGTTAATTTAACCTAGTGACCCCCATAACAATCAAACCCATGTTTTATTTTAATTGTTCTTGGACTGCCTCGTCTTGTGAGCTTTTGTCTTTGATATCAAGGTCATTGTGAAGTTTTGTTTTAATTTTTCTAACAAGACTTTCTTGGTACCCACTCTAAGTGCGAGTCTCTCTGTCTCTACAATTGATGACAATAAGCTCCTTTAGAAGTCCTATTGTGAATTCAATTTTACATTTTACTCTTCGAAAAATATAGGTGTTATGTTATCTTGTTTACCTATTGTGTTGCATATCAAACGCTTCTGTCAGTAGTAAACCGATCATCACCAGTCGTGACTTGTCGTGGCATTGCTAAATTACTCACAATGTCACAGTTTATTTTAAAATTTCTAAACATTTTGGCACCAGTGCAACGGATAAGCCGTTGGAGAAATTAACGTCAACCTCGGCGCATAGGTGATTTTAATTTCAGCAAGTTTTCAAATATTTTGTGCTTTAATTAATTGAATAGTATTTAAATTTCATTCAGATCAGCTATTGGGGATATTTTTTGTTTTTGTTTGTTGATAATTTTAAATTCGGTTGAAAAATTTAGTGTATTTGATTCTACAGATTCAAGTAGTATTGTAAAATCGAAATGATTTCTATAAACGAATCTTATATTCAATTTCTGATTGTGATTACTATTTGTAATTGTGAATGTTGATTTGTATTGTAAACTATAGAAAATATACTATATAACTATATAATGCAAAAGGTTCTATTCAATCATATTATACGATCCAATTTATAGATCCTGTGTGTAATGTCATGTAATAAAATTAAAGATGTTTCATGATAATGAGCAATCGCACAATAAGCATGACATCCAATATTCGTGCAGCGTGACCGAATTCTGTGATCGCATAAAAACTAATTCTGCTCGAATAATTTCATTCAGGTTGTGGGTTGCACGAAAATTATTGTTCTTTGATATCATCTGCAACACGTGGGTGGAACGCCACATACAAAATAATCAGACTTAAGTTAATGTACAGGCAAAAGTATTAATTAAATGCTGAGGGTAACTCTTTTCTATTACACTTTGGCCTCCCTCGTCTAATATACACCAGACTTCTTCAATCAGGTTACCGGTCATCATTTCTCTACTAATATTTTTTCTAACTTATGATTTGAAATGACTTCTCAGCAAATTCACATCATAGTAAGCAGTTATAAGTTCGGTGTCTGTACTCTTATCCTCTTGTTGAACGTACAAATATTATTGTCTATTTCTGATACACTGTTGCTGTTCTATTCTTAGTTTATTGATGTGACTACTAGTACTCTTTTAGATTTGATGGCAGGTATGCGTGTCGTAATGTTTCGGTTAAAAAATTTAGAAGATTTATGGGTATACTAGACTCATATGTCGTTGTTATTTCAGTTCTAGTGTTCTGTGAACTATTCTTTGGTCTTTTATTCAATATGGTGATATCATCATCATCATTTCAGCCGACAGACGTCCACTTTTGGACATAGGCCTCCCCCAAGTGTCGCCACAATGATCGATCCTGTGCGTCTTGCATCCATAGGATTCATAAGGTGATATAGTCTGTCTAAAAAGTCAAACGACTTAGAAATTTTGTTTAATTCATGAATCCCCAAGCGACCACCGGTGGCCGCGCATCTATTGTCTTACTATTGTGTCTCTAATTGACGGTATCTGAAGGGTTAATATTTAATCATTTAAAAAATATTCATATTCGATGCTTTTTGTAAGGCTCTTCTTCTATTAGTAAACAATGATATAAATCTCTTATCAATACTAGCTTGAAATTAAAACTTTCCTTCAATCTTTTTTTTTATATTTTTTTAAACATTAAAATTTTATATTTTTTATGAGTCTGCCACGTCACCACAATATATTAAACATGTTTTTCAAATAATAATAATAATTGAGTATACTATCAGTAAGGCGCCATTTGTCGGTAATCTTTTAAAATCTTGGCTTGTTTTACATCATTTGGCTCCTCTGCTATTTACCTCATATTGTTTAACAAACAGCTGATGATATTGACGAACATTTGGACAACAGTCCGCCTACATGCGTACTTGTGCTAATTATATTCGTCACTCACTATTTAACTAATTGGATGACAGCCTGTATCATTAGTAATAGTACACAAAATATCTTCACAATCAGTATTATTCTGGGAATTGTTTTTCTTTAAGAAAATAATGTATTTTTAGAGGATATTTTTGTGTTGCTGCTTGGCTACTACTCTGATTTTGTCATTGTTATTACGGAACATTACCTAAATTCTATCAGAATTAATAGAAATATCTTTTATCAGATTTAGATGATATATTTTGTGAAGAGTGATATGAAAGAAAATGAAGTTAGTGATAGCATGACGGGTGACAGGATAGAATGGAAGAAAAAAACGTGTTGCGCCGACCCTAAATTACACGGGACAAAAGCAGGAAGACGATGAGATGATATATTCTGAAATTTAAAACATGAAACGCTAAAAATGTGGTCAAAACAACAAACCACTTTTATTAAAGAGGTCATCAAAAAATAAAAGAGACTAATAGTCACGACAAATTATTACACTGACTAAACAATCACTGTCAAAGGTGTCTTGAAGTTTGAACAATAGACATTCATAAGACTTCTAA
Source organism: Mythimna lalbum (assembly GCA_949319445.1). NCBI lineage: Eukaryota > Metazoa > Arthropoda > Insecta > Lepidoptera > Noctuidae > Mythimna > Mythimna lalbum. The sequence goes on along the minus strand of OX439371.1, from coordinate 6,254,209 downwards.
AGAGAAAAAAATGGCTCTTCCATCACAACAGAAACTTTTAGAAGTTTATTCAAACCATAACGTTATTTATTTCATTGATTTATTTACTAAATTTCTTTTTATACTAAGACATACGTATGATAGTGTTCTTCTCAATATTTATAAAGATGACTAACATATAGGTATTGTAGATATGAAGGTTAATCTTTTATTCATTAATATTGTGAGTAATCAAGTCTCATGACAAATTGTTGCTCAGTATTTATGTTTAACACCTGTGCTAATCCATAATCGAAATATAGTTCAAATTACGGGTACCAAAATGCTAGCCAAGTCTTAGCAGCATCAGTCATACTAAATTCAATCCAAATTGATGGGCTGCAGAATTGTCCGAAAGAGTCAGCGTGACCCTGGAACACAACGAGCAGCTGAAAGAATATGTGCGACTATACTATAGTCAGCAAAAGTCTGACTCGGAAAAGGACCTCGTTTCGTCCAGAGTGTCCCGATGTTATATGACGATTCCCGAAACAAAAATAAAATAAAATAAAATAAGTAATTGTCACTTTAATAGGACAAAATTGTACATAATAGGAGTAGGACAAAATTGAACATACATTTTTAAAGCTAAATGTCTGTTAAATGTTATGAATATTTTTTAACGAATTGCAAAAAATGTATAACCGTTAAAACCGTATTATATCACGGTTTTAAACGGTCATCAATTTTTCGGTACTCAGACGCTAAATTTTTACAGATTGTTTTTTTCAAAAACTAGGCATCGTTAAACATTTATCGACGACGATTAGTTTTAACATACATATGAAATAAGTTACTGTCACTCTCAGCCTGTGTCATACCACTGCTGAACATAGGCATATCGTCATATCTTTCAATCCTTGGATTCGGGGTTTAATAATGTTGTGTAATGCTGTTTTTTGCCCAGTTTAACCCGTCATCACACGTAGATAGTAAAATAAAAACATTTATACAATTATTAAAAATACATCCACAAGTTCAAAGTCTTGTACCAATGAGGGTGGCATAATCAATTTGTGATTAAACCCTCTATAAATAAATAAAGAAGAAAAAAAAATGTTCAAAGTCTAAATTCCCATTAAAAGTATCACTATCCTATTAACGTAACTGTTTGATCATCTAATTCAACCTAAGAGTATGAGTCACCGGTCCGCATGTACGTCGGCATCACGCTGTGGCTGCGCGAGTGCACCTTGTTTGCCAAATCACGCGAACTGAGTAATTGATCATTTGTTTGTGTATCAGTAGTTGTACCAACATTTGCAGGAATCGTTTATCGGTTTGTTGAATCAATATTTGGAGATGGTACACGATCTTGTAAAACATCTAATTACTGAACGTACGGATATAAATGAAACCTAATTTAAAAACCGTGATACTATTTCTGAATTGATTGATATGTCTCAAGCTGTTTGGTTAGTAAACATTTAAAATTTTCAAGTTAAAATATTGAATGTGATGTCAAATTGTTTTCGTGCGCGTAAGCACTATATTTCATGAATCCCCAAGCGACCACCGGTGGCCGCGCATCTATTGTCTTACTATTGTGTCACTAATTGACGGTATCTGAAGGGTTAATATACGTATTTATACTACTAGCGACACAAGCAAACGTAGGCGTAAAAAAATTTTATGTGATTTTTTTTTTTTTATGGTGGGCAAAAATCATCCAACAACAACCCCCGCTCTTGGGCAGAGCGATAGTGTCAGAGTCTTACTGACTAAAAACCCACCCCATTCCTTCTAGCCTTCATACCGGGGCTCGAGCTCCCTTTCGGATAACCCTGGCCCCAGCAGGCTACGACCCAGCTGGGCCCCTGTTGTTGCTGACAACTCCTTGAGGCTCAGGAACAGTGCACAACATATTGTATATGAATCTGTACACACTCAAAAAGCCAAACCGCCTTAATGAGATATAACAACTATAGCTATATATGCAAACACTCAGAAATAAGAAAAAAATAAAACTAAATCGTAATTTCGAAGTTAATGGAACTTTCTCCATGAAGCAAGTATAGGTATTGAAGGTAATAAAAATAATGGTGATGCAAATTCTATAGCTGCTGAAGTTCAAAATGTTAAACCAAAAGTTATTGAAGAAATTGAAAGAAGACTTGCAAACAATAAATAACACAAAAGGAAAGGGAATTCTATAATTGGTACGATTGAAACTCCAACAAAATTAAACTTAGCAATTAACATCAGACTGTAGGTGTGATAGGAATGAGAAGCCCATCCGGTTTCAAAATCCCATACCTGCATATACATTCCTTGGCTGATCTTTGCTATCTAGCATACCTAGCTAGCATTCCCACCCACCAACAGATACCGTCATAGCTCAAAATCTATTCTACCAGGATGTTTTGTCCCGTTATTCAAAATATCTTAAAAGTGGGTGGTAGAGATTATTTGTTTTGTCATTCTTTGACTGCTTGAAATAGATTTCTTGTGATCTTAACAACCCGTTCATGCTTTGTGATGATAATAATAGACCAATTAATGATACAATTATAAATTGCTACTGCTTTAATACTTTGTTCTTTGAAAATATGATATTTTTCTTTACTGATGGATACTATGGTTATTATTTCGTTTCTTCATCTGATCCAAATAATGTTTTTCTATTAGCTATCATTGGTGATAGATTCAAAAAAAGGAACTTCTTAAAAATTTGAGCCGAGTCTAGAAGTATCCATTTCTGAAAACCATTTAGATCCAACTGCCCAACGACAGGCTTTTCAGATTAACATCTGAAAAGCCTTTCAAAAAAAGCCTTGGATTGATTACGGTCATTAGACTATCAGCACAGTGATTGCTATATCCACTGGCCACATATTAACCACTTCTTGAGTCAAATCGTGAACACTAGCTTCTGACATTATATAAGTGCCCATGTAGGCCTATACGAAAAAAAAAACTATTTTGATATTTGAATCAAGATACTAAGTTTGTTTATCTTTCTCAGTTATAATGAGGTTCTTGTCACGAGGTAGATATTTATTGTTATTATTATGAAACTCTAATTATTTTCTGCAGGGCAAAACCCTCCCTTCGTTTCTTCTACTTTCCTTGTCCTTATCTATATCTGGTCAATCCTTTAGGTATGTGTCTAGTTTATCAAGCATCTTCTTCAGGGCTTATTGCGTTCCCTGTTCCAGTTGTTCGGAATCCAGTCAGTGGGCTACTTTTGACCAATCCTCTTACGACGTACAATATTGGTTTACTATATGACTACGAATCGTATTTTCTGTATGCCACTTTCATTCCACTATTCACTCTTAATGACTCTCAATCACATATTGCTGGCATTGTTTTAGACTTCTAAGTCATTATCTTTTTACCCTTGTCCTATATCGCTTGCGTGGCCGCAACATGTTTTCTTCTTCCATTCGCTTCTATCAACTGCCATACTATAATTGGCTTTTGCTTTACGGCATTCCTCACACAATTTATCCGTCTTTTGGACTTCTGAGTTCATTTTAGTCACTAAAGAGAAAAACTTGATTCTTTTTAATAAATATGACAAGCTACAATTTATAAACAACTACTTCGTTTATAAATTGTAGCTTGTGTGTATTCCTATATTAGCACTCAGTTCACTGAATTAAGTCATCAACACTCCTATGTCTGATTCTGAAGATCTTACGTTTGATCTGGATAGATTGCCTCTCAGCCTTGATTACAGTCTAAAAACAAATATCATAGGAGTCAATGAACTCATAACTTTGGCTACTAAACCTACTGAAGCTAAAACAGTACTTATAATCACGAAAGAAAAAAATGTTAATGGTATCTTCAGTGGACTAATTAATCACCTTGCATTATTTAAAGACACATTCAATAAAAATCCAACAATTGAACATTTTGTTTATGAAAAAACAAAATAATAAAACTAAGATAATTACACAGCCTCACATACACATTTTTATAATTAAATAAAATTATAAATTGTTAAAATTTGGATTAAATTACAAAAGAGAGAAGGTTCCAAACACAAATTATTGCAAAAAAATATTTGGATCTGAAATTTTGCATTTCTAGCTCACGAGCCTTCAAGAGTCGAGCGGTTATAATACTTGATGCTGCTAATATTAAAACAAACGCCAACCTAACATCTTAATCTTAATTTAAAATAAACGTGCGGAGAGTTGTAATGAAATCACTCTCCATCATTGTCCCAAGACACATTTAGTTCATCAATCACAACGTTTTAAAGCATTACATGTTGACACAATTCACCTGCTGATTTATAGGTCACCTGACTTCTCCAGTTGCCAAGCAAGAACATCGACGGACGCTGAAGAAAAATTTACGACTGAAACTGATTTATGAACTAATAAAACCAGAGCCACTTGTTTGTCAGATTCACGAACTGCGAAACAAGCATATATTATTATATCAATTTTCAGTAGGTATTATGCTGTTTATTAAAATTTATACAAGTTTTCATCTTGGAATAGTTACGAATTTACATGTACATGAACTATGTTATCCACCTATTTTATAAGTTTTTATAGTGTACAATAAAGGATTAAAGAATTTAGGTAAGATTTGAGCTAAGTATAGCAGAAAGATACAACTAAGTTGTAATTCTGTTCAAAGTGTGGTAAACACAATAATGCTCAAGCTATCAAGGAAACATGTTAAAACAATCATCAAAATCAAATAATTTAAATAACCAAATAGTTATGATCTTTGAATCATTCTATGCCTCTTTGGACGCAAAGTAGGGTATGTATGATCAATAATACTATATATTGACCATAAAATTCTATCTTCACACAATTATGTGTGAAATAGCAAGTCAATCGAATTGCCTTAGCAAAACCAAATCTAGTAGTAATCTAATAGTAGTCCAGATAACAATTAATTAGATACAAGTACTAGATGATAGTGAAATTAATCGAAATATGTTATTGAATATTGAAGGAAAACATTATAAGCAAACTGACATGACCTAGATCCAAATATTAGAAGAAATATATTTCTACTAACCTACTAGCCTGCGGCCTGTTGCCTCTCTAAGAGAGGAAACTTGAGTCCCAGCATTGATACATTATAAAGCTGATTACTAGTATGCTTACACAGTCAAAAACTCTATAGCCATGCACCATGCACAGCTTGCACGTCCCGATATAACGTTTCGCGTTCAAGATCATTAACAACATTACCCAAGAAACCGAAACACCATATGCATAAAGCAGAAAGACGTAAAAAGGAATCCACAGTTAAAACTAAACAAACAAATACCTATTTCTATGAAATCCTCCGTTTTCCTGTTTCTAATCTAAGACTTGCCTAACTCCTTAATAAATTAATCCAACATTTCTCAGAACTACAACACCCACATCAATCAAATACATTAGCTTTGGTCCAAACCCTATCCCAATATTTGCAACAGTACCGCCATTAGATCAGCTTCTATCTTCAGCGGAAAACACCTCTGCATCAGAGACGTCACGTATGACGAGTCAGTTATCCAACCCATGGCGGTGCTTGCATCCACCCACACAAATTCCGCCCGCCCGCCTCGGCCAGCCGCCAAAATTTTCATAGTTTAGTTACGATTTCGAAAACGACCCGACGCGTCCCGCCGCCGGCGACAAACCGCCCGATTTCTCTGACGAATCCAGTTTCTTATAACCTTCGTCAAGTTCTCGATCGTCTTGTTTTTAGCGAATTTTGTACTTTAATTGTGATTGTGATTTGACTTGAGTGTATCGTGACACTATTGGATTATTGGCTGTTTCTATTTCTCTGGTATGTTGGTTTAACTTACATTTTATCTACCTATAAGCAACTCTACGGATGTTAAAATTGCATATCTCATTTAACAATGTTTAATTGATGTTTTGGTCTTCAGTTTAAAATTTAATAGCAAGTTCAACATAAGTTCTTGTGGCACTTCCAAAATTATATACAGAATTTAATACAGCAACAAAATTCTGAACCACAAAAGTCTATTTCAAGCACTTCAAGCACTTGAACGTGAGAATGCATCATAAAACGTCGAAATAAAACGACCGAATATTAGGTAATCGGAGGAAGTTAGAGTTGCAAGTTATAAAATTTCTTCGGGGAACGTTCGCCGCGATTCGAAGCAACAGAGGCCTTCAACAGTACCGAAATAGCCCGAGACACTCTTTCGTTTCGTTCACACTCGTGAATATTTGAATGCTGGACACCCACTCGGTTACACTTCACCTTGCCAGTGTTGATGGCGCTGACCGCTCTGCACATGAGTCACTCGTGAGTCGCGACTCAGAAGTGGCCAACATCGCTTCAGTTACTGATGATACTTGATGTATGGTTTTCAGGCTCGATAATATTAATGATCGTGACAGGTGTCGCGGTGCAGTCAAAGATTGAAGTAATGATTTTAGTTCTGAACTACATAGTCGGTTTGTAACATACAAAATTACTATATGTCCCAATATTTGTGACGGTAGAAATTTTTCAACTAAAGTCTATTTTATATAGCATGGTTAGGATGACAGCAGGATGAAAATATGCATCTTTAAGATGAGAGAAAAGCATAGCTAGGTACATTGTATGAAACCGACAGCTGTGACACACACCATCCTATAGCAATTGTAGAGTAATGTAAACTAAAAATGTTTTAAAAAAATATATACGATGTTGCACTATTTTTCTTACAGACTAATTCTGATTACACTAAAATGTGATATGTTGAAATGCACACTAATGAACCATCTCCAGTCATTGATTGACATGCTGTAAAACAAACAAGGTTTTCAGAAATCCTATGTGACTGTTTTTATTTCATTCGTCTCACGATTTTGTTCCGAAATTCATTACAATTTCGTATTACAAAGTCAAAATAAAAGTGAAAAAAACTGACAAATGGTTTTTGATTTCTGAAAAAGAATTTTACTTTTCGACATTTGGCGTGGCAATGCAATTATAGTAGATTATGCACCGAGGGGCTAAAGTTGTGTCTTATGTCACGGGCGTCATCTTGAATCTCGAGCGCAATGAGCGCAATCCTTCATGATTCGGGATTTAACTCACGAGCAAAGCGAGGGAGTTAATATAAGAATCCTGAATGCAGCGAGGGATTCAAGCTAGCCCAAGGCAAAGACACCTTTAGCCCAAAGGAGGATACTCTACTTTTTACACCTACTGTGAGAAAATAATAGTCACATTATTGACCAGCGGGTCATAATGAAAACATTATTGACCGGCAGTGCCCCCGGCATAACTCACTTTAGGTTAAGGTTGCTTGACATATAATTTGACATTTTCGAGCAGGTGGTGTGAAAATCTTATTTATTTTATTCCGCTTTGTAATAATCTAAGCAATGTAAGCTGCTGTCAATTCTTATGTTAGATGTTGTGATTGATTGATCAAAACATCAACAATCATTGAATCTTGTGTGATTTGACAGTCGAGTTGAAGTGGCAACACCTACGGTTCTTGAAATTTTTACATGTTCATGCAATATTTCTGAAAATATCATGTTTGATTCCTAGTTCCTTGAAGAAGAATTTAGAATTTTTGACTTCTAGTACTGACAACATAATATTTTGACAAAACTCAATCAACCTTGTAAAAATTAAAAGCTTCTAGAATTTATTTTATCCATTTGGTTAATAATTCATTGGCTTTTGATTTAATTTTAAAAGAAATTACTTTGAACCATAGCTAGAACGTTATTAGCTGACAGATGCTTTAATTGATCTAGAATACAAAATATGAGGAGTCTATTATTCACTAATAATAAAATTAAAGATTGGTAATAAAATTCACTATCAAATTAGAATAGCAGAGTATTCTAATTTGATAGTGAATTTTAGGTTCCATCCATTTAGGTTTTCCAAAATACAGGTAATTTCACAAGTGACTATACTTTTATAATGCGTTGGTCCTTTTGATGTCGTAGAATATTGAATATATTTAACTATAATTAAATTTTAAAATCTATATCAGTTTAATTAATGTTTTTTTATAGTTAACTTACATACATACATTTGTCGATACATACATATGTCAATGCTACATAATTTTGGAGGGGATGTTTCATTGATAACTAGTGCTTGACTGCGATCCCACCTGCATGAACTTACTGCTAATTTTGACATAAAATCTGCGATTTGATTGGGGTTTTGCTTTTTTCGTTTTTATTTCCACCAAGGTTAAAATAGTTTTAAAGAAACGAATGGACTAGTATTTTCTATTGATTCAGCAAACATTGCACAAATTACTTTTGTATTTACCTAATCCTATATTATATGTTTATACTAGGAACCAAGTTCCAGAGTCAACTGAATACACAATAAAGCTCTATTATCATCAAAACTGATTCCTCTATCCTTTCTTTCCAGGTTGAAGCCATTCATCAGAGCGGCAGTGTTGGTCCAGCCGCGAGCGTAATGTCCCGAAGCTAACCATGGGGGTGACCGACGATTTAGCCCCTAGCTTCACACAGAAGCCCCAGCTCAGACAAGAAGACGATGGCAACAAACTCGTCTTCGAATGCCAGCTGGTCGCATCGCCTAAACCGGAGATATGCTGGTTTAGGAGCGATGAACTGCTCAAAGAAGATACTAGGACCAAGTTCAAGTGAGTACAGTGTTTAACTTTTAACCTACTTTAAATACCTAAGATATATAGATAGACATTCTTTACTGTACACGACAAAAACATGGGAACTTAAAATAATAGGCTTATCGCTAAAAGCAAAAGTATCAACAATGCTATCCAAAATTTAAAAAAATCAAAATCAATCAAAATCAAAGCATTTATTTCAAATAGACCATTTGCAGGCACTTTTAAATAGTCTAATGTTGGTCAGTCCAAGAAAAGTGAAGCTAAATTGCACGTTCCAAAACGTAGATCTCTATGGAGAAGAACGTGCAAGAAACTCCAATATATATAATATATATCAATAATATAAGTGTTGTGGGAGTGAATAATTATGTGCTATATAGATCTACATGAACCACTAACACAGAGCAGCTCTCTTAAAATATGAGAACCATAATTTAGGGCTTGAAATAATATGTATCGTCTAAAACTCCACAAGCAAATAATCCTAACAATGTCTTAGGCGAGATTTTTTTACCCATAGTGAAATCAACCAACAGTTAAAAATAAAAGCACCTTTCGACAAAGTGCATTGTTCAACCAATTAAGTAGTTGACAGATTTTTTTTTTGTAGCATAAGGTTACTGATTTGAGATGGCTCAGGGGCATACCTGAGTAAATCGAGCAAATTGATAATAGAAATGATTTTTTAAAATTCGTTAAAAATCAAGTTAATTAGAAACCTTTCAAGTCTAGTGGAAGGAGAAACGGTCGAGTAACAAGCTAACATAAACTAAATAATAATAATAAAAAAAAAACCATCAAAACGGAAATGGAATATTTTTTTCAAAATCGTTCAAAATTAAGCAAATAAGAAATCATTCAAATCTAGTGGAAAGGGAAACTGTCAAGTAAAAGAAAAAGGATGCACAATTTGAAATGTAATATCACCATCATTGGAAAAAAAAGTGTTCCTACCACGCACTCACTTTTTCTCGTATCAATATTTAAAATGCTAATTACTAAGTCAATTTTATAACCAATGTTGATGCTTTTATCAGACAAAAAAAAATATATATAGCACAAATGAACACAAGAAAGTATCCAACTGCTGACTAGACAGCGTTGTATGATAGTTGTGGAATATTATTATTATAATCATATAAATAACTGTCAGTCAAGAAAATAGAAGGAAAATATCTTCTATACGTTATTTAGCATTGGTATACCTAAATATTCTTTAACGAACGAAGTACTATACGGATTAAAATGTTAGCTCTTAGTAGATGGTAAAACTTTTCGTGTCTTTCTTTAATGCTCTATTAGATTAGGAAAAACATAATGCTTAATTGACTGATTAGGGATTAGACATTATCTACGAAAACCGTTAAAGTTGTTTACATTCAATGAACGTTGCAGCGCAAGTAAATTTTGATATGAAAGCACGTACAGCTATCAACAATGTGAATATAATTATTGAATAATTATTTATTGATATTCGTAGTTGTTTAACTATCAACATTAAGCAGGATGAAACAATTAAATAAATCAGTACAGAACGTTAGATATTTATAAGCAACATTATTAAGTTTATAACTAACCATATGCATAGTTCAAATACTGATTAAAGGATTCTAAATTTATATTTTCCATAGAAAGTTTTAAATTAAGAACCTGCTATTTAGTGTTTAAACTAACTACATTGCATTTGTTTTATTATTAATAAGTTCTCGATTCTAAAATCCCCTGGATGCGGGTAGCAAAGCACCGGCCATTATAGTGATGCTTATTTTAACTAGAAAAATTCGGCGAGGATCAATGATGAAGAATAATAAAGAAATATAGTCCAAATACAGGCAATAAATGTCATGCAAGAATCAGATTTGACAGTACTTAATGCAAAGATAATTATGGCTCACAAAGCTACGTGACAAGTCCCAGGTACTCCCCAATTGAAAGTACATGTATATTCTTAGTCATTCACATAGACTCTACCACCCGTCATCGGTACGTTGAATCACTTATCTGTGAAAAGTTTGTGTATAATATCTCATTCTATTTTTATATAGAGGAGCGTGTTGTTTATTTATATTAATCATGATCTGAATATAATTTGAACTATGTCTGTAAGTCCAAAGTTGTTATTGAAATTTAAGTTGTATAGCCATGAAGTGGCTTTCTTGATTATGAAATCTATACTGCCTTTCTTACAAACTCACTCCCAATGAATAATGCTTCTTGTATCTACTTGATATAATTTATTATCTACATATAACATTTCAACTGAGGATTTTTTTTCGTATTTTCTTCACCGTAGCTAAAGATTTAATCATCTGGCCTCCTGTTTTTAAAAGCCACTCTGATAGACTTAGATTTAGTAACCACCTGGGAAATTTCAACGATTACTAGTAATTGTGTAATTATTGCTACCAGATGAAAAAAGCTATAGATAAACTAAATACAAGCATTTTAAATGAATATGGTCAACATTTTTTGCCTCATTAATTATTATATTACGAAGCACATCAACAATTTGTATATATATTAAACATACTTTAACAAAAATGGTCCTGTGTACACAAATTAATTACAGGCACGCAATGCAACATAATTCACAGATTGGGACTACTAGGATAATAGTTATACTTACATCCTCATCTTTCTTGTTTTATTTGAAGATAGCTCAACACGTTTTTTTCTCCCATTCCATACTGGCAACTACCATGCTATCACTGGCTCCCTTAGCTTTCATACCACTCCTTATACAATCCATCCATATTTTCTTGGGCGTCATGTTGTTGAGAGTGTATATATGTATCCCTCTCCATCCATCTACTTGTATACTCATAACTCTTTTAGTACCTAACATGCGGTTTAACCCTCCTCTTCACATGACTATACCATGACAAATGATTGCCTTTCATCTTTTTATTTTAGTCGCTAATGTCACTTTTGAACTTCCTCTTATATACGCAATAGCTTTTACCCGCGGCTACGCCCGCGTTTATTAATTTAATTTAATTCCTCTCCCCATTTCTTCCCTCTTTCTCCCCCTTTTCTCACTTAAAAAAAAAAAAATCTGTGTCCGTTTCCAGGGTCCTATCTCTGTACCGAAATTCATTAAAATCGGTTTTGCCATTTAGCGCTTTTATAATATTAGTAAGGATTTGTCACTTAATCCATTCTCATCACTCCCCTTATCTATCTCAACATTCTCACTTGCGCTACATGCTATATTATTTCTTTCATCTTTTTCATAGGTGTCAGTGGTTGTACTTACAGTCATTATATTTTTTTAGATAAATTTAAATTCCATCAAAACTATTATAACACAGAGGTTAATTTTTAGAAGACAGAACATCTAAACTACATATAGATTGTCAAAGTCCATATGTCCATACACAAGGTGTAACATGTCCAAAATCTATTGGGTCAACGTTCGATGTCATTAGCTTCACTCTGGGTTTGTCCCGAACATCCCTTTGATGTGATCGAGACGATCGCAAGCCGACACACTTGGCACGGACCGTGCATGCCAGCTATTAATATTTTGATGAGGAATCGTAATTTCTTGAAGATGATGCTATTTGGTTTTATCATTGTATTGGTATTTTGTGTGACTAGACTAGTGAAGAAATGAAAGCTAAAAATGAGATAGACATAGGTGTTATACAGCTTTCTTTTAGTGGCAAATCATCAAATAACCTCTCCCACTCTGGGCGAAGTCAGAGTGTCAGACTTTTACAGACTAAAACCAACCCATGTTTCATTAATTGCTCCCTATTGTTCCAAGGCCACGGTAACGCTTTCAAACAATCTTGTAGAGGTGTAGCTAGTTAAATCATCTTTGGCCATGAACTTATTGGAGTAAAAAATGTTATGGAATACATGTGGAATGCAAATATGGCTAGCAATTTAATTAATTTGACGACAAAGTCACTTTATAAGTATAATAATATGACTTTGTCGTCAAGTAGTACAAGCACAGTTGGCACAGTGATTAACAGCTGGACATTGCGCTGCGGTTTCGATTCTCGCACAGAACAATTATGTGTAGGGTCTATAGACAATAGTTTCAGATCTGGATGTCTTTTGTAAGTAATTTTACATGTTTGTGAACGCATCTACGTACGCAATTAAAAAACATAACTAATAGACTCCATCCTTTCTTTTCCTACCTATAATAAAGTTTATTCTATTCCATTCTTTCTACGTAAATTCTTATACAGTACTAAACACGTCCATAAGGCCTATTAAACTTTTTATCAAATGTTAAATATATTTTTCTAAACAATAGGCAATTAAATTGTATTATAAAAACAACATTACAAAGCTAAATATGAAAAAAGATTGCATGTAGTGGAGATGAGAATGTTAAGATGGATGTGTGTCGTGACGAGAATGGATAAAGTGAGAAATGAAAATATTAGGGGAAGTTTGAAAGTGGCGCCAGTGACTGAAAAGTTGAAAGGGAATAGTTTGTCTTGGTATGGTCATGTGAAAAGGAGGAACGAAACGCATGTTGCTAAAAAAATTATGAGTTTACATGTGGATGGATGGAAAAGGAGAGTGAGGCCAAAGAAAAGATGAACGGATTGTGTGAGAAGTCATATGAAAAACAAGGGAGTTAGTGATAGCGTGACGAGTGACAGGACAGGATGGAAGAAAAAACGTGTTGCGCCGACCCCAAATGAAACGGGACAAGGGCAGGAAGATGATGATTACAAAGCTAAATATATAGGTAGAATATACTTATTTAGTAAATATACATATTTCAATTGAATGAATTGTTATTGTAGGTACACTAACATAATATTATAGATATTATCGTACATATTATAAAATTTGCTGCGCTTTTAAGTGTCTGCAACAGTTCTAGCTGATTTAACCCCACTTCGATTTTAGTATCTTCATGCATTTTCGGCTACAACTATTATTAAGATTTGTAATCCGAAGAATTTTAGAATTTGATCATCACGAATTATACGATGTTGTTTATTTTGTAATAAAGAAAAACATCGAATTGATTCGAATTGCAAATCTCTCTAATATAATACCGAACTCTAATACAGACTTGTCGTATACGAAAACCTCAACAAGGTATTTAGCAACTCTATATTAGATAACTTAGTTATTATTAGCTAATAGAGCTTTTTGACATGTGACATCCACCAATCCGCACTGGGCCCGCGTGGTGGATTACGGCCCATTCCCTCTCCTAGAGAGGAGGCCTGAGTCCCAGCAGTGGGAACATTATAAAGCCGACTATGCTATGCTATGTTATGAGCTTTTTGGGTAAAATGAAGCCCAGTTTTTAAATCGAAATTATTTCCCTTTACTGTTAAGTAATGTCATGTCATGATTGTTGCCTCTTAAATTGACTCTCTCAACAAAGTGATTCCAGTTGGATCTCCCCCGAGACTGAATGAAAAACATAAATCTAGAATCAAATTCTTATAGTTACTACTATTCTTGTTGATAGCCAACGATTATTTAATCCTAACTATGATGTGAATACCAATGACAGTGAATTTCACGACCGGACCGTCTCAACGGATGACGATAAAATTTCGCCGAAGGAAACTGACGTCATATCGTTTCCAGTAAATATGATTTTTCCTAGAACCGTTAACGATAAAGAACTCTCTTTAAACTAAGAAATAGCGTAAAAATAACAGCTGTTCGAAGTTTTGTTTGAAAGGGTGTCGGCATTATTAAACATGAAACACTGACAATGCGAAGACGTTGATAAGTTTTTGCTTCGAAAAATAGTCTTAAGAAAATGCATTAAAATATTCTATACCACTTCATTCTCTTTTTTTGAGGCCGGAAATCATCAAATAACTCCCGCACTTGATGTATCGAGAGGGAGTGTCAGACTTTTACTGTTAGAACCCACCTAAATACTCTTACGGCCATTTTATTTAACTAGGTAACTCTTTCAGCCATTCCGGCAGCCTGCCAATTAATTTCTTAACCTACATTTTCTTCAGAATACTGTATTGATACCGTAAAAACCTAGTGTTTAAGGATACTTTAATCAATATCCTCATTGTCAGCTGCCTCATTAGTCTTATTATTGCAATTGTGACTGTTAAGCAAAAACCGTCTTGAGATAAAAGTGCTATTGCGTTTTTCTAGTAGGTGATGTCTATGGCATCAGAGTTTAAAAGTTGGTGGTGTGTCATCAACATCCCCAAACCTCAGGAAGCATATAAACCCACTTGTCTTGTGCCTGTCTTCTTTCCGGTCGTGTTGGATTGCCATCCCATCGGACTACTAGCGTGAAAGAACAGAGAGTGCACCTGTGTTTACGCACGCACTTGTGCACTATAATATTTCCTACGTTCTAGGCTAATCTTTGTTAATATTGGCCATCGTGATCGAAATTAAGGCAGGACGATTATTTTAGTCCATATTTGTATCAATCAAAACGTTACATCACGATCGTTAAATCACATTTTACAATAATTTAAACGTCCACAAAAGTAGATCGCTTTTTAGTTTTATAAGCATTTTTTGCATTCAAAAATCAGAAAACGTAAAACCCATCTCTGAATTGGTTATAGAAACATACAATCTTCCAAACAGCGGCGATTTGAAAGAAACGTAAAATTTTAAGGCCACTCCATACTTCAAAGCCAATCACATATAAAATCTCATCATATTTCAGGTTTTTATTGCTTTCAAAATATTATTTGCCTCTTAATCGGTAAACGGTATGAGTTTTGAGAAGTTTCCAAGTGTATGAAGATGATAAGTGGAACATTGAGGAAATAGAGCAAATGTTGTATGAAATCTTTGTTTTACTGCAAAATGTCACGCATATGAGAGCAATTTGAAGTTATTGCTGGCTTGAAAACCAGAGACGATGGACCACGAACTAGAATACTCGTTATTATTCTCAAAGTAACGCTTATTACTCATCTCGTTTTATTTGGGGTCGGCGCAACACGTTTTTTTCTTCCATTCTGTCCTGTCACTCGTCACGCTATCACTAACTCCCTTTTCTTTCATATCACTTCTCACACAATCCATCCATCTTTTCTCTGGCCTCCCTCTCCCCTGCTCTCTCTCTTTATAGTAGAGGAGTATATGTCTAGAATAAACATATAACAGGTGATAGATACGTTTGTATTAATAGCAGATAAAGTTCAAATGGCAGATAAGATGCATTTATAAATACAGTCACTGATTTTAGAGAAGTGGATCCAAACAGATATGAAAACTAATGGATGGTAGTAAACAAAACATGTATAGATCACAAATTAAGTAGGACATATGATGTGGATGTTGTCAGTTCTAAGCACAATGTTCAAATCAAAAGCTTCATAACCAACAACATGTTTTTGATGAAAGCATAGTTAAGGTACACGCAAAGGTATACCTGACAGGTTTACCAGTACAGTTATAGCTGTCAGGTAATCTTGTGTAAAAACATGTACAGTTGTGAAAGAAAGAAAGAAAAACATTTAATTTACGTGAATTAGACGCATTCTTATAACTAAATAACAAAAGTAACAAAAAAATCAGTGAATAGGGAAGATATGCGTCTCATCCGCGCAAAACGGCCCAACGCTCAGCATAATGCTAAAATAAAAATAAAAAATATTGATATGTCTTTTTGTGGCTTTGTCCGAGTGATTTCAGCAACTATCTCAAAACGTAACATAGCCTATACTACACAATAAAAACGTAGCTTTTTAATGGTCGAAGAACTTTTAAAATAGGTTAAAAATTTGAGTTAAATCGTAACATACAAAAAAAAAACAAACAAACCAATATTCAAAACTTTTCTCTTAATTCTATTTTATTTTTATATTCCTCAACTATCATACAACGCCATCTAGTCCCAGCTAAGCAGAGCTTGTGTTATTGGCACTAAACAACTGATAAACATACTTATATATTTCTAAATACATACATATTAGCTCATCACATAAACATTTGGGATTTATTATTGTGGGAATGGAACCCATGACTTCCGACATAGCAGTCAGGGCCCTAACCCCTAGACCAACAGGCCAGTCAAATCTTTATCATATTAGTTTAAATTGCAACAAAACTACTTAACAAATATACCCTACTGCACATATCCCCACTGCAAACTGAAATCTGCAGTCATAAATCCTTTTTCGTAGGTAGAGGAAACATTGCAATAATTCAGTCCTGTTTACAAATACCTCTGGCGACCCACTTCTGTAATCCAAGCCAATCTCAGAACCATACATTGTAGCTATTTTAATGCTGACCACAGTTACTGGTTTATTGTTTGTAAAAACTCTTAATCAGCACTTAAGTCTGACTTAATGAAGATGCATAAGAAGGTAGCTAGAAGTAATAAGTTCCGATAAATACATGACTAACTCTTGAGAGCGCACTACATAACACGACTGTAAACAACTGACTGACTGATTTGTAATTAAAATCATGTACAAATTGAAATAACCAATGTTTTTGCAATTATTAACAATAACAAAGACCTAAGGCAGAGAGCAGAGAGAGTGGCCGAGAGAGAGTGGCCGGGTGGTAACGGCCCCGACTTACGAGTTGTAGGTCGCAAGTTCAAACCTAGCCAAGCGCATTACTTTGTGAAATTTATTTCATCGCCACTGCACTCAAAACAAGTGAGGTGAAGGAAAACATCGTGAAGAAACCGGCATGTCCTAGAACCAAAAATTCGAAGACATGTGACATTCACCAACCCACACTGGGTTTGCGTGGTGGATTACGACCCATTCCCTCCTGTGGAAAGATTTTTGAGTCCCAGCTGTGGGTACATTAAAAGGCTGATTATGCTGACAAAGGCCAAAGACTTAAGGCTATGCTTAGAGTTTATTGTGTGATCGTATTGGGAATGAAAGGATACCGACATAGCCCGAAGAATCACCAAATTTGTGTCCAGCCCAGAATGGACAATGGGAACAGTTGGTTGGTGAAAGCGAAAGATTCTGTAAGTATACCGCCTATAACGTAGACCGTTGGCCAAGTATTAATTGCGGGAATCTGATGAAAGCCAGCCGAACATGATTGTGGTGACACTAGGGGAACATCTATGTCCAGCAATGGATATTTTTGGTTGAAAAAAGAATGATGGTGATGATGAACAATTGCAAGATCATTTAATTTGTGATTCTGAACATACACATATTACAAAAACTAGGCTGAAGTGATAACAAAAAACACTTTTTAATTTGTTATGTTATTTGTATAATAACATAACAAATTAAAAAGTGTAAAACAATTTTTAATATAGGTAGGAAATAATGATAATGAGCGAAAAATATTAATATTATTGTGATAAAAGCGTGAAACAATAAAAAAACTATATTTATTTTTCAATTTTTAGTGAATAGCCACCGAATATGATAAAAATATTAAGGAAATAAATATTAAATCATGTGTGTAAGGCAAAAAACAGGACGATAGTACAACATGCGCAGATTACGCACAATGGTTTTGAAATCAAGCTCTAAATTCCAATATCCCAATTTTTCTACCGGTAATTTTATTTATATGTTAAGAATTATTTTCTGCTTATATCAAGCTTGAATTTTTTTTATTGAAATTGATGAATTCTGGCGAATCTAATCAGCATAATCGGATATTTTAATCAAATTATTGCATTGTCATCGTTTTTTGATGGATATGCAAAGTTTAAAGAAAATCTGATCGAAGCAAACATACAAACATACAGGCGAAGCTAATAAAAGCGTGTAAATAAAAAGAGAAGACTAAAATAAACAATCAAACCATTTAATCAGAAATGTATAAATGAAAAATAAAGATATAAAGTTGCAATTGGAAGACAATTTACATGTGGTAACTCAACAGCTTTGTATGCTAAATAATAATGAGCACTTTAGAAGCCAAACCGCGTCTTACATCTTATTTCTAAATAAATTTATAGATATACTAATGTAAACATGGTACAGGATATTAGCATATTTACGTAACGTTCGTGTTCAAATTAACGTTTTTAACCAAAGGAAACGCGTCATTTTATTGCAGTGGTTTTGGCAGAAGGTGGATTCGGTATTTCAAAAATTCACTAGTTATTGCATACTTTCATGGTGTTTATTGCATCTCTAACAACGGGCTGTCGTTCGATTTTCGCTGAGAGCAGTTGTGTTGCATGCGATCGCGCGCGTACCACAGTGTAAAGTGCTTACTCATCAAAATAACGCCGTCGAGTCCGATGCATCGCAATGACCTAGTTTTTGCGCAATGATGACGACTGACGGCGAATATTATTGTTAAGGCGAAGCTAATACTCAATTATATTTTACAATGAGTTCGAAAAAGGAGACTCTGGGTGATACCAGAATAATCTTGAATACACAGACTGAACATTTGTTATTTAAATATTTTTGTGAAGAACAGAATCAGCGTAAAAAACTGGAAAAAGACTTAAATGACCTGAAAAGTCAAATAGAAATCCTCCAGCAGCAACTGAAAGTTCAAGCGGTAAACTCACCGCAATCAGCATCTACCACCAATGAAACTTCTCTCCCACCTGTTGAATACAGCACAGATGAAGAGGAGCTTGCTCGAGAAACAGGTTGGATAAGGCAAAAAAGCAGGAAAAAAAGGAAATTGAACACCTCTCCCGCCCAACCTACTCAAACTGAACACAAAATTAAAGAGAACAAAGGTAAGGAAAAACATATCAGAACTCCTATGCCACCACCTATTATCGTAGATGGTATCCAGGAATACCAAAAATTCTTCGATTTCCTATGCGAAAACCAATCTGCTGACACATTCAGCATCAAAATGATGAACGGGGATACCGTCAAAGTAAATGCTAAATGCGAAAAATCGTACAGAGCCATTACTAATGCTCTTAAAAACAATAATTGTCTTTGGCACTCCTATGAGAATAAGCAGGAGAGACCAATAAGAGTTATGGCGAAAAAATTACATCATACATGCATCCCAGAAAGAGTAGTAGAGGACTTGCGAAGCAAAGGCTACAAGATTTTAGAAGCAGTCAATAAATTGAGTTGGAAAACTAAAGAGCCACTCAATATGTTTATGTTGTCTTTTTCAAACGATGAAGAAACCAGTAAAATTTATAATATAAAATATATAATGGGATGTAATGTAGAAATTCAGCCCCTTAAATCTACAAAACTGGTACCACAGTGCAAAAGATGCCAGGCATACGGCCATACGCAAAAGTATTGCTCAAAAGAACCGAGGTGTGTAAAATGCACTGGTAAACATCTCACCAAGGATTGCAAAAAATCAAAGGAAGAGAAGCCAAAATGCGTCCACTGTGGAGCACCACATCCTGCCAACTACCGGGGTTGCATTGTTGCTAAAGAAATTCAGCAGATTAGAAACAATAAATCAAAAAACCATCATACCACCCCTCAACAAAATGCACCTACTGAAAAAGGTGAAGGTCCTTATTTGAACAATCCAAGTCAAATGACGAAGAAAACCACCACAAAAAACATTTCATACGCCCAAGCAGCTGCAAGAGGTGTAGCAAAGGCGCCAATGGTTGATAAGAATAGCGACAAGAAGTTGGATGAAATATTAAAGTTAATGTCATTATTCGACGAGAGGCTGAAGAAAATTGAAAATAGCAACAAAATTGCTACTCTTAAGCTTAAAAAATGACCATTACACTGAAGTTTATGACATGGAACTCAAATGGGTTATTAAAACACCAGAACGAGTTACAAGTAGTATTAGACCTAGAAAAAATAGATGTGTGCCTTATATCAGAAACACACTTCACAAAACAATCTTATATTAAGTTTAAAGGGTACAAAGTATATCATGCACTTCACCCAGATAATTCTGCAAGAGGCGGTAGTGCCGTTATTGTAAAAGAAAATTTACAGCACTATGAAGAGCTCAAATATGAAGAGAAAGATATTCAAGCAGTGGCGATTTGTCTCCAAACTAAAAAGTATCCACTAACAGTGTCTGCCATCTATTGTCCACCTCGGTATATGATAAAAAGAGATCACTATATACGTTTCCTTAGCAGCCTTGGTAGTCGTTTTATCTTAGGTGGAGACTTTAATGCTAAAAATACCCATTGGGGCTCCAGACTAACTACCACTAAAGGCAAAGAACTACTGAGTGCCATAAAAGAGATGCAATGTGAAGTTATATCTACAGGAAAGCCCACCTACTGGCCAACAGATCCGAATAAAATTCCAGACCTAATAGATTTTTTCGTAACCAAAAATCTATCAACTAATTATATAAAAACAGAACAAAGCTATGACATGAACTCAGATCACTCGGCAATCTATTTAGAAATGAGTGAAAACATTTTGTACAAACAAAACAGGCTCACTCTTGTCAATAAATACACAGATTGGGAGAGTTTTAAGACCACATTGGATGATCAAATAGATCTTAAAGTTTCTTTAAAAACACCCGAACATTTAAATATCGAATTAGAAAAGTTTGTAACGCAGATTCAGCAAGCAGCGTGGGAAAATACACCCAATATCAACAAGAGAACGAAGGGAAGTATCTATCCCTTCAGTATCAAGCAACTCATTACGGATAAAAGAAGACAGAGAAAAACGTGGCATCAGTCTAGGTGCCCTGATGACAAACGCAAACTAAACAATCTAACAAAAAAAGTAAGAAGACTAATTCAGAACTTTAAAGATGATTCAACCAAAACCTATCTTCAGGAACTAAGTAACGACCTAAAGACAGACTATTCACTTTGGAAGGCTACCAAGCATCTCAAAAGACCGATCACACAAATTCCTCCCATCAAGTGTGAAAACGGGCAGTGGGCAGTCACTAGTAATCAAAAAGCCCAGAGGTTTGCTGAGCATCTAGAAAACATATTTCAACCAAACGAGGGGGAAATGATACAGAACTGCACTTCAGTTAACATGACACCAGAATATGAAGATATTAAACTAGTAACACCGAGAGAAGTCGCAAGAGAAATAAAACAAAATATAAACCGTCGAAAATCACCAGGTTATGATTTAATAACAGGGGAAATACTACATAACATACCAAGAAAGGGTCTAGTTAAGCTGACAACCCTTATTAATGCTGCACTAAGACTTAAGTATGTACCAGACTTATGGAAAGTTGCTGAAGTGATCATGATAGCAAAGCCTGGGAAACCTGCACATGAAACAGCATCATATAGGCCAATCTCCTTGCTACCTATAATGTCAAAACTATTTGAAACGGCTCAAAACAATAATACAAAGCAAGAACATAATACCAGAGCACCAGTTTGGTTTTCGAGAAAAACACTCAACTATCGATCAAGTGCATAGGATCACAAACGTAATAGAACACGCCCTTGAAGACAAGAAAGTTTGTTCTACTGTGTTCCTAGACGTGGCACAAGCTTTCGACAAAGTATGGCATGAAGGTCTCTCTAAACTAAAGAGCCTGTTACCGAAGCAGTTTGCAGATATCCTGGAATCTTACATTCTAAACAGAGTCTTTAGAATAAGGCAAGAAGATGCCTACTCAGAACTGAAGCAAATAAAAGCCGGCGTACCGCAAGGAAGTGTATTAGGTCCGGTCCTGTACCTAATATACACTTGCGATATTCCAGAATCAGAGCATAATACCGTTGGGACCTTTGCTGACGACACAGCCCTCATGGCTGTAGGAAACAGCCACGAAGAAGCAGTTGAAAAGGTTCAAATGGCTGTCAACCAAGTTTATGACTGGACTAAAAAATGGAGGATTAAATTAAATGAATCCAAATCTGTACACATAGACTTTAGTAACAAGAAACACCAGTATTCTCCAGTTTATATAAATAATAAACAAGTCCCATATGAGAATACAGCCAAATATCTGGGTATGACTCTTGACGCTAAGCTACGCTGGAAAGCCCACGTGAAGAAGAAAAGAGATGAACTCAACTTACGATTTAAGAGAATGTATTGGCTGCTTGGAAGAAATTCCACGTTGTCTGTACAGAACAAATTGCTATTATACAGACAAGTCCTGATGCCAGTTTGGACTTATGGTATTCAGCTGTGGGGCTGCGCCAAACAGACCAATATAAATATCATACAACGATTTCAGAACAAGGTACTAAGGGAAATTGTAAATGCACCTTGGTACATACGAAATGATGACCTCCATCGGGACCTAAAAGTTGAGTTCATCGATAAAGTGATAAAAAAATTTGCAGAAGCTCACGAAAAGCGACTTCATCAGCATGTGAACATCGAGGCAATCCAGCTTCTCGACCACACGCATATAGTGAGAAGACTAAAAAGAACAAAACCGTTCGAGTTAGTGTTTAGTGATAGTGAATAGTGAAATGTAGCATAATTGCTACCAAATAAATACAAGAACGAAGTGTATTCGCCTTAATAGAGACAATAAGAAAAGTGCTATTGGACATATTCTTAGTAAAGACAATTTATTAGTTTAGGATATAATTAAATTACTTATTAGTCTATATATAATAATAATAATAATAATAATTTATTTATTGCAAGTAACAATGACTCATATACACACATCAAAAATATTAAACAGTCACAATTAAAATTAGTTTTAAATAATAAAATCAGAATTAAATTATATAATCAAAATAAAATAAAATCAAAATCAAATAATAAAATCAAAACGACATTCAAACTTTAATAAATTATTGCGTCACAAGCCTGTCACGTGTCGCAAACAACAGTGCATTATAATGCGACAATCCAGTCGCTCTGCAAGCGCGGCCAGCATGCTATTAGTGCTCCCCCGCACTCGATGTACCAACGACGTACCTCTCTTACGCATCAATGTGTGGAAACAATCCACGCGCGCTTCCGCAAACATTGCCGATGCACTGCAATAGCGGGGGAGCCCCAACATCATCCTGAACGCGTTGTTAAACTGGACCCGAAATAATATAATATAAGGCTAGATTGTAATAAAAACTAGAGTTCATCCTTTAGATGTACTCGAGGACTAAGGAAAAAAAAAAAAAAAAAAAAAAAAAAAAAAAATCTCTAACAACGAATGATTCTGAATATATACTGGTTAGACATCAGTTTATTTTTTGAAATACCAAGAGCATTGCTCCCTTCCCATATGTGGAAATTATCAAACTATCAATTTTGGTTTTGAGTCTTGAACTTAACTATTTCAAAATATCTACACTAATATCATAAAGAGTTTGTTTTTATATTTTTTTATTATTAAGGTTCCTCTTACTAAAAATTTATATATTAAAGAAATCTCAAAAAGTACTCCGATAGCTAAAAGTTTTTCACCGATAGAAAGCTGTTTTATGCCTGAGTGACATAGGCTATATCTTATGTACGCGCGCGCAAAAACTAGTCTGCAATATAGCAGATAATTTATGAAATAAAATTGTCATAAATATCTCTGAATTTAACAGTTATATCTACATCATCGTTCTTTTTCATTTATCGTTATTGTCTATTATCTACCTTAACCTTCTCGTATCATCGCGATTAATAAACTACAACATACCAGTTGAAATGATACTCTTCTAAATCTTCTCTTTCCATTGTTTCAGGATCCAGAGCATCGCCAATAACAAGTTCCTGGTGGTGCTTGAGTTAGATGACGTCATCGAGACCGACGCGGGGCTGTACAAAGTTAAGGCTAAGAATAAGATGGGCGAGGTGGCCGCTTCCATCAACCTTAACTTCAGCCGTGAGTATATATTTTATCTTATTATATTTTGCATTAAGGGTTTCCACATTTTGTGAAATATTAACCACTGGAGTATCTAGGGTTTGCATTTAACTGTATCTAATTTTTAGTTCTCTACAATTGCCATTTGTGGTGACTTTTTCAATTATTAGGCAGTTATATAGGATATTAAATTTAGTTATGAGGCTTTGGACAGTGTTTCTGGGTTTTTTGCTTTAACTTTAATAGTAAAGATTATTTTCTATATTTACTTACAAAGGAAAACCAACAATATTTGTAAATGATTAAATGTTATGTTTTTGTAAACAATCTAATTATCATGACAATTCCTCAGAATGAACAAATTGGTTTTATGATTCCAATACCCATGGACTGTTTACAAAAAACTTTTCAGTCAACGTCAAACACGTCGAAATATTGGAACCAAACAAACCAACATGTCAAACAATGACACAAACATTTGTGACAATATACCCGTAACTCAATACTGGACCAATAAAAATACCTACGAAAATAACGGTATTAGTCATAGTCAGAAATAAATGTCTAGGAAAAAATGTACTGTTGAACGTTAACCCACGCTCTGGGGTGTTGAGCCAAACGTGCGTTTGCGCATCACGTTGGCAACACGAATGTCAGACGAAACTGTATCGACGACAATCGGCTGACAAAAGTTTGGATATTGTAAACATGTATATAAGTAATAATAAATACATAATATGACCAGATGGTCTTTGCAATACAAATATGCACACAAAACATTTTTAATGACAGCATATTTTCTAATCTACCTTGTTTATGAAGAAACTAAGACTAATAACAGTAAATTCTATAGAAGTTAGCAAAGTAATTACACCTGTGTAAAAAGTAAATATCTACTGATCTAACCCTTAGTTTTGTCAACGATAAATTATCATGTACAACTATCTGGACTATTATATAAATAGTCAATCTCTTTCTAGGAAAATATTGCATTCTAGTCTTGCATAATTTATTATTCTCAAAAATAAATAAAGTAATAAATCTGTCAAGAAAAATAACTATAAACTTAACATGCTTTGCCAAAAATAAGTGATTTACTATTGAAAATATTCAATATGCAGTTCTAAATATAACACCTAAAAGTAATCCAACTCATAGTAAACATTGTTATAAGAATTAACCAAATGAAAGCAACAATATTTCTGCTATATACAATATTGGATGTGGTACACACTGAATCTCCAAGAATTTCAAATCATGCTCTTATCATTAATAAATAAATGAAACTATAAATCTAAAACTGAATAGTAACAACATCACTACCAAAATTATTACATGACTAAGAAATTATTTCACTGTTTACATCTGGAAGATGTTTTGGAATATCTGCTGAAAATCGTATCTACACCAATAAATTTTGTTGCTCTGTAATTTTGCGATCCGAGTCATCTGTCGAATGGAACTGACGTTTAAATAGAATCATCGTTCGAAAAATAAAAAAGATGCAATAATTTGTATTCATTCTGCTTTTGAGAATGTTTCATAAGTATAATGTTTTATGTTTTGTTTTTCAGCCGCTGACGAAGATAAACAGAAGTAAGTATCTCATCTCAAATATTTGATATATTTTCCTTTATCTTGCCACACTTAGTTTCAATTCATGTCAATACTTTGTCTATATTACAGTCACTTACTTGACCAAAACTATTTTTAGGATGCATATCTTTAGTTAATCTTTTTATGTTGCAATTAAAAAAAATCTAAACTCTCCACATTTTAATTTTGAGTGACCAAAAGTCAGTCTAGTTGTTCTGCTGCCATGTCTGTTTTTTCTAAAATAGAATCTTATCTTTTTACGTAAACTTTTTCATGTTACTCATATATTTCACTCATCATTTACAGACAAGTGGACGGTAAAGCGCCAACATTCGCGCGTAAACCCGCCATCCGGCAAGAAGACGATGGCAAACGGCTTATATTCGAGTGCCGCATTGAAGCCGAACCCCTGCCCCAGGTCTCCTGGTTCCACGGTGGCGTGGAAGTCAAACCTGGTTCCAGGCATAAGGTTAGTTTCGGATGACACTCTTTTTTAAGCTAATACTACTAGTATTGCTATCTCAGTTGGAGCAACCGAAACATTGGCAAATCTATTGAACGACATCAATAATGTCTCAATATTAACCAATAAATATTTTTTCAGAGATATCAAAGATTTAGTAAAAATAAATTGATATATACACCACAACTTTTATCGTAATTTTTTACGGAATATAATATTGTGATTTAGTTAAAGTGAACAGAAGTGTTGAAATGATAAATCATAACAAAATAATAAATAAAAAAATGCATTACGTAATTGCAACAGAAAACTGTTTATATAAGATAATACATTTAAAAGTAAACATAGCAAAAAATTGCTTTACGTAGAAATACTTACAAAAGTGACGTATAAATTACTGAATAAATGAAGTCAATGTTGCAAATTGTGAAGATAAAAGTGTGAAAGAGAAACAAAATACGGCAGATGACATTGTAAAGAAAGTAAAAATAAAACTAGCTATTAAAGATGTCCTAGTTTTAAATAGTACTCAGAAATGGCCTTGACCCGGTTTTAGTTGGCTGCTGACGATACCAGGTGTCAACTGTCTAGCTCGATGACCTTTCATCTTAAACATTTATTAATAACATTCATTTGACAATTTTATGCAATAGAACATAGGGCATTAGAAAAATATTCGGATTTAGACGACAATTTTGATGAAGTTTCGTCGTGATTCATTGAATTTTTGAACTCATGTCAGTTATAGTTTGGTATGTTTTGGCAAGTCGATGCATCATCCACATACTAGTCGAATAAAATTTGAATAATGGATGTATAGACGAAGAGAAAACCGAGAATGAATTGAAACATATTATTTTATTTTTAGTAGTATCATTTTAATTTAAGTTTAAAGTAATGGATGTTCACAACCTTACGTTTTTATATCAACAGCTTACAGTAAGCAAGGAAACTAAATCCTATTATGCATCACTGGAGATCAACAACGTAACCGTGGAAGATGCTGGCAAGTATAGGGTTACGGCCAAGAACGAACTCGGCGAAAGCAATGCCACTATCAGCTTGAACTTCGATAGTAAGTATCCTCAATTTTTTTCCAATCGATATAAGAATATCTCATCAGAAATATACGAAAAATTGGCTTCAAAATGGACGAGGTTTATTATAATATATATATTGGCGGAGAAAAATTTAAAAACGAAATCGCAGCGATATATGACGCTTAATATTGTTTAACAAAAGCTATTTTATTGTGTGTATCTAATCCTTTACGTGTCTTAGTTGTAATATGTCTGATTATAAACGTAGATATTGCAGCAAAGCTTGTATAATCATCAACTAATTCCTTCAGAATTTCAGTTACTCTACATAATACACTAGAAAATGTCGTTGTAATTGGTTATTATTTATTACAGATTAAGATGTTTTCTTAATGATCTAATTTGATCTATAAATTCTCTTAATACACACTGACACATGAAACATACTATACACTCACCAATAATAATAATTATTATGATACACTCCACATCATACACGATTGCACTTATAATCAAATTGATATTATTAATTTCTATTTTACTACTTATTCTTATATTTTTATCACCATCATGTCTCTTATTTCACTACTATTGCAACTGTGCTTTAATTAACACTAATACACCCTCGCAATATTTTTGTAGTTAGTAATAATGTTGCAGACTCTTCGCTTTAGCAATTGCACAATTAACACAATAACTTAAGCAACTGTCATGCGTACTGTTTGTCAGAATGAGAGTAGATTGAAAAATATTATACACGTATAATCCAAATTTTTATTTATGTATTCTATTCGATTATATCATTTATCTATCTTCTTATACATCCCTCGATTAACTCTGAATGAGCCTGCGTTGCGTATCTTAATACACTAGAAAGAAAACATCTTAAATCTGATAACAAACGTGTAAAGGCAGCTGCAAATCTTCGTCAAAACAAAAATTGGTAAACAATCTAACTGTGTGCATTGATGAAATAGGCGACGAAGCGCCCGTGCCTGAGGACTTTATCAAACCGACATTTACGGAGAGACCAGTCATCAGGCAATCGGAGGATGGTACCAAAATCTCATTCGAATGTCGATGTGTTGGCAAACCGAAACCAACCATCACATGGTAAGAAGCTACACAATACACACTTAATCATTATGATTTTAAACATAAAATCAGTTTTAACTCTAGTAATCAATGATACAGGTACCATGGAAAAAAGATGATAAAAGAAAGTAGTAGATATAAAATTACGTTAGAAGAGGACCAAACATTATATCATATGGCGCGACTCGAAATCTTAGGCGTTGAGAATTCAGACAAAGGAGAATACCGGGCTGTAGCAAAAAACAAACATGGTGAAGGCGTAGCAAAAATTAATCTAAACTTCGAAGGTGGAGATAAACCAAAGTAAGCAGATACACACAAAATTAATTGATTTGTATTATGCGTAATAGTTAGGGCTGCTATTTAAATATTTTGTCTTTTAAACAGAATTCCCGACGGTAAAGCACCGAGATTCCCTAAAAAGCCAACCATTAGACAGGAAGGCGAAGTACTTATAATGGAATGTATATTAGAAGCATACCCAGTTCCAGACATCACGTGGTTCCACGGAGATAAAGAAATTAGGGATGGTGCAAAAATGAAGATGTCCAGAAAGGCCACGGGAAAAGATACGTTTAATTTGACGTTAGAAATTTTAGGCCCCACGCGGGAAGATGGGGGCAATTATAGGTGTAACGCCTTCAACTTGTTTGGCGAGAGCAATGCCAATATTGCTCTTAATTTCCAAGGTAAAACAGGATAATCATGTCTTCATTTTATATTTTAGAATGTACGCATACAGTAGCAATAGCATGTAAAGCTTTAAGCTTTGGGGCAGCATGAAATTGTGGTCAATACTCTGTGTTATAATATACTATTCACATTCTCAGGTGGGGATGACGAAAATGGTTTCGCACCATCGTTCGTGGAGAAACCCCGAATCATTCCCAACGAGGATGGCACACTCATCACGATGCGTTGTGTCTGCAAAGCGAAGCCGGCGGCCGAAGTCACGTGGTACAGAGGCACGACCGTCATCAAGGCTAGTAGTAAAATCGAAATCAAATCATCAGACATGGGTGAAGATGTATATGAGTTATTGTTGCTTTTGACAAACCCGACGGCAGCGGATGGTGGCTCTTACCGCTGTCACGTCAAAAATGAATTTGGTGAAAGCAACGCTAATCTCAACTTGAACATTGAGGCTGAACCAGAACCGGAAGGTGAAGGTCCAACGTTTGTTGAAAAGCCAACGATTACATCAAAGGATAATGGCAAATTAGTTATAATGGGATGCAAGGTCAAAGCTAGCCCTAGACCGACGATCGTGTGGTACCACGAAGGTAAAGAAATCAGGGACTCGTCGAAAATAAAGACCAGGGTCGAGGTCGTAGACGACGTATACACAATCATATTGGAACTCATCGATCCTGGTATTGAAGACTCCGGATTGTATAAATGCAACATTAAAAATGAACTTGGAGAGCTCAATGCGAATCTTACGCTCAATATTGAAAGTAAGTAATAAGTGAACTTCGACGTTAAAATGGATATTCCTAAATAACTTTTTTATATAACAATGTATGAAATGTGAAAAATTATCATTATTAAACACAAATATTTTGCCTCCACAGTCATTCCAGTTATCAAAGAGAAACCAAAGATCATTAAGATAGTTAAGAAGAAGACTGTTATTATTGAATGTAAAGTATTAAGTAAATTTGCACCTGCATGCACGTGGTTCAAGGAGAGTTCCGCCGTCAAAGAGAGCTCTAGGCATACTGTGCTTATTGAGCCTAGCAGAGAGGTAAGAATGCAAAAATATGAAAAGATATGTATATTTACAACGTCTCTTCTAATAAGCAGTCATAGAAGTGTTTGTTTCTTCAAATTGTCAAATTATAAATCAAAATATTGTTGCTCAATTCTTCTCAATCAAGAAATACCTAAGCTATGTCAACATTTTTATTATCACTTTACAGGGAGAATTCACAGTCAAATTGGAAATATCAAACGTTTCACAAACAGACAAAGGCTCCTACAAGCTGGTCGCTAAGAACGAGAAGGGAGAGGCGACGTCACAAGTTGTCGAGATCTCAGATATACCCGAGGAGAAGGGTGACAAACCCACCATCATCAAGCATCTTAGGAGCTTGGTAAGTTTTACTAAAATTCACGTCACTATAATGTATGGTAATTTACTACTTAATTTCCGGTACCTATGGTTTATTAGTTACAATCGAAATGTTATTAGTAAAACCTCGCCTCATACTAATTGTAAAAAATTACAGGCACGCAAAGAAAACGAAGAAGCCGAATTTGTGGCAGTCTTGAAGACCTCAGACCAGTCCTGCAGATGCACATGGTACAAAAATTCGACGGTCATCAGGGAGTCCTCGGACGTCAACACAACGTTTGATGGCACGAACGCCAGGCTCATCATAAGGAAAGTCTCGTCCAAATATGTCGCCAACTACAGGGTGGTGATCAAGAATGAATTCGGTGAAGATGAGTCGAGTGCCGACTTGACTCTCGTCGAAGAAAAGGTAAAAAACCGTTGGATTTTTTAGCATTGCCTTTTTTTGTAACTCACCCCGCAAATACGACTGATTTTCAAAAAAATCTTAGTCTTCATGACCATTCAAATCCTTGCTATGATATTGTTACCCAGTAACAAATTATTACTAGCAACAATTTAACTCAATACACACAATTATATTATGTATAAATATCACGTTGCTAATAATATCATTACAAACAGTGTTATTCATTTATTTGCCTGAAAATTACAGAAAAAGAAAAAGGAGGAAGAAGAAGAAGAAGAGACCGTTATCGAGGAGTCTGAGGAGGAGATGTCGATCGTTGAAGAAAAATCTCAGATCGAAGAAAACCATGTCGAAGAGAAAAAGAAGGTAGGTGTATTCATAAGTTATAAGATAAATTAACCATTTGTAACAGTTTAAAAAATATCAGTTTCTTGGTAACAACAAAATGACAAATACAACAAACATTTATAAAAACTGTACATGTATTTCCTAAAAGGAGGAAGAAAAGAAATCATCAACGAGAAAGATGTCAAAGAAAGAAGAGGTCAAAATTGAAGAAAAGAATGAAGAAGTTTCAATTGAGGCCAAGAAAACTGAATCTAAAGCAGAGACCAAGAAAACTGAATCTAAAACAGAGAGCAAAAAAGTTGAGTCTAAGGTTCAAGAAACCAAAACAGCTGAAAGTGAAGCTGAGGAGACCAAAAAGATATTCGAAAAGAGACTTTCGAAATCCGAAGAAGAGAAGAAAGCTCTTCTTGAAAAACTTGAAAAGAAGAAACCTGAACCTGAACCGGAAAAGAAAATTGAAGGCATTCCAAAACTTAGGTCAGTCAAGCCTAAGGAAGAACCAGTTGAAGAAAAGAAAGAAGATACTAAAAAGAAAACCGAAGAAAAGAAAAAGGTGGTCAAAAAGAAGGTTGTTTCTAAAAAAGAAGAGGTAAGTACGGTGGTTTTTGATTATTGAGCATTGTAAAAAGCTTATATGACTAGAAAAAATGTATATAACTACTTGTCTAAAGTAGAAACTGTTCTAAGAAATGGTGCTAAAATACAACAGTAGTTATAAGGTTATGACTGATCATACTTTCAATTATTCATAATCCCAACTATTTGGAAGTTTTTTTTTATAAGACGGTCGTCTTATTTATTAACATACTTTACTTATGAATATTTATCAATTTAGTGATTTATTTACTGAAAAAATAATAATAGTTCAAGTACTGATTAGTGGATTTTCAATTTAATTTTCTTATAGAATATTTTGAATTACCAACCTGCTAATCAGTGTTTGACGTCTGCATTAATCCATGGCTGGTGAATTATATAAATAAGGCTTTCGGTTTATTAACTCTTGAAAATGAAATCAACATACTTAAAATTGCTGCAATGTCCAGGCAAACAAATAATAAGAAAATAATAAAATATCTTTTTTTTCTCTGTTATTGTTGCATTTAGACTTCCATTTAGTTGGGCATCTACAAATGTAAATGTCTATTGTCATTAAAAAAAATCTGTCCATAAATAAAAGTGATAAATAGCGTATTTAGATTGTGATAACTCATTTTCTCTGTCGTGTGTGTTGTGATAACTGGATGTGCTAAACTTTCTTTGGATATAGGACTATATCGACTTCGTCGACGATTACGAGAGGCCAGTTTTGGAGAAATACGAAAAGCTTACACCGACGCCGCTCGATAAAAAATCTAAAGAGGAAATCACACCTAAGGTAAACACACATTACACTTTACACTCACACCACATTTGAAGCTAATTGAAAATGCGTTTAATCTTGAATCTAATGAATTTAAAAGTAATACAAGTGAATATATTTAGGGTAAACGCGCATCTATTGCCGATAGCGTTAAAAGTGAACAAGATAGTGAGGAAGAACCCTCAGTGGCAGCACCAGCACCGGAGAAAAAATCTAAAGTTGAAACTACAAAGGTATATTAAAACATATGCATTTAGTTTGGAATTTTGCAAATACATAATATTACTGTATTGTTTGTTCCCATACCAAAACGTACGTTTCGCACGTATGTTTATAAAATAAAATATAAACACTTATATAAGTTTTGCGGGCTGTAACCTAGGTTGAAGAAGAAAAGACTGAACCAAGGCGGCCTAGTATTAAAAAGGGTATACCTAAACCAGAGGAGCCTGTTGATGAATTATCGAAAGTTAAGCTTGGAAAGGCTCCAATTAAACAAGAAGAGACCAAACTTGAGGAACCACAGGTTGCCAAGACCAAAAAACCGATCAAAAAGGTAAAATCACAATATTGAGTTCATACAACTAAAAACAATTAAATTCGTTAAAACTAAAAAAATAAATAACGTACTTTTTTTCTAAAGCCGGGAGAGCAAGCCGAATTCGTAGACGATTACGAAAGGCCTGATCTTGAAAAATACGACAAAGTGACACCAACTCCCAGCGATAGGACCAAAAAGCAAAACGGAGTTGAGGAGGTATACAGACACATTTTTTTTTTATGGTTATCTTTATGTTTATCAATGCACTTAGTCAAAGATAATTCAAATCAAATAAAAGGATAGAGACTTTAAAATCATATTCTTATAGGCTGAACCCGAATTTGCCGATGATTATGAAAAACCTGAACTTGAAAAATATGAAAAGATTGCACCTACACCTAAGGACAAACGTCGTCCTAGCGATACTCAGGTAAAAACATCACGATATTGAATTAGTTCAGTTCAAAAACGTAAAATGGGATAATTAACAAATCGCCTGTATTTTAATAGGATGATGTAGACATGATGAAGGGTAAAATCAAACCAAAAGAAAAAGAACCAGAACCTGAAGTACCTACACTCCGCAAACGGCCTGTCCCTAAGGACAAGGTAAAAGATTTATTCAAATATAATACCATTTATAATAAAACTATTTGCCAAGTGTAGGACCGAAAATAATTACGCATTTTCATATAGGAGGAGGAGAAAAAGCCTGAGGAGAAACCAAAGGCTAAACCAAAGAAAAAGGACGAACCTGAAGCTAAAAAGCGTCCTTCTCTTAAAGAGAAAGAGGTACACACACTAATAACACTCACTTTACACTTAACGGTTTGGTAGCTCGAAATAACGAGTTTTAAAGCCATGCAGGATCTATTAAACATAACAAAACACTAAATTTCAAACAACGCAACGTTATTATAAAACATCACGCTATAATCCTCTATCGCGGCAAAAATTTTTTCAGCAATTTTTCAGTTCTTGAATTTAAACAACAGTTAACAAAGTAAGTAAGCTTTAGCATGCATGGCAAATGAAAAGCTTCGCTTCTCTATGTTTTAAGATATAATTTTATAATTCTCAGATATTTTCAGCGTTCCTGTATGTATTATATTCAGTGGTACAAGTAATAAGTTACTGTTCCCAACTGAATTGGTGTTAGTTCTATTGGGAAATTCACTCAAAATTACAAGAACTACTGATCACAGAATTCAACATATTCTATCTTATTCTCTGTTCTTTTCTGTGCTTCTTTTACTACTAATATTTAATATTTTTCTGTATACTTCACTCATACATATTCAACAATTTAAAGGTCGATGTTGAGGAGTTTGTCGACGATTACGAGAGGCCTGTTCTCGAGAAATACGAGAAAATCACACCTACACCACTTGAGAAAAAGAAGAAGGTACACTTTTACACACATCTAGCTTCGCTTGCACACACTTGCTATTTTATTATAGTTAATATATTCATTGATGAAATTAAATAATCTATATAGGAAGAGCCCAAGCCTGAACCTGAAGAGGAAGTATCCTCGGCAACGGCTACAGCTAGACGACGATCTGTCAAAGACAAAGATAAGCCAGAGGTAGGACATATATTACAACAAGTACATTTACATTGCTAAATGAAAATGCGTACATTTAACTAAAATAAAATATTTCTATAGCCTATGGATGTTGACGAAAGCGTCAGCTTATCAAAACCGAAGGCACCAGCTAAGCCAGGCCAGGAACCTGAAGACGTTTCACTCACACACAAGACACCAGCTGAAACTAAGCCTACGGTTTGTACATTTACATTCAAACACAGTAATTACATAAACATTATTATAAGTCTAATACGTAATTATGCTAATCATTATTAAACCTATTTAGGAGGGTGAGGCTGAAGCTAAACTCAGTGTTAAGAAACCTGAAATTATCGACGAAAAGACAATTAAGAGACCTACACCTAAAGGCAAAGAGGAACCAAAGGTACAGTTTAGAGGCTTTTAAAAAAAATACAATACCCATACACAACAATTTTGCATTAATATTTTATCTGAATGTTACCTTTTATCTGATTCTGTCCTAAGTATCCAAGAAGTTTTTGTAACTTCAAATTCCAAATAATTCACAGACCATGCCCGAACGAATCAACACTAATATTCCACCTTTATCTGCTGATAATGGTGTTCCTACAGTTTTAAAACGAATATTAATTCTTGATAAGGTACAGGAGTAGATTGCAACTTGCAACTTAGAAATAGAAACGAAAAGCACCTTTTTTTTATTAAACACACGAATTTGGATTTTTAATAATGACACACAACACACACACACACACTTTATTCTATTAACACTCAAAGAAATATTGGACATGTTTATTTAACGTGAGCCGATTTTATCACTACCTAACTATCGACCCATATATAAGATATTATTATATTGGGATATTAAGGATTAAATTAAAACAAATTATACTAATTAATTCTCTATTAATACTTTCAATTACACACTTGGTTTTGCGGGAGGGAAGTGATAGGATCGGTCTCATGATACTAAATTTTAGTTTTCACTAACTTGACTTTGTGATGTATAATACAAATGTGTTTGCGGGCTAGGGAGAGGACACTGAGGAGGCTGTCAGCCTAACCAAGCCTCGCACTAAGACAAGCACAACTGCTCCTGAAGAGGCACAACTCACACAAAAGACACCTAGGAAAAAATTAACGGTACAGTCACCTTGTGCAGTACTTTTTTTAATTATCTCAGTTCTCTCAAAAAAACATAATTTTAGAATATTATTTTTTAAGTTTATTTAATTTTGATTTTAATTAAATCCCAGTATTTTAAATGTTAAAGTTTTGTAAGACAATTTCGTTCTCAGAATTGGTTATCATATATCTATGTGTTAAAATGCAATAATATAAACATTCATAGGAGGGTACTGAAGCAGCACAGTTGAAAGTCAAAAAGCCAGCGGTACTTAAAAAGGATAAAGAAGACGAGGATCAGGTAGAGAAGAAAATGCTTAAGTGCTGCAATGTAGATACTGAAACTGTTTTTGTAGCCAATGAAGTAGATCTAGACAATCATGCTGAGATAGTTAGAAAAACAATCACTAATGTTTTGTAGATAGTCTAATACAATGGATTACTCTTTTGATCAATTCACGTGACACCAAACCTTCTACTGGACAATGAATGTAGTGTAACGTACTTCATAATATAACAAAACGACCATCTACATGTTTTGTAAATAAAAACCAATTACAAGCTAAGTAAATGAATTTACTTTAGCTCAACACACTTACAACTTCATTTAAGTGAGATCAATTAAGAGGAAGTCCAGTGTTCAGCATGCTAGTAATTCCACGGTTTTTTTCAGAGTATCAACACACTAATGCAATAGTTGCACCTCAAACTGCGCTTTTAATTTAGACCATCCATTAAACCTTGATTAATTCCCTAGGACCCAATCGTAGTAAAGGGTGGTAAATTTGAAAAACCCCAGCTCAAGAAAACTGAAAAGAAGATAATAGCAAAACCTAAAAAAGCTGTATACAGCGAGCAAGAGATTGAGGATGATGACGACGGGGTAAAAATTGATTCAAACGTACTAAGTGACGTCCACTATCTATCTCTTTCTCTGTCTATCTGCAATCTATTACACTTCTTGTCTTGTCCACTTTCAAGCACAACCTTTGTGACGTCTACCACTAATCACAACTGTACATTTATGTTGGCACAAACCTCACTACACCCTGTTCTAGGTTCAGAATAATTTGATGGGATCGACGTCGTTGTTCCAGGTTTGGTTGCAAGTCGCATGCTGCTTGTATTATGCTTTACATGTATTTAGTTTCTTTTTCAGGTTTATCTTATCAATGCGTTTGCTGCTCCAGGGCCAACTTTGGACTTGGTATAAATACAGTCAAGTAATTTTATTCTTGCACATTTAGATGACACACATCAACATACTTTTTGTAATAACACATTGCACAAAATGAATTGGTAAAGCACGCAGCAAACGTATTAAATGTTCTCTTTTTTATATGTTATATGTCTAAATGTTATTTGTTTACTTATTCAATTCATTGTGACTTCAAAGGTTCAATGGGAATTGAAATAGCCAACAAAATCTTGGCTTTGAAACTAATATAAATTTTAAATAATTACAGATTGAGCTCGACTTTGTCGATGATTATGAAAGACCAGTACTTGAGAAGTACGAAAAGATTACACCAACACCCACCGTTAAGGACAAGAAAGAAAAAGAGGCAACCAAGGTAAGAACTATGATTAAAATATTAGCTAACTAAAAAAAAAAAGAAACTACAAACAATAAAGAAGAAGGCGTAGAATCAAACAATATTATTATAAAAGTTAGGGATGGTAATTAAAAGTATATTCAAATAAAACAGGTGACGAAAACCGCCCAACAGTCGCAGCATCTTGAAGTGAAGGTATAAATGTGATGAGTGTGAACTCACTTTGTTATGCCACCACACATACATCACATACGATAAAATAAAACACTATCAAAAACATTTTTTTAAGATCTCCTGATTAAAATTTATAGTATTTTATTTCTTTACACGAAAATTTAATTAATTAAATGCTAGTATCGTCAAAATTTTTACGTAACATACCTATAACTTTTCCTGAAATATCCATAGTTTCAAATCTACAACGTACACGGTGGTATAGCTTTCAAATGTATTTTAACCCGTTTTTGTGTTATATCATGGGGATGTGGTATGATGTGTTGGAACCATCAGTATTTTAGTGTGAGAGAGAAGAAGCTATCCAATATGTATAGTTCTGCACCTTTTTCACAATGAAATTCTGATGGCATTGACAATTCATGACCCGGCCTTGGGATAAATATATTTAACAAACCCATTAAATTGTGACCCCGTTATATTTTTCGTCATCCTTATTGTAAATATCGTTTTAAAAATCCTCTGTTTTTCCATGTGTCCAATTTTTACAATCATCTGTACCTGTACATATATTGTCGTTTGTTGATAGCTTTCCGATGTTATATCTGTGCTAATATAAATTATCCTTTTTGTTTCCTTTAGACCGAAAGCCGAAGGACGTCGTTCGCAAGCGAGGTTTGTATAATATGAAATTAGCTGCTTTGTTTTAGGAAATATCTCAATTTGTTATTTATCTTTTCTAGCTAAACATTTTTAAATCTTACCGTTCTGATTCAATATTTTTTCCTGCAGGTCAAAGAAGAAAAATCTGAGAGCCGTAGGAGCTCCATCATGGAAAACAACAAAGCTGTTAAGGTAATATTGATCGTATAAAAAAACTTTGGTCTAAAATAAATATACAACCTAACTTGTCTAACATATAAATTAAGAAATCTAATGAAAAACAATTTCGTCCACAAAATTAAGTTACTTATTTTTTCCATTGAACAGCTTACAAAGGAATCTGCTGAAAGCAGAAAGTCATCAATTTCACAAGTGGCTGAACAACAAGAAATTACTGCTGCTACTGCATTGAAAAAGACAGCTCAAAAGGTAAGGGTTTTTAATAACACATTGAAACTATTGATATGAATTGTAAGAGGACCTCCAAATGTTTCACTTGTAAACGAAGAAAAAGTATGGGTGACAATAAAAGTTTATATAAAGAAGAAAACAAAATTAAATTAATTGGGGGTCCTCTTAAAAATCATACCGTAATCGTAGATTAGGCTGAACCCTAGCAAGTGAGCAATTCCTAAAGTTTAGTTTTATTTTGAGTTTGAAGTTCAAGTAGACATTGATAGACCCCGAGTGTCTTAAAGATCGACATTTTAAGGCTGAAACTCCAAAGCTTTTTAGAAGAGCAAAGACATATTAGTAAGGCAAACAACCTAAGCTTCAGTAGTTAGATGATGCAAATATAGTTGATTTTAGATTTACTGGAAAGAATAGTTACTCTAAAAAAGTAGAGAACTGACCTTAATTTTGTAAATAAATTCAACAAGTTACGGTTGAATCAGAAACTTATAGTGGTATTTGCATTAGAGTTTGGCTTTGAAACAATGATACCCAGGAAATGTAGTTAAAGCAACCCTTTTCCTGCTTATTCATATATCCCCCATTGACTTATTATTTTAGAGTACAATAAAGGCGGCAGAAGAATCAAAATTGGACCAAGTGAAACTCAAGGTAAGTTTCATGTCGTACACCATGCATGTCCATAGAAAAAATATAAATTCAGAAACTATGGAAAACATAAATGTCATTGCCTTTTCTTTTGTATATACAAATTCTATTTTAAAACTTCAAACAATCAACAGACGATTGTTTGATTACTGTGTGTCAGTAAATAACTACGTGGACAATAACATATATATATAAATTGATGTTGTAACTACATTACGAAGGGACGTCGTCGTGACAAC
Source organism: Mythimna lalbum (assembly GCA_949319445.1). NCBI lineage: Eukaryota > Metazoa > Arthropoda > Insecta > Lepidoptera > Noctuidae > Mythimna > Mythimna lalbum. Next base: position 6,214,686 of record OX439371.1, on the reverse strand, counting down.
GTGCAAGATACTGAACCATTTATTTTTGTAAATAGGATGAGAAAGGGAAGGTAGAAGATACGGTACCTACAGATAAGCCTTCAGATAAAACATATCCGTGGCGACCTACGAAAACAGACACTCAGGTATATACACATACACTCGCACACATACACATACCATGTCATTTAAAAACGGAAGTACTTATTTTATTACGTGTAATAGGAACCTACTGAAACGGTGGAACCAAAACGTAAGGAAAGTTTAGACCGGCCTACTGATAAGACTACAGTTCCGAAACGTCGTGAAAACGATACTGAGGTATATTTTAGATTATCCTAAATATTAAACTTAACAAGCATATATCTTAGGACAATAAAAACTAATTAAAGGTTGTTAATCAGGATACTGAAGATGTTGAGGAAGTTGAGGAAAAGACTGAGACAAAGCGTAAAGTTTCTATCGATAAGCCTAAAGAACCTAAACGGCGACCCAGCAAACCTGATGAGGTAGAGTTGTTTATAGTTTTAATTTTGAATTTTTATTACAAATTACATTACACATGCAACAACAGATAGTAGACATGTAAAAAATTATGCTCGTTTTGCATATTTTTTTATAGTTTATTAAGGCAAATTACGCTTTACACTCTTAATTGTACACGAACAGGTTAAAGATAAGAAAAAGAAAACAGAAACTGTTGAAAAGACAGAAACAAAACAAAAACCATCTGTTGATAAACCAACAGAGCCTACTACTCCTGTGAGGAAACCAAGTATTGCTGATGATGAGGTAGACATTTTACTTTTTGTTTCAATTAATTTAATAATAAAATGTTTTTCTTTCGTAATAAAAATAAGATTTTTAAACAGGACAAAGAAAATATTGAGGTTATAGAAACGAAAATAAAGAGAAAGGTTTCATTTGATCGTCCAACTGAACCTACGTTCCCTTGGCGAAAGCCAAGCGAAGACGATGAGGTATTACATCTTTTTTTCAAAAATAAATATGTTATAATATTTTTTGATAGAATAATAGATTAAAAAATAACATTTTTGAACAGGAACAAGTAGTACAAAAGACAGAAGTTAAAAGAAAAGTTTCCATTGATAGACCAACTGAACCAACATATCCTTGGCGACGTCCAAGTCATGTTGATGAGGTAGATAGAAATATTATTTTCTGAACTTTTCTTTCTCTTTCTTTCTCTCCTCTAACACATTTCTTACTCTCTCACACTTTGAAAAGTAAATTCTTGTACTGATAGTTGTAAAAATTATAAACAGGACGACAAACTTCCGATGGAAATAGACGATGAGCCATTTGTACCGAGACGTAGAGTATCTGTTGATAGACCAACAGAACCGACGTACCCTTGGCGCAAACCTAGTATTGATGTTGAGGTAGATGATTTTAATAATATTTTTTTTGCTGATGGATATTTCTTTATATGGTTTGAATATAAATAAAAATGAATATTTCAAACAGGGTATTGTTGTACCTGAAGTTCCTGAAGAAACGGAAAAACCAATAGAGCAACCTAAAGAATCTACTTACCCATGGCGTAAGACAAATAATATTGAAGAGGTATAATTATTCAATATTTCTAACAAAGATATTTTTTTTGTGTAACATAGTTTTACACATCATTTTTTTTTTCTAACAGGATAAAAAAGAGGTTAAAGAAACAGAAAAATCTAAAGATAATTCATTGCCTGATAAACCAAAGAAAACTGAGTATCCTTGGCGTAGACCGAGCAAAACTGAGGTATAACTAATGTTTTCAGAACTTCTTAAATATAATAATAAGATTTCAATAGCATATGAAACCGTACTGACTAGAACATTAATTTAATAGGAACCCGAGACTAAAAAACCAGAACCGGAACCGACCAAAGACGCTCCAAAGTCTAAGGTAGTTTGCATAATCAAATATTTGTCATATACAATACACCAGGTTACGAATGTAACTTAACTTTCAATTACTTTACATTATTAGGAACCAGAAGACACGCAGAAAACACAAACAGACAAACAATTGAAACCAACACAAACACCATTCTTCATGAGGAAGAAACCTAGCTTAGAGGTAGCTATTCACAACATAAGGCTAGAGATAAATCTAAACCTAATCCTAAACCTAGACAAATGTCGAGTGCGTAACTTCGTTCTATTAAATAAATCCACTCATATACTATATCTAGAAGTATAGACGTTAATTTACAGGATAGCAACGTCAATATTCAAGACATTAAGTACCGCTTCATTTTACAAAGAATTTTCGGGTCAGATTTGTCTCTAGTCTATCACACACAACAATTTTACATAACATACTCTACAACACATACATCATAGACATATAAAGTGGTGGTAGTTATTTCTATAATGCTAGTAAATCAAAATATCTAATTTGTTAAAAATAATTTCTTAGGAACCTCCTTCGTTTTTGAAAAAACGGACCAATTCCATTGTAGAATCAACAAAAGAAAATATTACAGAAACAAAGGTAAATATATGACTCAAAATAATTTATATGATGTGAAATATTTCCAATAAAAGAGTTAATTTATTAACTAAATTAAATTTCTTAGGAACCTGAAATACCTAAAAGCAAACCTTCTGAACCTACAATTGAAACATTCAAGGATAATCAAAAGGTAGTCACCTTATTTTGTTCAAATTGTTTTCTATTACTTAAAAACATTTTTAGTGTTATTGGTAACAGAATTGGAATTAAATAAACACTAGAAGTTACGGTATTTTACAATTAATTACAAAAGTCGCATTTATTTCTTAGGAACCCGAACCTAAAATGAAGTTATCTGAACCCGATGTGGAACCAATCATGAACGGTACACAGAAAACACAGGTAGCTTATTATTCCAGTGTAACATATTTTCTATGTTCTTAAACTGAGAACCTATCAATTAATACCAATTGTTAATTATTATTAGGCTCCTGAAACATCACAAAAAATACTCTCGAAACCTATTGAGGAACCTATGAACAATATTAAAGAAAAACCAAAGGTAGCATATATTATATTATATAATCATATATAAAACATATTATAATCATAAGGTAAATTCATTGAACCGTAAGTCAAGTTGAGTAAAATGTTAATCAAACAAATTGATTGCCTTTAGGAACTTGAAGTATCTAAAGTTTCTATCGAAGATAAAAGGAAGCTTACGGAAGAAGTTTCCCAAAAACCTAAGGTATTTAAATAGTAAATGTTATTTTTCCGTATCCGTAACATTAAAGAATCGCAATTTAATCAAAAAATATTATTTTGTTAGGAGGATGAACCTAAACTAGAGAAACCACTAGACATACCCACTATAACAGAAACACTGTACCCTTGGAGAAAAAAACACTTAGAGGTAACATACAAAGATACCAACACTTACACTCACTTACATATGCACACAAAAAAAAACTGCACAAAACTTACACAATTAAAACCTATTAAAAATAAAATGCATACTCACGTTTTGCAATGCGTAAAATATTGACTACATCATCAGGTACCGACTCTCATGACACCGGAACCGGAAAAGAAAGAGGAGACGGCGGACGTTTCATTCTCTTGGCAGGTCATTCCTGAAATACCACAGGTAGAAATTATAAATTCAGTAAATCAATTAATAGGAAAGGTAAATCTAAAGCATAGGCAATAACTAAACATTTTACTGATCAGGCCGAACAAACACCAGAGTTAGAAGATAAATATAAACCAACGTTACTCGAAACAACGGAGCCGACTGCTCCTTGGCGCAGGGCTAAGTCCCCTCAGGTACACACACAGTCATCAACACACATTCATCGCTTAAATACACACGCCCACACATCCATAAAAACGCACACGATTTTGCATACTCTGATTGGCCATTTGAGTTCGAAATTAGATGACAGATTTTAGTAACAACTCTAAAATTTCGATGGATGAAGAATCGAAAATGTGATTGTTACAAAATATGTCATCAATACGCTTGCAAAATTCGTACACATCGTACGGTCGCCATTAATAAAATTTACTGTATAGGCTGAAACGACTGAAGGCAAAGATGAAAAAATACCAGCCACATTTGAATTACCACAGCCCGCTTATAGCAGCAGACCTCAAACGCCTGAAGAGGTATACATAAGCACTCACAGTGTTGTCGCACAGGATATTTGCACAATGCACCAATATATTTATAATTACAGGAGTGGTAAAGCACCGGCACATATGCACTAGCACCTAGATAGCCTCTTCAAATATTGCACATATTCTGTCTTTCATTAGACTCTCTTAGTAGAAGTAGATGCACTGTATAAGTAGTTCCTTTGTACTTGTAGTCGTTATAGAAACTCTATTTTTATCTAGATATTATTAGACCAGTGATTTGTCTGTAAATATGTTAATAAATATAAATATTTTAGTATAGAATAATATTTTGTTAAGCAATGTTTGCAAGTATTATTAATATATATTTTTACTACTATTTAATATCTGAATGCATGTTATATTTGTAGTATTCTCACATTTCCCGCTTCTGCTTCTGCTTTTTAATTCCTACACAATTCCAAATGTATAAAATATGCAATTTATAGGTTTTCAGTTTAATGGTAAGTATGACTGTAAGTATACAAAACAATTTCTTTAAATATCTCTACTTATATTAACAGTATTTTATGTCCAATTATGTTCAGTAATGAAAACTAGACACTACATGCTATTTTTTTTTTAGACAGATAGTTCGTCGTGTTAAATGCAATACTCAAATACTTTATAGACACAATAAAATAAAATTTAGATTTCGATGTTAAACAAACACTCGACTTACAGAAAGTGGCAGTGAAAGAAGAAAAGGTTGAAGAAGAAGCAAAGAAAGCCAAGGTTACTTCAGTCAAGAAGAAGGCAGAAGACCTACCAGAAATTGCTGACTACGATAGACCTGATCTGGAGAAGTTTGAAAAACCTGAATTCACTCAAACTACTAAGGACAAACCTGACAAGGTGCGTAATCATTTAGACAAAAAAAAAATGGACATTAAAAAGACTGCTAATTTTATGGTACTAACTAAAATATGTAACAACGAACAGCCGATACCAGTGGTACCGGAAATCAAGGCTCCCGAAGAAAAACCAGCAGCGCCCAAGATTGAAGTCATTCGTGAGAAGTCTCCGAAACCAGAAATGCCAAGGAAACCTTCTCTTGTACCTGGTGCACCCGTCGGAAGACGTGGTTCTCTCATTCCTCCTCCAGAGGAAATGGGAAGACGTCCTTCTCTTATCATCAGCGACGAGGTATGTAGTCAACTCTTTTTTCCTAGTTATAAGATTTTTTTAGAATTATTTTGTAAGGTTTTTGTTGTACTTGGATACCAATTGTCTTCAATTTCAGTAAAGGTATGACTTGTTTTGTAGACCTATATGTAAAATTGTGCCGTCTTAGTCCTAGACACGTTACAATATACCTAAGAAGCGCTGGCATCAGAATCACTCTTTGAAAACGCAAGCTTTACGGCTGGAAGCACATCAGCGTTTGAGTCACAGAAACAGCATTTGCACTTTTAAGCATTAATGGTACTCTGGTTAATTCTCTGGATTTTTATTATTCGTATTTTTTTTCTAAAATAAGTATGTAATTAAAAAAAGATTGCAAGTTTTCAATAATAAACCAGATTGCCAACTTTTGATAAGCGTCATGAATTTTTCTCACATTTTTGCTGCATTTGTGCCAATATCTGCATTAAGCATGATTCTTTCTAACCAATCGCGTGCAATCTGCAATCAACGAGTGATTTACATGGATGTTAGCGCCAAACCACAAAGTAATTTAGCCCCTAGTAGTATAGACCCTATTCTCTCAAGCCGAACCCATAACACGAATGCATAGAACCCTTGAAAAAGACATTTTCATAATCGTCTGAGAAAGATGATGCTTTGTTACCAGAACGCTTTAGCCGAAGATAGAGAATGAATTGGTTTACAGTGGAGTTGAGCTTAGACCCTTAATTCCTTGCTTTTACATTAAACAGAGTTTAGCAATGTCACAGCAGATACTTTTGAGAACACTGATATTGAATCGTGTATGTAGCGATATTAAGACCGTGCAAAACGTAATCCACAGGAGAATAGAAAACTAAGACCCGGTGAGGTGATCGAAGAGAAGAAGGTAATAGATAAAACGCTAAGAATTCTAAATGAATGTTATTATTGCCGTGACAAATTCTTAACTATATCTGTATACGGTATTATTAATGCATTTGCATCCGACGCGGTTTAAAACACTGTTTCACACGTAATACTGGATAATCACATGAACCTTGAAAACATTATTAGTAACGAATCATCAAATACAGGTAAATGTTATTATCCAGGTTATATCTGTCTAAGAAACGTTTTGTCGTCGGAGCACAAAGCTAAATTGCACAACTTTGTGAAGTACGCACACACAGATAAACTGCACAGCTTGTCAGCACGTTACGCACACGAAATAATGGTCAGAGATTGGTCGTGTCGAGACGAAATCTTTTACAGGAATGGTGTGCCTAAGGAGGCTTGTCTTACACAACACGATAATGAAACGGACACTAACATGAACGATTAACACGAAGGTGGCGCAAACTGTAACGTAATAACTATTGCACACGCTCGCTAGGACATTGCACCAATAATGAACTAAGTTAGGTTAGGCAGATAGCCCAGGTTCGGCAGCGGAGATTTAGGTAGGGTTAATATTACATATGGGATTATCAATGTTTTTTAACAACAGGTCACGAAATTACGTCCCGGCGAAGTTTTAGACGAGAAAAAGGTGAGACCGATTGGATCTGGTCAGTTTTAGGTGGACGCTGCTCGCTTTTGCAAAGCATTTTTTGTCTTTTTTTTTATTTTTCTTCTATTGTTGCACACATGACTACACGGACGACTTGTACTGTTAAGGTAGACATAAGTTTCATTTACAGGGAAGATTATTGTGATAATTAGTTTTTTACCACACAATTGTTATTATAGTAACGTTCATATCCCCCATCCCCTACAAATACACGCTTGACAACATATGTCGAAGCAAATCATTGGTTTTTGAAAAAAAAAAATATAAAAAAAAAACGAAAACACAATCTTCCTCTCATACTCTCATTACTTTTATTTTCCCCTTTCAAATAAGCTGCGTCTTCAATAGCTTCCAAAAGAGCTACTTTTAGACCCTTTAGTTGCAATCTTTACAATGTCCAAACTCTTTTACAAATCTTTTTCTTTTTAGATGTTCTCTTTTGAATTAGATCTAGTGACCGCTTTGCCGACCAGCGGGTTTACGATGTGACAGAGCATCGCTGGGTTTGACTTTTTTTTGTTGATGAGTGAAACTAGTAAAAAAAATAAAACAAACAAGTTTCCAGAAGAAATTTGAGCATAAGGAATAATTACAGTCAGATTTTCGAAAATTTCTTTCTGCTCAATCATCTGAAACTTTCAATTCGGTTTCTTTTTATGTATGTACGTTCAGTTGAGAAATTGGTTTCCCTCATCAACCAAGCTTGTTAGTTTTTAGAATGGCTTTACTCAATTTCCAACACCTAACTTTATTTTTTATTTTTCCACTAATATTTTTCTAAATGCACTTGACATTTTATCATCACTTTGACGAGCTACAAATGTATTAAAACAATTCTTTACTGACTCGCATTAACTGCGCGGAACATGTAAATGCTTCGGAAATGTTTTCTCAAACTAGTGGGAAAAACTAATTATAATAAGAAATAATTGATAATTATTATTAATTATGCACATACAAATTCACAATACAAATTAACACATCCACATTTTGACAGTACTACATCTGACACACATACAGAAACACAAAATTATTAACTTTTAAGCACTAAATATCTATTTGTACAGATTTTTATATATGAGCACACTTTTAACAGAGAATGTTTTACTAAAACTTATACTTTTTTTTCAAAAAAGAAACGCGCCAGGCCGGGAGAGTTCGTAGCCGAAGAGGTATACAATGTGTGGAAAACTATTTGTTTAGATTATTTACATGTTATAGAAAGAAATAGACTCGTGGCTAACATAGACCTTTTCAAAGTGATTAATTTCAAAGTGAATAATTACATATTCGTCGTAAATAAAAAAGACTATGCGTCAAAAAGAAAAAACCGTGGCATAGAAGAAATACATCATTATTTTATGTTACATTTCGATTTCAAAAACCGTATTTATGTTTTGTAAATAAAATAGATCCAGTGCTACTAATACCTTGTCATTCTAACATTATATTAAACATTTAATTAGTAGTAAAAACATAATTATGATGACACATAAAATCTATGCATGAATCCTATTAAAATCCAACTTTAAATCAAGAACAGTGAATTTATCGTACAAACAGGATAAATAAATGGATCAATAAATTATAAACGCACTTAACGTGAGATCGTTTAATTTATCGCTGTCGATAAATCTGTGTTCATTAACTCCTAATCCTAATAAAATAACAAAGCGTTTGCGACACCGCACGCACAAGTAACCAACAAATAAAATAATAACTTTATTCAATTTAACGTAATAATAAAAGCCAATATTAATAGCGTGAAGCAAGGTTATTTATTGCGTTATTGTGAAAATGCATGCAGGTATTCAATGTATAGCTTCAGCACCCAATAACTGTTTATAATTTTATTATATTACTATATTCAAAAGTAATATCTATGATGACCTTGAAATACTACTCAAATAATTTCTGACTCTTGAATATTTCGCCTCAATAAATTCAATCATAGATGTTACATGTAATCATTATAAAGATGCCACAAAATGTCTTAAAGATTTTATAGCATTTGTAAACATCACAAAACACAGTATCTAATTATAAGAACAAACTATTCAAATCATGCATTTAGAATATATAGGAACGGAAGCTAAACAAAGATTCTATAATTACTAATGAATTTCATTTGGAGCCAACATTTATGTTTCTATGACGCAAATAAGGCGATAATAATGTCAACTTGGTGACTCATAAAGTAGACGTGAAATACATTAAAGGTTGACACGTTTATAACGTCAAAGTTCCGATGCTAAGCTATGCAGGTGGGCTGGCTATGTAAAACACGAAAAAATAAATTTTCTAGCTATTTATCTAGGATTAGATCTATCATCAACATCACATCAACAATTTCAAGGAGACCATTAATAAAGAACCAATCTTGATAACAGCAATATCTATTTCGGATCCGACAGTAAAATTGATTGAGTTAATAAAATAAATCAAACCTAGAATATTATAGAAGTAAATGATGCTATAGAAGAAATAGAAACTAAAGTAATTAATAAAGAAAGCGCACCTGTTACTGGTGATAACGTAAAGTGAGATGGCGCGGGCTCGAGCGCGCTTAATGAACCACAGTGAGCACAATGCATCGTGCGCCAGGAGAACGCTAGTGGCTGTTATGATTGATTGTTATTAGTATAAATATGACTATAGTAATCAGGCCAAGAGCGGAGCCACTGTTCTTGAAACGTTCTCACCCTTAACTGCCTCAACTTGCCAGAAAGACTGAGTTATGTCCGTCGCATATTGTTAAAAAGATATACGTCTCGATATATTGATTGGTGCAACTAATGTTGACACCTAAAATAGAATGCAAAAGATTGATTGCCTTAATTGAACCGTAAATTATATTGGTGGCAATGTAATGACAATATGCATTAAAGCATTTAAAATAAACATTAGTTATTGAACAGGCGAGGACAAGATGAATAATCAAGACGAGAAAAAACTAGATGGCGCGGTAGATTTCAGAATAACATAAGCACTTATGAAAGTTTTAACTATTACCACTAGCACTATAGATATTATTCAAACAACACTAGAAAATACAAGTTATATAATTAAAAAAGTTATAAAATCAAATTGAAACAAAGAGTTCAAATAAATTAAGAAACTGTTACTTGAAATGCATTCTTTATGACATCAAACAAAATAAAGATGAATATAAATAAAAACAAGGACAGTCCAAAAATAGAAATTTAGCAAATCTTTGATTGACATAATGGTCGAATAGGAAATAACTAAAATGCGCGTGGGCAGACCACGGGCGACTGAATAGTGGGTTGGGACAGAACCGCTCCATCAGAAAAATTTGGCAAGGGTGATGAAGCCAATATATTTGGCAGTTAGTTCCTCAAATTAATCTTGACATAGACAAGTATAACTGTTCCTCGAGAAATTTCTAATCTTAAATTGTATGTACTCATCAAAACTTAATTGAAAGGATCCTATCGTCATAAGTAAATCTGTTGTTTTTACTTTTAAGTATAAGCTTAGAGACGTACCCGGTTTTGTACTGCATTTGAAGCTCGCACAAAAAAGGCAACGATAGCACGGGATAACACTAGCAAAGCGACAGACAACATTCAATTGCCTGCGTTAAAATTTGTCGGCTCGACAATGATGCAGGCGCTCTCGCCACGAACCCACTTGCCAACTATGGCAACCATGTGAACAGAATGCATTAATACCAGGGTGCCAATCAATCTTTCGATCTTCTTGCGCAACCCCTCAATCTAGTATTATTTATTAATCTAGACAAACACGCGCACACACTTTATCTCCTCGAGACAACTGTTGTTTGGCTGTGACACCCAACTGATTGTTTTAATATTGACCTACGTCATACAATGTGGTATCTACAGTTATTATAGCCAAGGCAGGAGTTCGAATCATACGCAGTAGGTCAGCGAAATCCCATTGACCTTAATTACAGGTGTCAATTCAAAAAAAATGCGTATAATTAATCATTGAAGCGAAACCGAGAGCTTCCTCGGTTCAAAGCCAAACAGCGGAGGGAATACGGCGCATCACTGGCGGTGATAACTTACGCATATATTTGCAGCAACGTTCAAGAACATGCTGCACGGATGGCTCACCTTAATCTGATAATTAATTGTATTGGTCTGCTGATTTGTGCTGTGCACAAATAGCCGCCAACCGCCCCCGCACCCCTCCTTTGCCAGGCGACCATGTCTACACGACCCCCTCTTCAGTCTTTTGACATTCGCGCCCATTTTTGCATGGAACGACTAACGAATTGCCCTAAATCGAAATTTCACTAAACGACTCCAAAATAAAACAACAAAAAAAACGACAAAACAAGGTGTAACACTTAGAAAGTAAATATAATTTAATAGCATTTAATTAGAAGCTTTTTTTCATAAATATGGATGATCCAAATATGCATGAAAGGAAAGAACTTTTGATAATTTTGAAAATAGTTTTAAGTGTTAATGATAATGACGTATAGACGTAAAATAAGACTGTGATATAGTGTGATGCAGTTATAAGTAAACTTTTAATTTTTTATACTCTAAACGAGGATTCGATTATTTTGTGGCATCAAAGTGATTATATGTGATTAACAATGGCAGCGGTTGCTAAAAAACCGAGCGCTGCCTTACCTAAACCCGCACCTGGTGGTGATCCGGTAAGTATGAAACTGCTTCTGTTCTATGTATTACATATCCCGGAAATATCAGAGGTCATTAAAAACTTTCAGGAAGTTTTTTAATATGATTGTGGTTCTGTGTGTATATTGCAGTATCTGCTAAATTTTTCTAGATTTCTCCAGTGAAGGCAAAAATCCATCAGCTTTGACATAGTTTTATAAACTTGATTCACTATTCCAGAATCGAAAGTTAAAATTATTTTGAAATAATTCTGAATTATGAAGCTCCACTAATGTGGTCATAAATCAGTTATTATGAAACACCTGTTAATTATTTCATTTAAATCAAATGCATTCCAAGAAATTCATAATTTAACGCCTACTGCGCTCCATTTTAGTTAATCAAACACTGTGTTGCATAAGCAATATATCTTTCAGTTGGATAGCTAATTAATATTGTACAATAACTTTTGTAATAGTTAATGAAATAATAGGAATATCTGAAATGAAATTATTAATTTCTTTGACCCAAATCTAAGTTTAAAGTTGCTGTTCAGACGCTGTCACGTCTCTCATTTCCTTTTGCTTTAAACTTTTCTAAATTTGATTGCCCACGTTATATATCCGAGCAAATTCTTCTTGTGTTTTGCAAAAATTTAGATTATCAACAATTTCGACTTCCGCTATAGTCCCATTCCCTAATACTCAGGACTTTAACTATTTGGTCAATTTATGCGTTCCATCTTCACCTACCGCTATAGTGATTGTATACGTGACGGTATGTAATGTCTATGACCTACATTGTTTTCTTTTATCATACAACATATTAATCACGTCAGTCAAATGACGTAGAAGATGATTTGGCACACAAGCTATCAGGAAGATCAACACGATCATAATAACGATAAATCTTCATGAAAACCAATAACTCAATCAAATTCTATTAAGGACAAGATGTGTTCTGTTTTTACTGTTCTTGTATAGGAAAGCGTGAAGATATGTAAGAGTACACTTGCGCTACATTTGTCAGGAAGTCCAGTATTGTCAGGCCATTTGGCTAACGCTCATAACGGAGTACAACTGTCATAACATTCTAATGTATCATCCATTTTACCAAGCAGTTAGCAACCAAGCAATATTTCAATCTATATCGGACTAGACCATCTTTAAGGTAATGTTTTAATGACCTTTGATTTACCATTTGTTTCACCATCAGCATTAAGCTTTATTCAAGTCTGTTAGTTTCAATATAACGAGATTTATCAAATCCGCAACTTTCAAATTTTTTATTAATGTCAAAAACATTTCCAAGTATATTGACTTCGTAACAAATCTTTATATTTATGGTGAAGCCAATGATGAATATAAATGTTTTAAATATTCTGTCAATGTATTTTACTACCTATACATATAAATATAAAGAAGTTTAACTTATCAATGTTTATAATACTCCCTTTTCTGTATTTTTTTTTAACTTCTACCGAAACATATAAAGCAAATGGACCGTTTATTTTAAATATTTAGCTTAAAGTAACACCCGTAGCATTTATTTACGTATATTTTAATATTTTCTGTTTTATTTAAAAACTTCAAGGCCCATTTGCTCTACAATATTATTCGTTGATTTCAAAGTGATTAACCCCAAACAAAAAGAATATGAGATAAAAATGTGACTCACATGTTACTCTGATGATATAGCGACGAAAATCCGGCGATGCGCGAAGACCGTCGGTGCAGGATCTTGAAGACCTCATCAATAAGCCGTCAGTGCCTCTCAAACCTATTGGTTCTGGAGGACCCCCGGTTATCGTTGATGTTCAAGAGAGTTACTCTGCTGTTGAGGGTAAGAAAATCTTTCTTAGATATTCTATAACATTTCTAGGTTGATTATATAATTACTTAGCTTTTGAGATTGTTGATAAATTTTAAAGTGCCGTAATGAAACTCTACTCCAGGTCAAGGACAATTGTGTATCAGTATAATTAAATTATATTGTCTGAGAAACTTTACTTATATCGTATCTTTATCTGACACCTAGACCAAACTGGCTACCTCACGGTACAAGTGGAGGGTAATCCAGCACCCACTTTCAAGTTCTACAAGGGTGTGGGAGAGATCATCGAAGGAGGCCGTTTCAAGTTCAACACCGATGGTGAAACTGGTCTCATCACTCTTTGCATGAGGAAGGTCAAGCCCAATGATGAGGGCAAATACAAGGTTGTGGTCAGCAACATTCATGGAGAGGATTCGGCTGAGATGCAGCTTTATGTATCCGGTAAGTCTGGACAAAAATATTGCTATATGTGTTTAAAGAGTTTACACTTGAGACGCAGCAAGATTAACAGCAAATTATGTGTTGTCTCTAATGGCGTAGTAAAGATCAAACATTCCTGACAATACTCGCCAATCAACAACAAAAATATTATCACCACTTAATCACGCCTGCAACTATTGGCATTTAAAGTCACATAAATAACAATAATGTTCCTGCAGACTCCAGTGGCATGGACTTCCGTGCCATGCTCAAGAAGAGGAAGTACGCCAAATGGGGTGAAAAGAAGGAGGACCCTGATTGGGGAGACCTCAAGGAGACTGAAAAGCCAATTCCACCGTTGAAGAAAGTGGAAAAGGTAAGGTGTATCTTCTTTTCAAAAACTCAACAGATATTGATGAAATTGATAAACCAATCAACAACTATTATTGGACTATAGAAGCTGGTGATATAAACGCTATATAAAATGATATAAATAAAACTGAATATAAAAATAATGACGCAAGGCAATGCAGATCAAAATTAGATCTAAACACCGTGCTAAAAATATATTTATTTAGACTTGTATCAAGATTTCTACATTGTCTTGCAGTCTATTTAAAATTATTTATAAATGACTAGACAGCTCCATCGGGCTAATAATACATCCAAATATGGAGTTCAAAGAACTGCCTAAGATTGTTTTTAATATGTTTCATAACTTGTGAATAACAAATTATAGATATTGTATATTCTACGCTATGAAGCCAATGCTTTCAGGTAGAATATCAAGTAGCATGCAACATGATAATAAAGATATAAGTTTTAGTCAGCTTCCATTTAGCACTTTATTAACTTCAGTTACGGGATATCTTGATGCAATTGATCGACGAATTATATCCTGATTCATATTTCCAGATAACTATTAATAATTTTCTCATTCCATATTCTGTTTAGCGACGATATATTCCATTCTATTAACCGAAAATTCATGCTCATCTGTTGCATCAAGAATTTCAACTAGAAGAGCTTTTTATAAAAATGTTGTATAACTCTGTTTTGAGTTATTTAATGATGTTAACTGAGCCTATTTTTTTTAGTATGTTAATGTTCTAATATTTTTAATTATCTTTAATCTATATGCATCATGACATTCAATTCTTAGGGCTTAGAAACTGGATATTTCGAGGAGGACGGCTTCATAGTGGTCATTTCTGAAGGGTACGAGATGGGTAGATTCCCAGCTGAGAGGAGATCATCCTTGAACTGGAACTGGGTCAAGGTCATCAGTATTTTAAAATATAGCATCATCGTTCATTCCATCTTACATTTCCAGTTTCTCTATATTACGAAATAGCTACTAACAAAAACCTAATGTATCAATGTGAACTTCCGAAAACGGAATATGTATAATAAAGATTATCTAATTTAATTTCGGAATCTCATTTAAATAAAATTTTAATATAATGGGCATAAAAATACCCAGTGAACGGTATAAGCATTGTTATAGTTGGCTTTCTAACCATCGATTTCAATCGATATTTGCTATAAAATAAAAAGTTCTAAGCATGCACTTAAAAAGAGATCCTAATATTATTAAATTTTAATCTTAAAAATAAATAAATCGAAATGTCAAAGTTACGTCAATGTAACGTAAGCTGTTTACATAATAAGTGCTATAGAAACCTACTAGAAATATTGATTTAAATGAACAATGGCCGGATGGTACTTTAATAAGATTTTTCCATGGTTTTCTATCCGTGCTGGATCAAATTATGTAAGCAAAGCAAAATATAACATACTTAATATATATTTCAAAGCACATAGATAACTATGCCTAACTCACTGTTTCAATCATGTTTCATAAAGCTTCCTAATTATTTAGCTTAATATCAATTTCAAGTTAATCTCGATTCTGCTGCTCTGTTGTAACATAACTATTAAAATTCTAGGGTATCTATGACATAAGGAGACGAATGTCTCTGCCTGAAATAATACCTGATTGGCCCGAATTGATGGAGGCTGTCAAAATAAAGGTTCGATAAAAAGGAAAGATAAAAAGCTAAAACAATAAAGGGATTTTTTAATCATTTGAAATCTTCTACTTTTAACAAACATGATATAGATTAATACTGAATACCCTGAAACTCAACTAAGGCATTTGGCAAACATGTATTTCAAATGGTCAGAAAATAACTTCTAAATAATGATTGAGATTAAAACCACGAATGATAAAATTACTAAACTTAAATACACCTCTTCAATTACTTACCTCAACAACCCATAATGAAAAACAGATACGACAATTCAAAAAAAAAAAAGTAGTTTAATTTCTTGATAATGTTACTATCAAAAGAGTTCAAAAGAAATGTTAAAAAGTTGACGTTAGTAATTATAGAGCGATATAAATAAACAAATGCATTAAATTGAATTTTAAATTAACAAAGGGTTTTGTATCACCACTTCATGTTTCTATAACTTGAACATGATTTTCAGGCAATGTAAGTGGAATGAATTTGATGACTATTGTTATTTTTGAATTGGTATCCACTATGTTCAATTGCAGGTCTATTTTGACGTCGGATTGAAGAGCTTCTATCACGTCATTTTTATCAAAATAATTATATTCCTCATTATTTACTTCATTAATTTCAGCTGATGCATCCGGTGTTACGCAGATGTTGGAATTTTTTAAATTATGTTGATTATAAGGCATATGGCATTATCGTAATCAACATTTGTATTTTTGATTGTATCTTTAGTACATTTGATATAGGACAACCTACTTCATTTTTAAGAGTCTTGATCATCCCTTTTCGCGAAGTATAAGACGAATCACTAAGAATAAATGGATATTTTGTAGAGATCCCATAATAGAAGACCGTCACTGGCTGAACTGATCCCGGATTGGCCGGTGCTACACTCGTTCAAAAGAGACGAGGTTTGACAGCAACGTCAATAGACACAATGCATCTTGAAGTGTAATATCACGAAATGCAAATTATTTGTCGCACAGCAATGTGTCCCACGGATATCTGTATGATCTTATAATTTGGTTGAATTATTACAGAAAGTCTTGCATTAATGTCTGCTATAAACTATTGAACATAGTTAAAACTATAACTGAATAAATGACTATTCAATAATTTCTTCGTTTCTTAAAACAGCAACCAGATTTAACTCAGTCTTCTTACAAGCTCTTATCTTGTGAATGATGTAAATACAAACTGTTACTACATATCAATCTTCTTTATGATGTTACAAATAACCAACTCTTCCTGTCGTATTAAATATTTTGGCTTTAAGAATAAACTTAGCAGATATTCGTGCAGGAATGTTTCAATGATTTTTTCAGATTATTTGATCAACAGCGACGTGGTCACCGACTAGTCAGTCCAGCACATCTTTGGTACTCTATTCTTCTATTCTCTTCTTAAGCAATTCTTCTGTGCACATCTTCGTCAATATTTTACTAGCAGCACAGCGCACCGGTTCAATATTCTATGCACAGTGACTTCAATGTTCCAGTATAAATATAATCCTTTCAAAAATGATGAATGCTGTAGATTAGTTTTCTTAAATGTATTGGAAAAAAATGTATTATCTTTGTACAAAAATTCATCATTTTTGTTCGGTCAAATGTATACTCCTTAAGATAAACGTATAAATAAAATCACGCCCACTTTTGCACATGTTTTAAAAGAAATATATAGAAATTCCAATTTCTGTACAATAGCATGGAGTTCACATGATTGTGTGGGTGAAGGTGATAAAAGAATGGCTGACGAATCTAACGCCTCGGATACTACATACGAGTTCAGTTGTTTTCGTTGATTTTTTGCACTTTGAGTTACTGTTCGCTCGAGACGTTGACAGCGGTGAGGAGTGAGACAGGTTTCTTGATGGTCAGCACTCAAAGCTTTTGTATGAAGAGCACATTTTTGTGTTTTGCACTCTTCCGTCTCATGTCGGAACAGGTATATTTATGTCCAACGGACGTTATTTTCAGAAACAAGAGTCATTCTTGAAGCCCCTCGTAGATCAATTCGCGAAAGAAGGCAAGGATAAGAAGGTTACATTCGAAGCCATCTTTACTAAACCAAATTCGAAGCCGAAGTGGTACTTCAGGAAAGATGTAAGTAAAATGTTTCAAATACGAACCTTTATACATGGTCTTGGTGTAACTATACTATAATGCCCACTAAAATATTCACAGGAACTTTTCCCCGGGTCTAAGTACAAGATGACAAATGAAGGAGACTCCTACAAACTCATCATCATGGCCCCGAAGGTCGAAGACACGGGTAAAATTACCATTGAAATCGGCGGTATCACTTGCACTGCTTTCTTGCAAGTTGACGAACCTGACCCAACCTACACGTTTACCAAGCCACTGAAGAAGACTACCAGTGGCTACACGAAGCACGAATGCGTCTTGGAATGTACCGTCTCTAACAGCCTCGCTATCGTTTCCTGGTGGAAGGGAGAAGAGAAGATAGAAGATGGTGAAATATACCAGATCTCTAAGGACTTGTCAGGTGTTTGCAGGCTACTCATCAAGAGCTGTAAGTTCGAAGATGCTGGCAAATACTCTTGTAGGATCGAGAAGCAGCCTGACAAGACCGAGACTGAGGTCAAGATTGTGGGTAAGTAGAATAAAGCGTTATAATTTTTAAGAAAGAAATAATTTAAAATTATGAATACATTATCACTGGTATCTGTTTAATTTTCAGAATACCCATACAAGTTCACCAAGGTACTTAAATCGCAACAGGCGATTGAGAAAGATACCATCACGCTCATTTGTGAGCTGGATGATGCCGGTGGTGACGTGAAATGGTAAGAAGGTTTCACACGACGAATTTCTTAATAGGAACTAACTCCAAGGCCTAGAGGTGGCGACACAAAACTGAATCAATATAACATGAGATCTAAACATAACTATGAGTCCTACTCACTTTTTAGAGAAACATATAGTAAATAATAATTGTTATATTATTATGTGATTGAACTTCCTAATGTTTTGCTCTATTTCTTCACCAGGTTCAAGAACGACGAGCCTCTGAAGGTAGACAAGCGCATCACGGTCGTGAAGGAGGGTCGCAAGCGCAAGGTAGTGATCAAGGATGCCAAGGTCACTGACGCTGGTAACTTCAAGTGTGTCAGTAACGCCGATGAGACCGCTTGCGAATTGATTGTCAATTGTAAGTTTTTTGTTATCATCAAGTATTAGATTTACAAAAATATCATCTTAGATTTGTTTATAATATTTTAATCTGACTTGTCTTTTAGTCTATAATCCCGGTGCACAAGATTTGAATATTTAGGTCAATTCTGCACAAATTCTAATTAATTATATCTGGTCTCATGCAATATTTTAGATTTTTGTAGACGTCAATAAACCAAATAATGATTTGAATGGCGTCGGCAACTGATTAATTTCCATAATGGGTTATTATTGTGACACATCCTTCCGTATGAATGCCAAACACACAAAATGGGCTTGTTTATAATAGTCCATTGTTTGGGACAACTAGACCTAAACTTTACCTAGCAATTCATCCCAAATCTAAACATTCTTAAAATAGTTCTGGAGCGGAACAGTCGTTTACTTCGTCACAATGTAGTCAATCATGAAGTTTGGATTTTTCGAAATATATAAAATGGTGTTTTGTATTTCAGACTCGAATCGCTTCAATAAGAAGTTGAAGGATACAGAAGCAATTGAGAGGGACAAGGTTGTTCTAGAAGTAGAGTTGCAGGACCAGACTGCGGAAGCAGTTTGGTCTTTCAATGGACAGCCTATTGTGCCCAATGAAAGGTGAGCCTTTAATTACTTTCAATGATTGATGTTTTTGCAGAAAGTTCCATTTAAGTAATTTTTTTTAAAAGCAAAACTTTCGGCAAAATCACACTCTTTATGAACTTCCAAATGAATTCCATTCAAATCTCTAACTCATAAAATAATCTTTGAATTTCATCAGGATTGAAATCAAGAACCTGGGTGGTGGTAAACATCAGCTCATCTTTAACAAGTTGGAGATGGAAGATGATGGCGAGATTCTTTGTGAGTCTGGCAAGCTAACCTCATCTTGTAAGCTGACCGTCAAGAAAGGAGAATCCAAACCCTCTATTGAATGTCCGGACGAGTTCTGCGGACCCCATGACAGGCCTTTTGTCATTGAGGTGCCTTATAAAAGTGAGTTTTGAAAGACAGTTTTGATATTCACTTGTTGGAATATTTCATTTTGAATTTAACCATACTTTTATAAATATCGCGGTTGTATACTAACAATGACTTTTGCAGTTTCCGGCACCCGCCAAACACCAATTGAAGCTAAACTATGGAAAGACGGTAAAGCACTGCCTGCCAAAGAAGTCGAGGCAGTTGTTGAACAAGAAAAGGTTCTTTTCAAGTTCAAGAAACCCACCAGGGAAGGATCTGGCAAATACACGATCAAACTATCCAACGCCCAGGGAGAAGACTCAAAGGATGTCAGCGTTATCATGCAGAGTGTCCCATCTCCACCCCAGGATGTGGCTGTTGCCGAAGTTTTCCAGACTTCATGTATTGTTGCCTGGAAGGCTCCACAAGACGATGGTGGTTCACCAATCGCCAAATATGTTATTGAGAGACAGGTAAGGCAAATTAAAAAAAAAAAAATTCTTGATTTTTTCATAATCATGTGGTGCTTAATACATCTTCTTTATCCAGGACATGTCACTCAAAGCAGGATGGGACAACGTTGCTGAAGTGGCAGTTGGCCAACCGCTTAAATACAAGGTCGAGGACCTTATTCCGAAGAAAACCTACAAGTTCAGGATTCGTGCTGTTAACAAGATCGGTTCCAGTGAACCTGGTCTTTTCGGCAAGCCTGTGCTGGCTAAGGACCCATGGGGTAATATACCAACTTTAATATATACGTCGTTGTAATACTTCTTCAGGTTTATCATTGTTTAAAATGTGGAACTTTGAGTTTAACAGTTTTTGTATTGCCTCGTAGACGAACCATCGAAGCCCAAGAATGTGGAACTTTCCGACTGGAACAAGGACCGTGCAGACCTCAAATGGCAGAAGCCTGAGAACGATGGCGGAGCACCAATTACTGGTTACGTCATCGAATACAAGGTTCGAAACTATTCTTTAGTCCTTTCCATTTTGAAAATTATTTTCAAAAGCAAAAGACTTCTTTACCGAAATTTTTATTTATCTGATATTATGTTGTAACAGCTCAGTATCTATACCTACTATCTTCATTTACAGGAGAAATTCGGCAAGGACTGGGTAACCGGTAAGGAGGTGCCTGGTGACTGCTTGGCAGCCACTCAGGATGGCCTCAAGGAAGGCTGCACCTATGAGTTCAGGGTTCGTGCCATCAACAAGGCTGGACCTGGAGAGCCTAGTGACGCTACTAAGCCAATTGTTGCTAAGTGCAGATTCGGTAAGTGGATGTAGAATTCGAAATCTGTTTTTGTTAATAACGACACAAGGTGACTTGAATAAGATTAAAAGTTTAAGGGTTGATCAATGCGCTGGGGCCTTACGAGAAAGAGGGATGGAGCGATACACCCTCTTCTTTAAGGTTAGAGGTCATTAGGCTCTTAATAACCTAGTGGGCCTCACCATCAACGATTGCTCACTGTTTACCATCAGGTGGGATCGCAGTCAAGCACTAGTTTATATCAACCAAAAATACTATATAGCTCCACCCCTTTAACAGCCCCTTCCTAAGCTTATAGGCCAATGGTTTTCAACCTAGTTTGACCTTAAACAACTTTGAGTGCTTTGTTGTAGCCAGAAGTACAGAAGACTTTAACTATATATGTTTATCTAAACCTGTAAAGCACACCTGTCATCTTTATAATCAAAAGTATTGAGAAATATCATAGAAAAAACACTATATTTGTTACTTTCAGTTAAAATGTTTGTTTTAAACCTTTCGCAAACTATATTTTTGCTCTTGCGGACCACAAAACCTTCGCAGACAAAAGTTTGGAAATCACTGGCTGTTAGACGATTTAAAAAAAAAATGATTTTAAAGTGTCATTGAAGGGATTGAGGGAGGCCTTTGTCCAACATTGGGACAGTATAGGCTAGATATAATAAATAATAGTAATTATAAAGGGTCTTTGATACCACAATGCGTGATGGTAATACTCAATGTCCAGCTAACGTTTGAGGATTTTTTACTTATGTATCAAAATATCTTACAGTCAAGCCTTACATCGTTGGCGAGGGTCTCCAGAGCATGATCATCAAGAAGGGCCAGGTGATCACCTTCGACATCAAGTACGGTGGTGAGCCTGAACCCGAAGTCAAATGGATGAAGGGAGAAGAGGTAAATATTGGTTCTTTCTTTGTTTTAAGTTTCTTTATTAAACAAAGTTGCACGTAGGTACATTTTGATAAAAGTGCAGAAAGTTTGCCATTGTGACTGAGGCAGTATTCACCCGAACCTCGGAGAGGGCGTTATGGAGCCGAGGGCAGCAGTGACAAATTTTCACGTGTATCAAACGACGTTTTTCAATACACATACGAAGACATAAATAATCGGGTGTTTAATGTTTCTGCGGATCTGAAGAAATTAATGAAGATTTTTACAATGTGAAGATACATTTTAAGATCCCATTTCATAATTTGAGGATACATTTTTAATAAAACTTTTTATTTCTTCCCTCAAAAAAGAAACGCGGCAAGGCGTACACGGAGAAGGTTAGATAGTTGGATCTAGATGTTGTATCGCATTTATATGTTCTAAACATAAGCTCATACACTTTTCTCTTTTATTCTATTCTACAAAATGTGCTAACACAACTATACAATATACTTGATACAGATTGTATGTGTGGTGGTAATTTGAACGAAAAAAAAAACAAATTTCCGTTCCATTTCACTTTAAAATTTAACTTTTTTTTCTTTCAATTTATCATCACCACGCAAAAGCAATATTTTACATTGTTCTTGGACAACAAACACACAATGTAATTGGCTTTGAAAATTATGCTTTCGATGTTGTAACTAAACGTTACTATTTATTAACTAGAAATTATTCTGATTGGCTCAAAAGCACCAAACTTATGTAGATGCACCTGTATAAGTTTGATCAAAAACCAACAAGGACAAACAAATTTTTTTCACAATATTTTCTCACCAACACTTTTCTATTTTTTACTGTGATAACATTCAGCATTACGACGATTTCGTCGGGTGCTGGCAACACATAACATTCTAACACTATCAACTGGTCGCAAGATTGCACCTTGGCACGTAAAAAAAATGTTTTTTTTTTAGATTATGTTTTACAGGATTGCGTCTGATATCACCATTATCTATCATGGTTTTAATACATTAACATCACTACATTTTGTCTTTGTTTTTAGAAACGGACATGTGTAACACCACTTTTACATTTATGTGGATACATGCTAGGCTATATCTGACAGGTTAGGTCTGCACAGTTATACCTGTCAGGTAAGCTTGTATGGAAACCTGCATTGTTGTGCATCATACACGCTCCGGTTTACCTGTACAACTCAACTGTACAGGCAAACCTGTCAGGTATACCCTAGCGTGTATGGCGGGCGTTACATCTAAAACAAATACCCTCTTTTTCAAAAGTTAATTTTTGCTCGGATCAAAAAGAAATAATTGGAAAGAGGGTAGTTCAACGGTTTACCCAACGCGGTAGTAACTGATAGACTCAGTTCCTACCGCGTACGCCAAATGGGACCGGGAAGACTCGACGGAGAAATGTATTTTTTTGTTGTTGTGATTATCCACAACAACAAAAAATACATAGAACAAAGATTTAACTTTACAAACAAAGTACAGTGCATTACAACTCGCAACAGCACTTCATAAAACATTTACTTATCTCAAGTTCGCGTCACCACCACACTAACGCCATCAAAATTGAACATTATCAGACGCGATCCCTTTACTACCTTATACTCATACTACTATGCCGTAACAGGAAGTATTTGATGATGGTGACCGTATCACCATTGACAAGTACGAGAGGAACACCGTGCTGACAGTCAGGAGGACCGCCAGAGCTGACAGTGGAAAGTACAAGCTTGTGCTCACCAACTCATCGGGCACCTGCGAGAGCATTGGCGATGTGGTTGTCTTGGGTAAGTGATACTTTCAGTCCTGATACCTACTTCTCAGCAGAACTAGGTACTCTAATTGTCTGATTTCGAGATTGTATTATCATAAATATTATGTGGGTACTTATAAAACATTATTGTATTTTAGACAAACCAAATCGCCCGAATGGCCCGATCGAAGTTGTGGATATTCGCGCCGAAAAGGCGACTGTCAAATGGCAGAAGCCAGACGACTGGAAGGGATCCGATATCACCGGATACACTCTCGAGAAAATGGATATGGTAAGGAACTGTTGCAAAATTATACATAAAGATTTTTTTTTATTTAGGCTCATACGTCGGAATATTGTACCTTTAAAATGTGTTTCACTAAAACTGCCCTAATTTCTCACAGGATACTGGAAACTGGGTACCGTGTGGTGAAACAGGCCCTGAACCTACAGAGTTCCAAGTAAAGGGTCTTACCCCGAACCACAAGTACAAGTTCAGGGTACGCGCTGTCAACAAGGAGGGCGAGTCCGAGCCATTGGAGACTGATGGCTTCATTGTCGCCAAGAATCCTTACGGTAAGAAATACGACTTGAGTAGGTAGTTATAAGGGCAAAATAAAATCTGATTTAGTCAACACTTATTCAATAATCATGGTTGATTAAGAAATCTTGATCATTGTGTACTAATCATTGAATTATAAAACAAGGGTTTTTTGTATATCAATGGTACTAATAGAAGAACCTCATAAAAAGTATTGAATATAAGTATTTTTAAATGATTAAAATATTGTACAAAATTCCCAAGTCGGTTGACTTTTTAGACAAATTATACATAATATTCACCCGATTTATTCACCATCGTTCAAAACACAGAACAGAAATATTCCGTGTTTCAAAACGAAACGCAACTACAACAAACGTCATTAATTTGACAGTTCGAAACCCGCTATTTTCAAAATTTTGATAGTCGTTTGTTTTTTCAAACAAACAGTACGACGGAATTTTACCTTTTTGTGATTTTGTCTGTATTTTAACAAGTGGAAAGTTTAGTGGCTGTTTTAATCATTCGCAAATTGATTCGTAATGGATATTCTGATGTAAAATTGATGTAGTTTTGTGTCTTCCCAACTCGACGATGAAATCACCTATAAACATCGGTTTTCATATCATTTTATCACTTAAAATGCTCAATATTACCTTGATGTTCTCCTGTAGACCCACCAAAGCCGCCTGGCAAGCCTACAATCACCGATTACGACAACATGTCGGTGACTCTGCAATGGGAGCCACCATCAGACAACGGTGGACGACCAATCCTTGGATATGTCGTGGAGATGAAGGACAAATTCTCTCCAGACTGGATTGAGGTGAGAATAAAAATATGATGCTAAAACAAAACCGTGCTAGGTTTTGTTTCCGTCCAAGATTTAGTAGGTTGGTAATCTGCAAGTTCTCAAAGAACACTAAACAGATTCTAAATTCAAATTCAAGTTTGATACCTCACAACAATGAATTATTTTTACAAAGTTAGGATAAGCCATAGCGCGTACTGGTGACTTTTTGACAAAAAAGTCACTGACGTGCCTGTGAACCCAACATGTAGTGCGCGCAAAGACTTGAAAGTTACAAAAAATGGGTAGAAAAATTATTATCACCGTGACAGAAGTCCCCAGTTCATAGCACGAACTGGGGACTTCCAACTTCTAAGTGTCCAGTCACCAGCATTTTGAAAAACTCCCACTAATGCTGCAATGAACATAGCCATCTGGACCACCACCTCAAAATAAAAAAATAAATTTAGAAGAAAATGTTGATTGATGATGTTGAATGATTTTAAGTTTTTTTTTTATTATTATTAGATGTAAGTACGAGTAAGATTGTGTTTTTTCTG
Source organism: Mythimna lalbum (assembly GCA_949319445.1). Lineage (NCBI taxonomy): Eukaryota > Metazoa > Arthropoda > Insecta > Lepidoptera > Noctuidae > Mythimna > Mythimna lalbum. The sequence continues at coordinate 6,189,020 of OX439371.1, read as the reverse complement.
TTTGTTATGTTAGTTATCTTATTGTTTGTTATCTTATTTTAAACATTACAAGCTAATTTGACAAACCTAATAATTAATTAAAGGAATTGATTTGCAACGTCTCATGCTCTGACAATGTTTACTTCATACCTCACAACTCTATCCACAGGTTGTAAAAACAAATGACACCAAGACCGAGTACAAGGTCGAGGGTCTTAAAGAGAAGATGGTGTACCAATTCCGTGTGAAGGCCCACAACAAGGCTGGAGTCGGTGAAGCCTCACAGCCCACTGAAAACCATCTCTGCAAGCACAAGAACTGTAAGTATGAGTTTCTTATTTCTTATTATGTTGCGGAAAACTGTATCAGCATCTTTTCATCTCCCGTTACTTGAAATCACTGCTCTTGGAGAAAATATTTATGATGAATTCCTAATTTTTTTTTATTTTTCTTAAACTCTCAACGGAATCAAAATTTATAAGGTTGCTTCCCGTTGGCCCAGTGTTGTATACTTAATGTGGGTACTTGTCAAATCTTATTGACATAATAAGATTGACTAAGTAGTGGGTAGATGATTTTTCTCAGTTCACATTTGTACTGGTTCAAATACGGTGGTTTAATGGACATAACACCCAGGATCCTAAAATTTTGCAATGTAACGGTTGTGGTACAGTAGTTTAGTCCAGCTCCCCTAGCCAAATAACAACCGTTTCACTTGCGTCGAACGCTTCGAGTTGACTTTGCCGCCAATTCTTTTGTTCTGACCACGTGACTGAGCTTTGAAATGGCGTCATCCACGTACATTTGAAGCTTTCTACTAGCGTTAAACATTGCAGATTAGCAACTTGGCTAGGGGTACTGGTATTTAGTTTATTCTATTCTACTCTCACGCGGGTGAAGCCACAGGCGGAAGCTAGTTATTCCTATTCTTGTTAATCTTCAACAGTGAAGCCACGCATCGAGCGCAGCACATTCAAGTCAGTGATCATCAAGGCTGGCCGCACTCACAAGTGGTCTGTGGATATCATCGGTGAACCTCCACCGGAGACTACTTGGTAAGTAATAGAGATAAACACAACTACAACATGGTTTTTATAAAACCCAAAATTAGTGCCCTGAAATGGCACGATGGGGTCGCAGCATACCAAGAAGGCGATCGCGGGATGACTTAGATACAGGTATCGGCATGGATCTTGAACGCTCGGCGTCAGAGTGGGGATCGCTTTGCGCATTCCATACATTGGCGAGCCAATCGTCGACATTGTTAGATACATGCAGCAAGCGCAGGGAACGAATCATGATTTCTCTCGGCGGGTTTGTGAGAATGTTTGTAACACCTTCACGCTGAAACGGCTAAACGGACTAATCTATACTCTGTTCAAAAAATTATGAAAACCTTTTATTACTCTCCATTTAACCGATTTTGACTTTTATTACGTTGGTGACATGACAAATGATGGCTGCAGTAAATAGTTGGTATTGTAACCACTTTTTTGCTTTTAATGTGATCCTTATGCCTACGAAATAGAAGTTAAAATCGGTTGAACAGACAGTAAAAAGGTTTCTTTACATTTTTATAACGTAATTAACGCGAATAGGGTATAAGTTTGAGTAATTATAGTAAAACTCCGTTTCTAACGACCTCTTCCCCTCAGGTCATGGCGCGATAACATCAAGCTAGTGAACACAGAGCGCATCAAGATCGAAAACAAGGAGTACCACACCGACTTCACAATCGTGAATGCGGTGCGCCGTGATACTGGCAAATACAAGCTGAGGGCCGAGAACTGCAACGGCTTCGATGAGGAGACCGTTGAGCTCACTGTGCTGAGCAAGCCTAGCTCGCCTAAGGGTAAGTTGATACAATTTTTTTATATTTTTTAGGCTCACTCACAACCACCATCTTCATGATGAGAAAGAGGGATAAAGCTATACACCATAAATAGCTCCATCCCTTCTTTATAGGTTTATAGCTAAGAGGCTGACTCTGGCAGTTGGTGTCTCAAAGCGTATTCATCACACTTTAGCTGTCAACTGATTCCAAAAAATCCACCTTACCGAATTTCGGCCATGGCGGCCATTTTAGTGGATAGCCATCGGTGCGGAATATATTACAGTGAAGACGTGTGTGTGAAAACCCAAGCGTACTCTCTTTTGGACCGCTACGCAGTTGAGCTTGTTTGCCGACTACACTTAATCTGATCTACCATGTCCAGGATGTGACTGATGGCCTAATTTTAATACCATCAATCAACGTCACTGATTGGGCATTAAATAGTACCTTCAGAAAACAAAAAAATCAAAGTGTCGTTAGACATAGCGCGCACTGGTGACTTTTGTGGCTGTGACAATAATTTTTCTACCTTCAGTCTTCAAGTGCACCCACATGTTACGTTCATAAGCACGGCGACTTTACGTCATAAGTCACGGTGACAAAAGTCAGCAGTAGCGCGCACAGCTGGCTTACAATTCCAGTACTCTCAAGAAAACGACATGAAAATAACTAGGAAAAGCTTGCCATAATTCAATTTCAAACTTCCACCTCGTTCTACCCTCTAAATACTAATTAAAAATTTCCTTCCCAGGCCCATTGGAAGTAACAGACATCCACGCAGAAGGCTGCAAGGTGAAATGGGAGAAGCCAGAAGACGATGGTGGTTCTCCAGTCAAGGAGTACGAACTCGAGAAGATGGACGTCGCCACTGGCAAGTGGGTCAGGGTTGGCAGGTCAGTACCAAATGAATTTTATAATTTCTATAGTCCAGTTTTTAAACGGGATTTATGAAAGAGCTGTCGGTAGCTTGCTGCGTATATAACGGCCTGTTCGGCCTGACCTTGCCGCTGCGAACGAAAGCAAAGGGCGGGGCGGCGAGCGGTAAGATCAAAAATACGAAAATATTTGAAGCATGCCACGAGACACCGCTCATATAATCCCGTGCTTGTTTACTGATGCCGCCCCGCTCGCCGCGCCGCTTGCCGCTAAGATCAAACTCGTGACCAGGCCGTAAAAAGAAAACTCAAAAGTAGGCCATTATTCCGAAGCTGCAAGTCAATCGACAAGACAAGATAAGAAACCTAATTTTTGTCGTAAAATGGACTTATCCAGACAACTCTTTAAAGCCACAAAAATACTGCTCGTTATTAGCTTTATTTTTAATATTTTGTTCTTGGATCGGACAAAATCTTACTATATACCATCACAACTGTCGAACGATATTACTCTGTTTTCTAGCAATTTTTTCCAAATATTTTTTGGGCCCAATGTCTTAGGCTTGCTGTCCACGGACGCATAGCTCTGTCGACGAAGCGACAACGACACGACAGCACGACATTGCCGCTCCGTCGATAGAGTTTCATAGTTTTGTATGTAAGCTTGACGCAGGCGTACACCAAGCGTATAATGATGAATACGCGTCTATGCGTCCGTGGATAATAGGCCTTAATCACTTCAAACTTCTTTACAATTTCTATTTTCCCTACAGAGTTGCCGGAGACAAGAAGCCTCTAGAAATGGAGGTGACTGGTCTGGAACCTGGCCACCAGTACAAGTTCAGGGTGACGGCCGTCAACGACGAGGGAGACTCCGAGCCGCTGGAGGCTGAAAGAGCTATCCTTGCTAAGAATCCCTTCGGTAAGAACCTTTTAAATGATACTCAAGCAGTCAAGCATATGTTTTTATGACAAGTTTGGTTTGACGAATATAGATTCCCGCATTATAAATCAATTGTTACTTGTCATAGAAAAACCTCAGATTTGTAAAACGTTGGCATCATGGCTCTGATCTCTTAGTAGTATTTTTTTTTCTTTATTTGAATCTGTAAATTTGAAACCCCGTTACTTATCTTACAATCCTATCATAAAACGTTTTAGTTATAAATCTGGATAGTACAAATAGTGCAACTTTTTTTTATTTGATCACATATTAGAACATACACCTGTAGAGACATCTATGGCGCCACATGTAAACTAGACTACAAAATTTAATCGCGCAATTAGAGTTCTGCGCGTGATTTCAACATATATTGACTATTGACTAGCCTGTTGGTCTAGTGGTTAGTGACCCTGACTGCTATGCCGGAGGTCGTGGGTTCGATTCCCACCCAGGACAAATGTTTGTGTGATGAGCATAATCATTTGTTCTGTGTCTGGGTGTAATTTATCTATAATATGTATGTATTTAGAAATATATAAGTATGTTTATCAGTTGTCTAGTACCCATAACACAAGCTCTGCTTAGCTTGGGACTAGACGGCGTTGTGTGATAGTTGTGGATTATTATATTATTATATTATTATTATATTATATTATATATAAAAGCCTGAAAACATGTATCAGGTACCCAAACCAGACATAACATCCGTCTGGATGGAAGATCCTTTTCAACAAGGGTTTGCGGGACTTTAAACTCTGTCCCGCATACCTTCAAACATCCAGGATTTACAAAGGATATAAGCCACAGTTTTTTTACAAAGGCAACCCTTTTCTTCTCCAAACCTTCTCTAAAACACCATTCTCCCCCTACAGAGGCATCAGACAAGCCCGGCAACGTGGAGGTCGCTGACCATGACAACCAGAGCGCCGACATCAAGTGGGACCCGCCCAAGAACGATGGTGGAGCACCAGTACTCAAGTACATCATCCAGAAGAAGCCCAAGGGCGGAGACTGGGAGAATGCTGCTGAGGTAAATATGGAACCAGCTATAGGTGGACTTTGAACTCAGAGTTATAAATATGAGACCCATGATATAAGCCGAAATATGACCACTTCTGGTTATAGGCTAATTTAAAACATTTCATTCCTTTTCGGTCTTGAGATACCTGAAAAACCTAGTTAAGATTTTCTGAAAGTTGTGAAGTCTAAGAATTTAAATTCAGAATTTTAAGTTGTCCAGAGAAAAAAATCCTCATAGAAAACTACTGTTCTATTCTCCTTACTACATTAAAATTGTTACGTAAAACTTATACCAGAATAAACGTTAGTTCATAAGAAAATCGACCGTTCAAACCTAGACAGTATGAAAAACCGAAATTTTGTGACAACAGCCTTAAGCCTTAATATAAAAGTCCACTTTACAGTTTAAACTCATACTAATAACAATTCCTTATTCCCCAGGTGCCTGGAACTCAGACCAACGCCAAGATCGACGGTCTACCGGAAGGTAGCGAGTACCAGTTCCGAGTGGTGGCCGTCAACAAGGCTGGGCCGTCCGAACCTTCGGACCCAACCAAGATGACCACTATTAGACACAAGGCCCGTAAGTATATCTAACCACATTCCATAATATATGCCCTGGTAAAGAAAAAAGAACTTTAGAGATCCAAATATAACATTTAAAATACAATAAAGGAATGACTACAAAGTTACTATACTCCATTTGCAATAGCTTTAGATATTTAAACAAAACTTTTTTACAATCGGTTCAACCGATTTTACTTCTATTGCGTTGGTAACATGACACAGGATAGCCGCAGTATACAGTTGGTATTGTAACCACTTTTTTGCTTCTAAGGATGGCCTTATGTCTACGAAATAGAAGTCAAAATCGGTTGAACGGTCAGTAAAAAGATTTGTTTAAATGTATAATGTTATTGCGAATTGGAGTGTAGGAGATCAGTCGATCTGGTGTAAGTTTTTAACTGTGAACAAATTTGGATTCAGTGATTCGAGTATTATGCGACAACAAAAAAAAAATCTAAAATTACTATATCAAAAAACTTGTTACACAATCTAGTCGATATTTAAAACGTTGAACATGGGATGGCTCTTATCTTCGTCATCCCCTCTCCTCTATTATACTTGTACTCACCCCACCATCCCCCCCCCAGTGAAGCCACGCATCGACCGCACGAACCTGAAGGCGGTGGCGGTGCGCGCGGGCAAGCCCATCTTCTTCGACGTCAACGTCAAGGGTGAACCGGCGCCTAAGGTGCAGTGGTTCAGGAAGTGGAAGGAAGAAGAGAAGGAGGTATGTATCTATTCCTTTATATTTAAGAATTTTATCTTTAGCTCAGAAAGAATGGAGGGAGGCCTTGGCCCACCAGTGGGACAGTATAGCCTCTATATATTAATAATGTTTAATTAGGTAACTTTGTAACAAGAGCTTAACATGCCACTGTTACAAACTGCCAAGAAGAAGAATAAGGTTTAAAATGGCGTGCGCTCATGAAATGCAATAATTATTAGTAACAACTGCTAACTGTGGGACAGTATAGGCTAAATATAATGTAATAATATTAATAGATATACGAGAACAATGTAGACCAGCCAACATTGTACCCGAAAGCACAAAGCCAACCTTGTATAGTGTCTGTTTGCCTAGTATTGTACCAAGCTACTAAATACAGTCAATACCTTTGCAAAAACTTCTCTGCTTAGACGTGCAAGCTTGACAGAGGTCGTGGTTATGTCTCCGTCAAGTCTTACGCCACCGCCCCTCTCGCGATACGACGCCATGCAACTCTGTGTTTGGAAGTTGTCTTTTATCCTGCAGTGTGTCAAGGATTTGATGAGGTCTGTTTATCATGTTGGAGAGCGTCCACGTGATCTTTTGCCTTCAATATCCTCATCATTTCAGCCGAAAAACATCCACTGTTGGATATAGGCCTATAGAGATATGCCGTTACCGGCAATATGGGAATATTGCTGGTAATATTCAATTCAATTCAATTCAATTCTTTATTGCTATATCACATGTGTTACAAGATCTTAAAAATTCAAACAAGTGCACATGGACCCTGTCGGGCACAGCAATTATATAGACATAAGTAGGTAGTTAGTTTTTTTTTTTTTTTTTTTTAAATTAAAACTTAGAGAAAAATTAATTGAAAACAAACAACGGATATACAAATCAAATCAAATAAAAAGTCAATAACACAGTCAATGTATGCAAAAAGTCAATAAATAACAAATGTCAAAAAAAAAAAATTATCATAAATGTCAAAGTAGACTGCATCAATATTAAAATAAATTCATTATAAATGTCTAAATAAATTCATATTATATGTCAAAAATAAACTTAATAAACTTATTACAAATAGCAAAACAAAAAATTATTACAAATGTCAACAAGTAAGTTATAACATTGGCAAAATAAATTCATGATAAATGTAAAAAAACTCATTACAGATAGCAAATAATAATACAAATGTCAAAAAGTACAAAATTACAATGTCAAAAATTTAATAACAAATGTCATTAAGAGTCACAAAATAGAAAAAAAAAATCATTAAAAATGTCAATAAAATAAGATGAAATTATTTAAAGGTCATCATATATATTACATAGGTATTTAATTTACTTTAAGTCATCATTAAGGAATTCGTGTACAGAATAATAGCATTTGTCAACTAATAGTTTTTTTAGTCGTTTAATAAATATTCTGTCACTTTTCTCGGTTTTAATGTCATTCGGTATTTTATTATATATTTTTATGGAGCTTATGTGAGGACCCGAACTGTGTAGTTTTAAGTTTGATGGAGGTATAACAAGCATGTTTTTAAATTGAGAACGCGGTGCATATCGGCGAGGTTGGTCGCTTATTTTATTATAGAAATTAGGGTTCTGCCTCACAAATTTACAGATTTCTAGAATGTAAATTGATGATAATGTAAGAGTTTCTAATTTACGGAAATGCGGTCTACAAGTGTCGTCATTATTTATATTTACAATTATTCTTATACATTTTTTTTGTAAGATGAACAAGTCATTGCTATCTACACTGTTTCCCCAGAGAATGATGCCATACGAGAGCCATGCGTATGCATATGCATAGTAAGCAGACAGTGCAGTTTTAAAATCGGTTGATTTTTTAAGCTCACATAATGCATAAATAAAGCTAGACAATTTGGATTTAATTTTCTGTATATGCGCTTTCCAGGTCATATGAATATCCAAGTCAAGTCCTAGCAACGTAAAAGTATCAACGCATTCTAATTTTATGCCGTCAAATGTAAAATTAATAACTAAGGGATTTTTTTGGCGAGGTCTAAATTGCATTAGTTTGGTTTTTGTATAGTTAAGTTCTAGATTGTGGTCTTTCATCCAATTTTGTATGTTTTTCATAATATTATTTAAATTAGCATTTAATTGTTGAGAGTCAATACATGGAGTAATTAAAGAGATATCATCGGCAAACAGTACGCACGAATCTGTCATGATTTTAGGGAGGTCGTTGATATAAATCAAAAAAAGCAGACATCCGACCACACTGCCTTGCGGAATAGAATGTCCAATGCAAAGCCCATTCGAACGTATTCTATTTATTTCTCCAGTAAATTCATCCAAATGTTCTATTTCTACGAATTGTTCTCTATTATGTAGGTAGGATGTGAACCATTTATGTGTTAATCCTCTTATACCGATACCGTACAGTTTGTCAAGTAGTATTTTATACTGCACTTTGTCATATGCCTTGGTCATATCAAGTAGGATACCTATCGCGTACTTTTTTTATTTAAAATGTTCAGTATTTCTTGCGTGTATTTATAAGTTGCTAAGACCGTGGATCTTTTTTTTCGAAAACCGTTTTGACAGTCATCAAAAATATTGAACTTTTCACAAAAACTATAAACGCGTTTGCACATTGCTTTTTCAAATATTTTTGATGCTGTAGGCAGTAATGCAATTGGACGGTAGTTGTTGGGATCTAACTTCGAGTTTTTCTTGTGGATTGGTTTTACTATTGTTTTCTTTAAAGCATCGGGGAATATTCCTTCAGAGAAAGATTGTTTAACTAATAAGTAAAATGGAGTTGTCAGTTCATCAACACACGTTTTTATCAATATCGGAGGAAGTTCGTCTAATCCGTGACTATATTTACTTTTAAGATTTTTAATAATTTGATTTATTTCTTGCGGTGTGGGTGGGTATAGAAACATACTGTTATCAGTGGGTCGGAGCACGGGTCGGCCGCGCGGCTCTGACTCACCCTGCTTTGTTTGTCCTACTGATGCAAAAAATTCATTGAACGCGTTAGAAACTTGTTTTGGGTCGGACGTAAGTTTATTGTGGATCGTCAATGTAATGTTTTGATGAGTTTTATTCATGTTTTTATTGGTACGTTCCTTAATGATTTTCCACATAGACTTTGTTTTATTAGATGAATTTTTAATTTCCCTAATATACTGTAACTTTTTTGATTTAATAACAACCCTTTTAAGGGTTCTTTCATACATTTTATAATATTTTGTTAATACAGGATCGTTAGAATAGATATTCATACATCGGGCAATATTCCCACCAATATTCCCATTTCACGGCAATATTGCCGGCAACGGCACATCTCTAGGCCTACCCCAAGTTTCGCCACAACGATATGCCTTTTGCCTTCGACTTTTCCTACATTTCCCCTTCAAAATTTCACTTAGTAACCCATATTCCAACTCCCCAGGTTACAGAAAACGTGATAAACGTGGACTACAACACAAAACTGGACGTCAAGGAATCTGTCCGTGCCATGACCGGTACCTACCGTATTCTGGCCACCAACGAACACGGTAAAGACGAGGCTGAGGTCGAGATCACCGTGCTGTCTTCACCGAGCAAGCCTGGTGGTCCATTGAAGGTCGCTGATGTTACCAAGAATGGATGCAAGCTATCCTGGAAGAAACCTGAGGATGATGGTGGTAAGTTGATGTGGATTGGTAGTTGATAAGACAGATATGTTTGTAATGAATTCTGAAGTATTTTGATGACACTTCTGTCTAAACGAAGTGAATGTCGTCTCGTTGTATTTTGAGAAGCACATACGTTTAAATTACATAGCAGAAAAAACATAACAAGACATTTCGATAATCTGGGATTTCCATAATAAATTGCAGATCTCTCTTTCTGTGTTGATGCAAAATAGTAAATGGTCTAAAATGAATCCCTTGGCTGACCCAGTATTCGGTCACGGCAATGCTGTCCGCTGACAATGTCATTCGATCGATGATGTGTCTTAGATCCATCTTGCGTCACAGATGCAGACTGCTTCTCCCACCACCATGACATGACATAGGGATGTGTGAGGAGAAGCCGAAAAGACACTGATGGCAGGTTTACATTACTTATTTGTTGACCTCCTATCAAATGGCCTATCAGTTACATATAACCATCCATCTCCTCAAAGTTTATGCTAATCTTCCCCCCATTTTTCAGGTAAACCAGTAACAGGTTACGTAGTCGAAAAACTGAACAAGGCGACCGGCCGCTGGGTGCCAGTCGGCAAGACTGATGACACCGAGATGGACATCAAGGGACTGCAGGAAGGCGAGGAGTACGAGTTCAGGGTCAAGGCTGTTAACGACGAAGGAGAGTCGGAGCCGCTCAAGACTGACCACTCCATTGTCGCTAAGAATCCTTATGGTGAGTTGTCATGTCCAGTGTTGAAGTTGTTCTTGGTCTTTATTGTGAAAAAGTGTTCTAGGAAGCTGCAGAAAAGGTTATGATATCCTATCATCATCATGAACCTTCTGGGGAATATAGGCCTCTTCCATAGGTCTTGTGCGTCACTAGGTCATCAACCCTAAGATTGTCTTTATTTTAGTCAATATGTTGGTCTATGTTTATATTAGTGATTTTAAATGAGGTCTAAGAGAAGAAGATTTAATGTCAAAGGTTTTGGAATAACGACCGTTTATGATTGTTTGAAGATAGATTGTTTATAGTTAGCAGGTCTGAAAATATATTTTCAACTGTGTATGAATACCTGTATATTTTTTTCTCAGGAACCTAGGTAGGGTAGAAAAAAAAAAATAATTGTACAAATCGATCGTGTAGACGTTGCATTCTTCAGAAAAACTCAACAATACCTATTTCCCCCCTCAGACATCCCCGGCAAGCCGTCAGTCCCCACGATCGAGGACTGGGACGTGGACCGCGTGGACCTCAAGTGGGAGGCGCCCAAGAACAACGGTGGCGCGCCCATCACCGGCTACATCATCGAGAAGAAGGAGAAGTACGGCTCCTGGACAGAGGCACTCGTTACTACGGTAAGTACCACACCACACCACGGTGTTGTCTTTTTTAACCCAAAGGTTGACTGGTAGAGAATGCCTTGGTGCATTAAGTCCGCCTATGTACCACTACTGTATATGAAGTATAAATAAATAAATAAATAAGTACAGTCAAACGGAGTGAATAGAAACACAAGGGTGAATAGGAACAAAACTCTAAAGGGGTTTTTTCACGTTATTAAGAAATTGTTTGCAGTACTGCAATTATTTTTACAACTAGATACAATATTTGGAGAAATTAGTTAAAGTCCTAAACAAAGTTTATAGAAGAAAATATGCTACTTGTTAAAACACAAGCACCTAACCGGCGTGGCTATTTCAACCTGGACACGCAGCTTCCACGCATACCATGTGGATGCATGATGAGGGAGAGGGAGGCCAAAGAAAAAAAGAATGGATTGTATGAGGAGTGATATGAAAGAAGGTTAGTGTTAGCGTGACGGGTGACAGAAAAAAATGGTAGAAAAAAACGTTGCGTCAAACCCATGTATTGTGGGACAAGGACAGGAAGGAAGATGATGATTTTTAAAGCTGTGTCGTGTGAGGCATCAAAAATCTCTAACTAAAATCTCTTCAAAAACTAAATATTTTCTTCATCCTCCAGACGCCAGAATGCAAGGCCCGCGTACCCGACCTGAAGGAAGGCAACGTGTACCAGTTCCGTGTGAAGGCTGTCAACAAGGCTGGACCCGGAGAGCCGGGAGATGCCACACAACCGCACACGGCTAAGGCCCGATTCTGTAAGTAACTAATTCATAAGTCAGCAGTATTTTATACACACCTTATGTCGTGTTCGCAATGAAAAAGCCACATGAAACAGTCTATATTACGGGCTATAGACCTATATGGCTACCAGAAAGAAAGAAAACTATTTTATTTGGCATACACACTCGAAGATATACACAATGTAGTAACAACATATAGACACTAATTATATAAAAATATAGGCCCGATATTTATATGCCACAACTACTTATCACACAACGTCATCTTGTCCCAAGCTAAGGATAGCTTACGGTCTGTTCGCGACATCGAGCTTAGTAAGCTTTTTTTAGTAATGATGTCCTGGGCTATAAAAATAGAAAAAATAAATCAATGGTTTTCATAATACAAAATAATAGTTACTAGGCCTACAGACTCCTGTTTTGTGGGTTGGATCCCACCAAAAATCTCCAAAAACTTCCACACTAATCCTAATCGTACAAAGCCTAACTAAACATCTTCTTTTTACAGTGAAACCACACATCAATCGCGACAAGATGCACGCTATCCGCGTGCGCGCCGGCACGACCATCAAGTTGGACGTCGACATCAAGGGTGAACCTCCACCATCCAAGACCTGGACCTTCGCCAAGAAGGTATTGACTTAAACCTATAAAATAAAACCAGATGTTGTTTCCAGAATCTAGTAGACTAAGGATAACACTGGCAGGATACATGCATAGCATTCTTTTTAAGAAAACAATTTATCGTTATCATTAACTAGCTGCTCCCAGCGGCTTCGCCCGCGTGATAGCAGAAAATTATCCCAAGGGAACATACTTCCGGGATAAAAACTACCCTATGTCCTATTCCAGGACATGGTCTATCTGTGTACCGAGTTTCATCAAAATCTTTTTTGCCATTTAGGCGTAAAGACGTAACAAATAAACTCACTTTCGCTTTTATAATATTAGTAAGGATTTTGACAAAAGTAGCAAAATGTCCCCAAAATCTTAAAATAATAATCTTGAAATGAAAAAGCAAATCAGGCATTTGTAATTCTTGAACTGCGAAAACCGCCCAATGCTACAGGCACTCCTTCTAAAGCGCATGAAATGACAGACGAACGCCGAGGTTCGTAAATGTAGTAAGTTCAAAATAACTTGCCCTTTTAGGCTTTCAAAGGGAGTTTACTGATTATACATATAGTAAATATTATTGTATTTAAAACAGTCAATTAAAAGCAATTTTTTTTAGTAACACTACAAAGAATATATCTAGAATAGTCTATAAAGATATTGCAGGGAATAAAAATCCATACTAATATTATAAAATCGAAAGTGAGTTTGTTTGTTTGTTTGTTACGTCTTCACACCTAAATGGCCAAACCGATTTTGATGAAACTTGGTACATGGATAGATCATGTCCTGGAATAGGACATAGGATACTTTTTATCCCGGAAGTATGTTTCCTTGGGATAATATTCTGCTATCACGCGAGCGAGGCCGCTGGGAGCAGGTAGTAAATATATAAATATCCTACGAAGAAACGCCAATCTTGAGTGGCAGTAGGCAAGGCACTTTGCTCGCAGAACAAACAAAAGAAAGTAGCACAGACGCAGCGTTGGTCTCCCACAACACCTTGTGGGAAAATCGTTTCCCACGACCTTCACAAGGTCATCGGTCGGTGGATGCGTCCAATGGACATATGTCATCTGTCATGGTGATGATGAGTGTCGCATAATCGTGTTTTATTCATTAAAACAAAACGAATGCGTATGCGCAAACTTACTGTACTGTAGCAATATGTATAATATATAACATTATCTATATTATATATACTAGCTGACCCGGCAAACGTTGTTGTGCCTTATAAATTATTTTTCGCTATAAAAAAATAGGGGTTGGTGATAAAAAAGTAAAAATTTTGGGTTGTATGAATTTTTTAATGCCACATTATAAAAAAAATAAAAACAAAAAATTTAGTCTAAAAATAAAAAAATTAAGGGTTAACAACCCTTATCACTTAGGGGTATGGAAAATAGATAGTAGCCGATTCTCAGACCTACTGAATACGCATATAAAATTTGGTAAAAATCGGTAAAGCCGTTTCGGAGGAGTATGGTAACTAACACTGTGACATGGAAATTTTAAATATTAGATATATAGATAGCTTTATGACTTATCGCTTACTTTCTTACCCAGGTCCTGGAGACTGGTCCAGGACTCAAGATCGAGAACGAAGACTACAACACCAAGCTGCAGATCTTCGACTCGACGTGGCAGAACTCCGGCGTGTACACGCTCAAAGCGGAGAACGATTCCGGTGTCGATGAGGCCACCGTGGAAATTACTGTGCTGGGTAAGTATTTGATATGGTAATATATGGAAAACGCACTGTAACTACTACTAACTGTACCCTCACACGGGCATAAAAAAACGCCGCCACAAAAAAAAAAGCTAGAAGCTGCCGCACAAAATACCTAAAGCGCGCGACAGCTTGTGGCCGGGGAAGCTTGAAGCGGCTTCAAGCGTTTTTTTTTACGACGGCACTACCGCCCACGAGCCACTAAAAAGGGCCGCCTTAAAAAGAAGCTAGAAGCGGCTTTTTTTTGTGGCCCGTGTGCGGGGTCAGTAAGAATGTAATGCTGATAATGGTAATAGGTATAGGTTTTTCTGGAACAGTTTTTAATTGGAAAAAGTTTTACCTGGAATGGTTTCCACCTAAAGAATAGGCCATCAATTTCTTCGAGATAATATTACATAATAGTACTAACAGTCATCATCATCATCATCTTCCTGCCCTTGTCCCGTTTTATTTGGGGTCGGCGCAACACGTTTTTTTCTTCCATTCTGTCCTGTCACTCGTCACGCTATCACTAACTCCCTTTTCTTTCATATCACTTCTCACACAATCCATCCATCTTTTCTTTGGCCTCCCTCTCCCCCACCGTCCATCCACATGTAAACTCATAACTTTTTTAGCAACATGCGTTTCGTCCCTCCTTTTCACATGACCATACCAAGACAAACGATTTCCTTTCAACTTTTCTGTCACTGGCGCCACTTTCAAACTTCCCCTAATATACTCATTTCTCACTTTATCCATTCTTGTCACACCACACATCCATCTTAACATAATAGTACTAACAGTATTTTGCAAAAAAAACTAGAGCAGTATTTTTAAAAGTTCCTTGTTTTCTACTTAGTATCTTTATAAACTTATTTTAGTCGACAGAACAGTTTCATTATCGCTGGTGATTTTTATGGCATCTTAAAATATAAAACTGAAATGGCCTGATTAGAAACCCTTAGAAAAAGTTTTGATTTACTCATTTTCGGTCCTAAGAACGTACAATTTTTCATTTGAATGCCCTCAACCCGCTGCCTGAGTTATATGTAGCTATTGTCGACTTGCTTTCTATTATTAGGGGGGAACGTTTGCCTTAGCCAAGTTACAACCGTTTCTCTTGCGTCGAACGCCTCGAATTGGCCACGCCCCCGATTCTTTTGTTCTGACCACGTGATAGAGCGTTGAGATGACGTCATTCCCGTACATTTGAAGTTTTCTATTAGCGTTAAAAATTGCAGATTATCAACTTGGCGAGTACAGGGCCCAATTAGAATAGTTAAAATTCTCTTCAGAATTTCTAGAAGTCTAGAAAACAGCATTTCAAGAAACTTTAATGATTTCGGTACTATAAAAAATCTAAATCCTTCTGTTTTCAACAGACAAACCTGGCAAGCCCGAAGGCCCACTGGAAGTATCAGATATCCACGCCGACCACGTGAAGCTGAAGTGGAACAAGCCCAAGCACACCGGAGGGCTGCCTCTCAGTGCCTATGTGGTGGAGAAGATGGACACCCTCACTGGCAAGTGGGTGCCCGCCGGCACCGTGGAACCGGACACCACTGAGGCTACTGTTACTGGTTCGTATATTTTGTGAATACTGGTGATGGATAGACCTGAAACTTAACTAAACTAAACTTCGTTAAATTTTGCTGAAAATGGCCTTATGGCGAAGACCAAACGACCTGAACTCTTTAGTAACACCTTTTTAACCTATACCATCAAAGACACTTCCGCCTGACCATCGTTAAGTTCAGATTTGCTTGCACTCGAAACGAAAACTTCAAAGGGTTTTGTTTGGCGCCGCGTCGCAGGATTCAAAAACAATTTTATTTTAGTGATCAGGCAGAAAGGACCGCGATGGTACAATGCCAGTCAAATAATTTTGATTTCGGTTTTTGACGGGATTTCTTCGAGTGAAATTCTGTGGCTGTTTTAATTATCCGCAAATTGATTCCTAGTGGAAATTTTTATATACAGTTGGTGTAGTTTTGTATCTCTAGTGTCTGCCAGTTGCAGAGCACGTTTTGAAATGGTGCGATCTCGGAGCTGAAAATTCTCAGCTCCGAGATCGCACCATTTAACTATTACCATCGTAACTATTTATTAAATCTAAAACTAATTTCTTTTCCCCTCCAACAGGCCTAGAAGCGGGTCACACCTACCAGTTCCGCGTCAAAGCCCTCAACGAGGAAGGAGAGTCGGAACCCCTGGACACCGACCACGGTATCCTGGCCAAGAACCCATACGACGTACCGGCGGCCCCCGGCCTTCCCGACATCGTGGACTGGGATGAGAAGTCCGCCAAGCTCAAGTGGGAGCCCCCCATCAGGGACAATGGAGCACCCATCACTGGATATATTATTGAAGTCATGGATAGAGATAGGGGCGAGTTTGTTAAGGTTTGTGTATTTTTTTTTAATTATGGATGAAATGCTGCATTTCATCTGTCCTGGTGATGATGAGTGTTGCATAATCATGTTTAATTCATTAAAACAAAACAATGCAGACAATTTTGGGCTTAAAGGATCATATATTATGAGGAATTGTAACACTGTTACACTGATGTATTAAACTTTTACTTATCCTTTAAATTATTCCCCCAGGCCGCGGAGATCCAAGGCAACATCTGCCAGGGCACCGTGCCCAAGCTGGAGGAAGGCAACCAGTACCAGTTCCGCATCAGAGCGGTGAACAAGGCTGGACAGTCCGAACCTTCGGAGAACACCAACTGGCATACTGCTAAGCCTAGATTCTGTAAGTACCTACTTCGAACGATTCCATAATGAGTTTTCAGGAAATAATGATAAATGATATTTGGATGATAAATTCCAAGTCCAAAATCTTTTTCAAAGTCAAGTCACATGAATACCATGCAGATTAGTCTCTGAGATGGTCTTTTGAGGAAAGAACCACACGGATTTGAGCGGACCGGTTTAGTCAGTGCAAGTTAATGAGCTCCTTAGTCATTCTGACTAATGTCAGAACTACTAAGGAGCTCAACGAAATAATAATCTTTGGAAAAGGTGGAATTGTTATGGTTGTTATTGTTGTTTATGTGGTGTACAATAAATAATAATAATAATTGTTGATAGGCACTGAGTATGGGTGGATTTTTACATCAAAGTGTTTTCTGGCACTGATGGTTCATTGCTTGACTATAGAGCCTACTAATGACTCCCGGTTTTGCAAAGGTGCAAATTATACACACAAATATTTCTCCTTTCCATTATTTTTTCGATTAGTAAAACCCGCATCAAAATTCATTTACGATGAGCTCATCATTCTCTCAACATTCACGGATATCTGTTTATGTATGCAAATAAACAGATAGCCGTGAATGTTATGAAAATTAATCAGAACTCCGATAATCAATTTTAATCATCTATTTCTCCCCACAGTGAAACCAAGAATCGACCGCACAAACCTAAACCCGCTCACGGTAAAGGCTGGTCTACCAGTTTCCCTAGACGTCAAAGTCTTCGGCGAACCCCCTGCCAAGGTCACCTGGTACTTCAAGGGTGAGGAACTGCAGAACAGGGAGAACCTGGAGATCATCAATGTGGACTATAACACCAAGTTCTTGATGACCAAGAGCAAGAGGGCGCAGTCTGGAAAGTATGTGATCAAGGCGAAGAACGAGGTTGGTGAAGATGAGGCTGAAATCGAGATCACTATTCTTGGTGAGTATCTACTGAATTATTTGTTAGTCGTTTATTTGGGGCATCAGCGTTGGAAGGCCTCCCATAAGATAGACCGATGACCTGGAGAGGGTCGCGGAAATCTGATGGTTTGGAGACGTACAGGGCCGGTCGTTATAGCGACATTTGGGGGAGGCTTATGTCCAACAGTGATAATGATAATGATGATTTGGGGCGTTAAGAACGGCTCTGCTCTGTCCTGTAAAAGCGAGGAATAAAGATATTTATTTGCTACAACTATAAGTAATAAAAAAGTGGTAACTACCGTTAGGCTGGAATTTCGGTTCTGGTGAATTCAATAAGTTATATCTTTAGAAATTTAATTCTCTTTTACGTGTGTTTGTCACAACTCCTAAAGAGCTTGACAGGGATTGATGAATTGGACGGAGTATGAAAATACAATTGGATCTTGTAGATGGCGCTGCAATCAAGTGAACCAGATGGAAAGTTCAAGAACCAGTCTCCTTATCTTTACTCGTAGTTGCCATCAGTTAAATAAGAAACGATTCACAGATACAGTTAATTAATATGCTTAATCTTTTTTCAAATGAACAGGCAAGCCCTCCAAACCGAAAGGACCTCTGGATGTTTCCGACGTCACAAAGAACGGCTGCACGCTCACGTGGAAGAAACCAGAAGATGATGGCGGAGCTCCCATCGAGTACTACGAGATTGAGAAGCTGGACCCGCTTACTGGTAATTATCACAGTTATATTTTGAAGGCGAGAGAGTGTATGTATATGTGTGTGTGTATGGTTGATACTCCTTCGTGCTTCATGCAAAACACGAACAATTAAGCAGGGTTTGTAATAGAATTGACAAGGATACAAGGTACCCTATACCCTAGCTCGACAATTGATTATTGAATATTGATTCAAGATTATTTATTTTGCTATAACATGACTATACACATAAATGCAAGATGTTACATAAAAATCAGTCGAGTCACTGTCATGTTTTGCCTTAATGGCGTACAAAATATAATTGAGTAAGAATCATAAAATTATTTACTCGTACATGCAATTATAATAATTAAAACTATTTAATGTCAAAAATTATTTGTTTATTCAATAATTTCATACATGTCAAGGTTTACATAAGTCAATAAATAATAATAACAATAATTCTTTATTTTAATCTTAATCAGAAGATTACTTTTGATTAAAATATCTTCAAATTTTAAAATTAAGGATTCTTGGCCAGGTTGGGTGGAAAAAGTCGGTTAGCGCAGTGATTCAGTAATTGGCTGCTGCGCTGCGTGCAGCGGGTTCTAATCCTGCATATTTGAATGGCCTACAGATATTTTTTCAGGTCTGAGTGTATTTTGCATGATTTTATATTGTTGTGAACGCACCCACGATACAGGAGTAAATACGGAGACGCAAGTTTTTAATACTTTATATATCAACTATATATACTTCGTATACGAAGTCTACAGGGAACTCAATTGATAAAAAAAAATCTTCAATACAGGCAACAAACTTCATAAAATGTTGTTCTCAATCATATCCAAAAAAAGATATGCCTTTGAATATGGACTACAAGTCTAATAGAAATATTTATTGCTTACGCCTCATGCTAATAATACCTCCAAACCCTCAGGAACCTGGCTTCCGTGCGGCACTGCGAAGGACTGCAAGGCGAACGTGACCGGGCTGTCGGAAGGCAAGCCCTACAAGTTCAGGGTGAAGGCCGTCAACAAGGAGGGAGAGTCCGAGGAATTGGAGACAGAGAAGCCTATCATCGCTAAGAATCCCTTCGGTGAGTTTTTTTTTTTTACGTTATGCTAAAATGATCTTATGACAACCCCCGCTCTTGGGCGGAACGGGAGATAGTGT
This sequence comes from Mythimna lalbum, assembly GCA_949319445.1. Classification (NCBI taxonomy): domain Eukaryota; kingdom Metazoa; phylum Arthropoda; class Insecta; order Lepidoptera; family Noctuidae; genus Mythimna; species Mythimna lalbum. The sequence goes on along the minus strand of OX439371.1, from coordinate 6,169,456 downwards.
GAGACTCCTACTGACTAAAAACCCACTCTGTTCCTTCTAGACTTCATACCGGGGGTGGAGCCCCCTTTCGGATAATCTTGGCCCCAGTAGGATCTTATAGATTGGTCTACAAGGTTAAGCCGGGTCTACAAGGTTAAGCATGGCCATCCAAATATCTCCTACGTGTCTCAAAAAGTACGCTAAGCAGTTGGTCCTGATTATCATTAGAAGATTTTTGATAGTCCTTACTAATCAAAAGCCAGAAAATACAAGATAATTTGTAGACTTTCATCATCTCCCTAGCCATTTCCCAGCGACTAGCTATCAGAACTCCATAACCCACATACTTGGCGACACGACAATGATAGACTGGACTACTTTAGACCGTGTCAATGTCTAGTTTTCGATTTCATACTTTACCTGTAGCATATGAACTGAAACAGTAGAAAGAAATAAACATTCCCGACAATTATTTTGATCAGTATAACAAAAAATAGCTGATTTAACTTCCAGGTAGAATTTTAATAATTGCACATTATAATAGTAATTTTAGTGCGAGATTTCAATATTTTTTACTATTCTTATTATTATCCTATATTTAACCTGCTATATAATTTACAGACGAGCCCGGCAAGCCCGGCCGTCCGGAGCCGCGCAACTGGGACAAGGACTTCGTGGAGCTGGAGTGGTCGGCGCCCAAGAACGACGGCGGAGCTCCCATCACTGGATACATCGTGCAGAAGAGGGAGAAGGGCGGACGGTGAGTTGGCGGCCTTATTTGTATAACCGAAGCTTTTAGACTTTGAGAATCGCCATTACTAAATTATGCTTCTTCCCACCAGATCATGGGCCGACTGCCTCAAGACCACAGGCGACCGTCCGACAGGTCGCGTAGAAGATGTGGAGCCGGGACGGGAGTACGAGTTCCGCGTGCTGGCCGTCAACAAGGCGGGTCCTGGAGAACCCTCCGACCCCAGCAAGAGTGTCATCACTAAGCCGCGGTTCTGTAAGTATACTGGCTTGTAGAAGGTACCTTAAAACACACAATACTTATAAGATACTGGCTTTTGCCCGCGTACATAAAACATGCAGGCATAAAGCAGTTATTTATTGGCAAAAAAATTCAACAATCGAACCAGTAGTTTAAGAGATTACCTCATACAAACAAAAAAAAAAAAAACTTTATCTCTAATATTAGTATAGATATCGACGACAAAGTGCCAATGACCCCTAACTGTTATCTATACTCTGTTCAAAATAATATTAGACATCTATGAAAACCTTTTATTACTGTCCGTTCAGCCGATTTTGACTTTTATTACGTTGATGGCATGACAAATCGTGGCTGCAGCAAATAGTTGGTATAGTAACCAGTTTTCGCTTTTAATGCCATCCTTATGCCTACGAAATAGAAGTTAAAATCGGTTAAACAGACAGTAAAAAAATCAACAACAACGACAATAAAAAAAAGGTTTCTTTAAATGTCTAATCCTAACGCGAATAGAGTATATATCCGTGGACAGCCGTGGTCTATGTGGTTAGCCGTGTTTATTGGCAATTTGAGCTTTTAGCTTCACTTTTTTTGACTGACCTACAGTGCGTTTCACTTAAGAAGTTACATCGGCGTAATGTTGGCTCCCCTGTCTGTCTACACAAAAAGAAGGGAAAAAAGGAAAGAGTTGCCTACTCTACCAAAATTCTTCCCCGAAATGTGAAACAAAATCGATTTTAACGGTAGCTGCAACACTTTTTGGAAAATTATGAGAGGAATAGGATTTTATTTTAAAAAAGTAGGTCTCAAAGGAAGTTGTTAATAGAGAGGAACGATACTGTGGCGTGGCGTTTTCGTTATTTGAAAGAATTGTAAGACAATCGGAATGGAGCCCAGCGCCCTATACTTTATACAAAAATAGTAACAATAAAAAAAGGCAATTGGTAAACGTAACGAAATATCAGTTAATCTCCCTAATATTAAGTAATTTCATTGCTAAAAATATGGCAACATTATTTTCAATACTACCAACATGACAGCAATGTAACTTCTTAAGTGAAACGCACTGTACACTGTGACAATTTAAAAGTGCCAGTAAACGTCAGTTGAAAATATCAGCTTACCGTGACCATGAAAATATAAGATAACCCTTTCCATACTAATCTTCTTTCGATTCTAAATCCTATTTCTTCCTCAACAGTGAAACCAAAGATCGACCGCAAGGACTTACAGAAGAAGAAGATCAAGGTTGGCTCCAACCTGAAGATGGAAGCCGACATCATCGGCGAACCTGAACCAACCGTCACCTGGACCTTCAAGGGAGAAGTCCTCAAAGCCCAGGAGAGGCTGAAGATCGAAAACAAAGACTATCACACCTCCTTCCTTCTGGAGAGGATGACCAGAGCTGATGCTGGAAAGTACGTTGTTACTGCGAAGAATGACTCTGGAACTGATACCGTGGAGATTGATGTCGAGGTCGTCAGCAAGCCTTCGAAGCCAAAGGGACCTCTGAAGGTTGGTAGAATTTTTATGGAATTCCTTTTCGGTAGGTATAGTAAGGCAAATACTTCCTACTCTGGACGGAGTGAGAGGGCAGTGTCAGGCTTTTACTGACTAAAACCCACCTGGGTTCCTTCAGTTGTGCATTGCGTTCCAGGGCCATAGTAAGTCTTTTGAATAATTTCGTGGTTATGCTGTCAGACAACAGATCGCGCTATAATTCGTTGGCCACAAGTTCATTCCAAGTACAAACTACAAAAATATCGAGTTAGTTTTTTTGTTTGGACTAAATCAAACTGGATTCTTTATTTGTCTATTTATTAATGATCATACGACACAGTTTTGACGCCATTTGCATCATTTAGTAATAGATTTTTTTTATAAGCTGACCAAACCTCGCAAGTCGCCATGTTTTAATATCTACCTTGTTACCAGAAATTATAATGTATTCGTACTTTTGTGTTCAGTATAATTTTCTACCTCCAATAAACTTCATAGTTAAAGCAAAAGTGGTTTCTTTTGAATGGTGGTAAATGTTTTGTATTGTCTGTTTTCTTTTTGTTTCATATTTTCAACAATTTAGTTGTAGCGTGTTTGTAAACCCTGTCTACTGTGCTGTATTACAGGAACCATTGGTTTTTTTTTAAGCAAAAATTTGTATTGAAAGAGACTTAAGTCGTCACGCTCGGCTATGTAACGCTCATTCGGGTAAGATCGGCTCGAGCCGGCCGACTTTACCCGAACGATTAAGATTTTGTATAACATCGACTTGTATGGTTTTAAGCACACTCCGTTATTATATTATTTTTATTGAAATATAAACACGACATCGTTATTTCACTTGAAACACATCTTCTACTTGCCATAGGCTCCCCCAATCGTCGCCAGAACAACCACAGAATCCATTTTCTGTCTCAACTAACCTATCTACTTCACTCCAGGTATCAGACGTCACAGCAAACGGCTGCAAGCTCAAATGGGAGCCACCAGAAGACGATGGAGGTGAACCGGTCGAGAACTACGTGGTCGAACGTATGGACACGGAGTCAGGAAGATGGGTGCCTGTATGCACCACCAAGACTCCGGAAGCTGATGTTACAGGGTTGAATGAGGGCAAGGATTACCTGTTCAGGGTTAAGGCTGTTAACCCTGAGGGTGAGAGTGAGGCGCTGGTTACTGAGACCGCTACTACTGCTAAGAATCCTTATGGTGAGATTGGTTTGAATATTCCTTTTAGGCATGTACTGAGACGGATATAAGAGAATTAATAAAAACTATTGTTACCGTATTCATAGCTTCTAATTAAAAAGAATGCTGGATATGGTTAGCAGCTGATTTTGATATGATAAATCTTTCTTCCTGTTTAAATTGATAGGTTACCAAACCTCTTGATAAGTTATTATATAGGATTTTGTTATTTCTGTAACCGATCACAAAAGGCCTTTTCTTTATTTTGACATTAGATACATTGCCCTATCATCCAGTCAGTAACTGGGTACAGAGACCTGAATATCTAACTGCTAATTTGAAAGTTTAATTGTAGATACAATACTACATAACTCGGCGAATTTTTCATTTTGACGTTTTTGTCATCGCCCAGGCGAACCCGACGCCCCTGGAAAGCCCGAATTCAAGGACTGGAGCGCCGACCACGTCGACCTCAAGTGGGAGGCGCCCAAGGACGACGGCGGCGCGCCCATCACCGGCTACATCGTGGAGAAGAAGGACCGCGACACCGGCAAGTGGGTGAAGGCTGCTGAGGTATGTAACCTTTAACACAGTACAAAATAACAAAAAAAAAACTGCCATAATTTGCCCAGTAAAACCATATTAACTGCCAACTTCTCTGCAGGTACCCGGAAACAAGACCGAGGCCCGTGTACCAGACCTGATCGAAGGCAAGACCTACCAGTTCCGTGTGAAGGCCATCAACAAGGCAGGACCCGGCAAGGCGTCGGCGCCTACCGAAAACCTGCTGGCTAAGGACAGATTTGGTAAGTGGAGAGTTTTTCAAGGCTATAGTGAATAGACTCTTCATAAACTAGTGCGCCTCATCATCAACGATTGCATCACTGCTTACCATCAGGTGGGATCGCAGTCAAGCACTGGTTTATATCAATTTTAAAAAAAGTGCAGAGTTACTGTTACGGTTATAGACAAGTTTTTGGCAGAATTTATGAGGGCAAAGTTCAGTGACTGTTTTAATTATCCGCAAATTGATTTCTAGTAGATATTGTGTGTCTACACCACTGGAAAAATGGGGAAAAATGTTGAGCTATATAATATTTTGCCTACGGCTTCGCTCCCGTCAATGGACCACCTATCCTACCCTACACAACCTACTTTACGCCATCTACCTATTTACCTAGCCTACCCCCAGTTTCAGATCATTTTATAAAATACAAATAATTAACCATTCAATATTGATTTATTTTCACGCTACCTACCCTACCCTATTATACTCTACCTGCCTACAATTTTTTACTCACTGTGTAAGTAAAAGTAATTGGTTTTTATATGTACGTATAGAGTTATAGATTACTCCATACTCAAGAACTCCTTTTTGCTTGCAGCGCCGCCAAAGATCGACCGCACGAACATGCGTGACATTACACTCAAGGCGGGACAGAACATCCGCTTGGACGTCAAGGTTAACGGTGAACCGCCACCAACCAAGACCTGGTGAGTACAAGCTAATTTCTACCTTACAGTTATAGCTTTTAGGTGCAAACTGCTCTGCCAACTGCTCTGCCATCGACCAATGAGTGATGAGTTTATATGAGGCTTTTAAACACCATGATAGCTGGTAGATTTGAGTCAGAGAGACTTTTGGGATTATTAAAACCTGGTCTTTTGGAAGAGCAGTGGTGGCCGAGTGGTAACAGCCCCAACTGACGCTACAACTCGTCGCGGGTTCAAACCCAGCCAGTTATTTTTGTTATAATTTATTTCTTCACCACTGCTCTCGATACGGTGAAGGAAAACAATTCCAGGAAACCAGCATGTCCTAAAAACAAAAAAATAGTGTTGACCATATCGACCAATTCGCGATGGGCACGCGTGGTGGAGAGGAGACCTGAGTTCTAGCAGTGGTAACATGATAACGTTTATTATGCTACGCTATCCTTATCTTTCAAATAGGCTAATTTCATCTTCTTGCCTCCAGGTTCCACAACAAGGAACGTCTATCAACTCGCGACGACCTGACCGTCGACGCAGAAGACTACAGGACCAAGCTGTCCGTGATCGTGGCGTCTCGCAAGCACAGCGGCACCTATGTGCTGAAGGCAGAGAACAGCAGCGGCAAGGACGAGGCCACCATACAGATCATCGTGCTGGACGTGCCCGCTAAACCTGAGGGACCATTGAAGGTAACCTTGGATATATTATTTAACCTCTCGCGTTTATTCCGCCAAGGTCGCACATCTACCAAATACTCCATCTCGTCAGCTCTTCTGTCACCTGTGGGGGGGTTGAAGAGCTAAACAAGATGACACACGACCTTGCCGAATAGGACATGGAATCGCTCGTCGGACCAATCTCACGCAGGCGCGGCAGGCGGTGACTTGGTGAGAGTCGCGGGAATGCGATGGATGCGAAACGCACAGGACCGTTCGTTATGGCGATACTTGGTGGAGGCCTATGGCTGAAATGATGATAATGATCGTCTACTGCTACTTCTACTTATCGAAAATCGTTACACGTAGTCAGATGCTAGATTGTCAAACCATCAGTTTTTACCAGAAGTATTGTTATGCCTAGTAACTCAGTATTGAGGTCTGATAGGCAAACCCCTCAACGTAAAACACCCATATCGTATCTGTATACTAAACCCTTTTAATTCGTCCCCCAGATCTCCGACGTCCACAAAGAAGGCTGCACGCTGAAGTGGAACCCGCCGCTAGACGATGGCGGCGCGCCCATCGACCACTACCTGGTGGAGAAGCTCGACACCGAGACTGGAAGGTGGATGCCCGCCCTCAAGACCAAAGACCCCAAGGCTGAGATCGAGAACCTGGTACCAGGCCATGAGTATAAGTTCAGGGTGTCTGCCGTGAACAATGAGGGTGTGTCTGAGCCGCTGGAGGCTGACCATTCGATTATTGCGAAGAATCCGTTCGGTGAGTTGTGGATGCTTCTTTTTTCCTAAGGTCTATTTTATTCAGTCTGTTTTCTTTTTTCATTAATAAAAAAATGGAGTTACTCGTACATTCTTCTCCATGGAGATCTAAGCTTTCAAATGTGCAATTAGCATCATTTTTCTGACTGACTTCTTGACAGTTCGAAAGTATCTGTAAATACTATATTAAATTGTCGTAGTCAAATACGAGATAACACGTAAGTGAAATTGCAATGTGGTTGTCCCTTAGAAAACAAGCTATATTTATAATGTATGTGAAATAAAAGTATGTTTTCTAGGACGTCCACTCCCGGCGTTATCTATATATATAAAAATGACCCCCGTTTTCCGTTGTCACGACTTGGCATGAAAACGGCTTGACCGATTTGGCTGTTTTTTTTTTTGTTGTGATTGATATTGTGAGGAGCAGGTTCTTATGGAAAAAAAAATAGGGTAGTGTAGGGTAGAGTAGGGTAGAGTAGGGTAGAGTAGAGTAGAGTAGGGTAGAGTAGGGTAGAGTAGGGTAGAGTAGGGTAGAGTAGGGTAGAGTAGGGTAGAGTAGGGTAGAGTAGGGTAGAGTAGGGTAGAGTAGGGTAGAGTAGGGTAGAGTAGAGTAGAGTAGGGTAGAGTAGGGTAGAGTAGGGTAGAGTAGGGTAGAGTAGGGTAGAGTAGGGTAGAGTAGGGTAGAGTAGGGTAGAGTAGGGTAGAGTAGGGTAGAGTAGGGTAGAGTAGGGTAGAGTAGGGTAGAGTAGGGTAGAGTAGGGTAGAGTAGGGTAGAGTAGGGTAGAGTAGGGTAGAGTAGGGTAGAGTAGGGTAGAGTGGGGTAGAGTAGGGTAGAGTAGGGTAGAGTAGGGTAGAGTAGGGTATAGTAGGGTGGAGTAGGGAAGTGCGGGAGCGAAGCCGCGCGGGCAAAGCTAGTTCAGAATAAAGTAGACATTAAAACAAACTTTTTATATGCGTTCAACCCATTTTGACTTCTATTGCGTTGGTAACATGACAAATGGCAGGTGCAGTAAACGTTTGTATTTAAACCACTTTTTTTTGCTTCTAATGCCATCTTTATACCTATGGAATAGAAGTCATAATTGGTTGAAAGGACAGTGAAAATGGTTTGTTTAAATATCTAATCATGTTACGACTGGAGTTCAGTAAGTAAAGCAAAGGAATCGTTCTAATATTCAATTTCGTCTCCAGACGAGCCCGGCAAGCCTGGAACGCCAGAAGTGGTGGACTGGGACAAGGACCACGTGGACCTCAAATGGGAGAAGCCGCTCAAAGATGGCGGCGCTCCTATCACTGGATACATCATCGAGAAGAGGGAGAAGGGATCGCCCAAGTGGGTGAAGGCTTGCGAGGTGAGTTTGCAAGTTATTTCAAACATTTTTTTAGGCCGAGAGTAAATTTTCCTTCAAGCGTAAAATTCGGAACTACTACATGAAGTCTTTCCAACCTTAGTTTGGTCTTCGTCAGAATTACTATTAAGTTCTCTTAATTATTTGTTATTTTTCATAGTATTTATTAGTTTATTATTTTAACATATATATGTATTTTATTTTATATAATTTGCTTTTGTTTTCATTTACAGTATTTGTTATTTGTTTATTGTGCAAACCTACCACAGTGTTGTCTTTTTAACCCAAAGGTTGACTGGGAGAGAATGCCTTGTTGCATTAAGTCCGCCTATGTACCACTACTGTACATGAAGTTTAAATAAATAAATAAATACATATAGAGCTTTCAAAACGGTGAAGAAAACATCGTGAGGGAACCAAAAATTCGAAGACATGTGACATTCACCTACTCGTACTGGGCCCGTGTGGTGGATTACGGCCCATTCCCTTTCCTAGAGAGGAGGTCTGAGTCCTAGCAGTGGGAACTAAAATGCTGATAATGATGATGATTTATATAGAAGTGTAGGCAAAAATGAGTCAGGCCTCTAAAACATATTTTTATGTGTTCCAGGTCGGACCCAACGACAACGAGAAGGCCACAGTACCACACCTGGACGAGGGCACGGAGTACGAGTTCCGTGTGAAGGCCATCAACGAGGCTGGGCCCGGAGAGCCTTCGGACGCCAGCAAGTCTGTCATCTGCAAGCCTAGGAGACGTAAGTACAATATGGTTTTTTGTATCTTAGATAAAAAAAATCCAATAACTACTTATACGCATAAAAAAAGAGTTAATTGTTACAAGATTATGAGATTTCACATATTGGTATTTTATATGAAAAAAAGCTAAATTCAAATAATTTAATTTCACTTATCCCAGTTGAGGCTAAGATAAGAGACTGTTTGGTGTCGCACGGATCTGTTGATACTTTGTAGTTTTTTTTTCTCATTTTATTGGTACCTGTATGAGTCATAAATGAACCTTTTCTTCGTATAAAATCTATCTATCTAGCTTCTATAATCACTAATGCATAGCATTGCTCGTTACAATAGTAACGAGTAATTGTCTTACACTAGGGAATAATATAGAATATGATAAATATAATTCTGTATTAACTATAGTTTTTTATTTGTTTGTCAAGCTGCATCGTTTTTCAAAACTGGAATTACAGTTATGATACTTTTATTTACCGATTCATAAAAAATACAATCAAAATTAATACATTTTTTTTGTTGGTTCCAGTGGCTCCAAAGATCGACCGTCGCAACCTACGCACCATCAAGGTGCACGAGGGCGAGCCCATCTCGCTCGACGTCAAGGTGTCGGGAGAACCCGCTCCGGACGTCACGTGGACGCTCAACGGCAAGTCTGTTACCAGCGGCAATGGATTGAAATGTAAGTTTGTCTCCTAACACTTGTTATGGATGTGGAAGACTGTAGAAGACGTACGAAGTTGTTATTTATTTAATCTTCATGCAACTATAAAGTACATAATGTCCTAGGCATTCTCTGCCTGTCAACCTAGGGTGGTGCAGAGACTTTAACTTTTGTAGCGATGCTATCGCGTGTTTACATCGATACAGACGCGATGCGGTCGCTAGTTGTTTGCCCACACCACGCTCCTCAGTCGCGAAGCAAACGCGATTCAGTAACGGGAAAAGAATGAAATTTTTGTATTTAGAATATCTTTGTTCTCTCCTCGATGTCGTCCGCACATTAGTAGCGATGCTGTCACATTGCTACAAAAACTCGCCATGGGCACTTATTGATTGACTTGAATGTTAATTTTTTTTTTTCAAAAGTTTAAGTTAAAAGTCAAAAAGTTTATTGCAAACCAAGTGTACAGTGATGATATTACCATTATTTTCTTACTTTCCAGTGGTGGACGTGCCATACTTGAGCAAGTACCAGCACTCGAGCCCGCGCCGCAAGGACTCGGGCACATACAAGATACAGGCCGTCAACAAGTACGGACAGGACACCGCCGAGCTCGAGATTATTGTCACATGTGAGTAAAGACATAGACTCTACCTTTCTTCTATGGGGAAAAATAAAGAACGCATAGTAGACATTTCACCTATACGCACACGCGTTTTGGGAACACATTCATTGTGCGTACAGTTAAGAAGCAGTGGTGGCCGAGTGGTAATGGCACCAAGTTACGAGTTGTAGGTCGCGGGTTCGAACCCTACCAGGCGCATTCATCATTCCAGCCGATACACGTCCACTGTTCGACATAGGCCTCCCCAAGCGTCGCCAGAACGAACGTTCCTGTGCGTCTCGCATCCATCGGTTTCCAGCAAACTTCACCAGGTCATCAGACCACCTTGTTAGAGGCCTTCCAACGCACCAGGCGCATTACTTAGTGTAATTTATTTCATCACCACTGCTCTCAAAGCGGTGAAGGAAGATAAAAACATCGTGAGGAAACCGGCATGTCCTAGAACCAAAAATTCGAAGACAAGTGACGTTCACCAACCCGCACTGGGCCCGTGTGGTGGATTACGGCCCATTTCCTCTCCTAGAGAGGAGGCCTGAGTCCCAACAGTGGGTACATTATAAGGCCGACTAAGCTATACTAATTCCATGAACTATCAGACAGAGGATACATTCAACTACCTATATTATCCTAATCCACATTTTTCTCCTTTTCCAGCCAAACCAGACAAACCGGAGGGCCCGCTCGAAGTGTCAGACATCCACAAAGATGGATGCACGCTTAAATGGAAGCGGCCCAAGGACGACGGCGGTGAACCTATCGACGCGTACCTGGTCGAGAAGTACGATCCTGAGACCGGCTCCTGGGTGCCAGTGGGCAAGACCCATGGCAATGTGCCCGAGATGGAGGTAACATTACCTTTTTATAAAATAGTCATAAATAGAAAGAAAGAAAGAAAAATAATTTGTTTTGTACATCACAAGGCCCAAACACAAATACAAGAAATAAAAAATAAAGTGGTTGTGTGCACTGGTTTACATCTTATTTGTATTGAAATTCAAAGCATTTATTAAAAATAAACTATTTGCACTTTTATGTTTAAGAAGTTAGTCAGAAAAATTATGCTAATTGCGCTTTCCAAAGCTTCTCTATGGAGAAAAATGTGCAAGAAACTTCATGGAGAGTCCATGGAGTTTTAACTCATGTTTTTTTGTATTACAAATATCTCGATTACATGTTTCTTGTCGCTACTATTATGTGAGAACAATGTAAATCCTTACTAATATTATAAAAGCGAAAGTGAGTTGGTTTGTTTGTTACGTCTTCACGCCTCAATGGCAAAACCGATTTTGACGAAACTTAGTACACGGATAGACCATGTCCTGGAATAGGACATAGGATACTTTTTATCCCGGAAGTATGTTCCCTTGGGATAATTTTCTTCTATCACGCAGGCGAAGTCGCTGGGAGCAGCTAGTAAAGTTATAAATTTAAATAAGCTACTGGCAGCTAAGAGATGACTCGTCTGAACTGACAGCGTCCGTTCATGGACTGGACATAACGCGTATATCAGCACCACTTAGCTCAACTATTTTGAAGGAAACCGAACGATCCAACACATGCGCCACCATCAGTGAGACATTTTTGGGCATGTCAAACTCTCAACTGCCATGCTCATTTATGGCAAACGAGGCCAATAGAAACCTAAAATCATAAATTGCTCCGTGGTTCCTCGCATCGTACACACAGGCGAAGCTACTGGCAGAAGCTAGTTTATTATAATTTAACCCCTTTATTACTCCTTATCAGGTCGATGGCCTTATCCCCGGTCACGAGTACAAGTTCCGCGTGAAGGCGCTGAACAAGGAGGGCGAGTCCGAGCCACTCGAGACATTCGGCTCCATCATCGCCAAGGATCCTTTCAGTAAGTATGCTTATACTCGTCCATATCCGTTTTGACCGTATTTATATTGAGGGCGGGTTTATAAAATCATCAATCCACCATTTTGTAGGAGGGATCCTTCTAGATATGACATTCGTCTGGTTGCGGGGACCTCCTTTTTCAACGTAGGTTTGTGGAACTTTACACACTGTTCCGCATAGAAACCTCTAATAAAATAAAATAAAAAAACAAATAAAAAATAATAAATAAAATAATAATAATAATAAATAGCCAAAAGCTTCGACAACCATCTGTCAAAGCTGTCGTTGCGCGGTTGGATCAAAGGCCTGATACAGAAGGCAGTACTCCTCGATACGGCACGCATTGTGAGGAGGTTCCTGTCTCTGTAGCCCTAACCACCGGTAGCTTGGACCCTGCTCCTGACATCGGTGGACCATTATTTTTTGTATTTTTAGCTGCTAACTAAAGAAGCTGTATTTTAAGCTTTAATTTTTATATAGAGCGATGACTAATACATATATTCTGTATTTAAAGAAGATACGCTGACAAAATACCCAGTTTATGTTACGCTGTATATTTATAATTAGTTTACCAATTCAAATAATCAAATATTTTCTTTATGAAAAATTTCGTAAATAATAATAATTACTCAGTTAAAGTCTAATATTTGTGTAGATCAATCTGAAGTGGTAGTCTTAATAGGTTTAGGACCTAATGGAGCGTCGTTTACAGCAGCCATACACGCTGGGGTGTACTTGACAGGTTTGCCTGCACAGTTATACCTGTCGGGTATCCCTAGCGTATGTGGCACCTTTAAATTGGTCATAGAATCCTGGAACCTTACCATGATAAATAAATGATAAATGATATTTATTTTTGCAAATAGGTTTAAAAAAACACTTTTACACGTCAATTTTTTTTTTTTTTGTCTGTTTAAGCTAGATGAGGCCGGAATGAAGTGTTAAAAAGCCAAGCGTGTGAGCGAATGAGGTAGACTACACACCTTATATGGCTACATCTCTTTAACCGTTCAGTTTAGGTCGTCAAATGGATCGCGTTTAGAGCTCATGGTAGGGTCTCTAGACAACTAGTACACAACTCTTAGATTGCGTTCAATAATCTAACATTATCTTCCTTTTCACAGCTACACCCGATGCACCTGGCACGCCAGTCCCAGACGACTGGTCGGCCAGTCACGTGGACCTCAAGTGGGAGCCGCCTCTATCAGACGGAGGCTCACCCATCATTGGTTACATCATCGAGAAGAAGGACAAGTACAGTCCGCTGTGGGAGAAGGCTGTCGAGACTCACACGCCCACTCCTTCCGGCACTGTCAATGGGTAAGTCAGATAAATAGCATGAAAACGGACGCGTAGCACCAAGCGCCTGCGTGAAGCTTACATCATACAAAACTTTGAAACGTCGTATCGTGTCTATGACGCTATGCATCTGTGCACATAAGGCCCACTGCTGGGACTCGGGCCTTATCTCTAGGACAGGGAATGGTCGTAATCCACCACGCGGGCCCAGTGCTTATTAGGGGATGTCACGTGTCTTCGAATTTTTGGTTGTAGTATAACTGATCTCGGAAATAGTTTTATTAATTAGTATTACAAGATTATAGAGTAATTGGTAAGTCGGCTAGAATCTTCCGATCTTACCCGAACGTTTACGATTTTGTATCATTAGACTCGTCGACCTATTGAGGCCATTGATTCTTGGTGAAGCTTTTAGTTCTGCCTTGTAGTCTTAATTGACCACACAAATCTATCACTAGCACACACCGTTTTTTTTTTATGTTACATTTCTTAAATAAATCATTAGCAATGTACGTAATAAGTTCTCTATTTTCGTATAATTACAATTTCAATAATATTATCTTTCTCCCACCAGCTTAATCGAAGGCAACGAGTACCAGTTCCGTGTGATCGCTATCAACAAGGCTGGCCAGTCGAAGCCTTCTGAAGCCAGCAAGAACTTCCTGGCTAAGCCAAGGTTCCTGGCTCCTAAGATCGACAGGCGCCACCTGAGAGATGTCACCATCTCTGCTGGGTCTACGCTGAAGCTGGAGGCTGCTATTACTGGAGAACCAGCGCCAGCTGTTGAATGGAGGTGAGTGTTTAACTTTTTAATCGCTGCGTCAAAAAAGCAAAAGCGTGCTCTCGATGCCAACTCGGCGATTCCATCCTATAATAACTTTCTTATGAAGTTTATTTGCTTTTAAGTCTGTCATGTAATCATGACCGTGGCGTGCTGAACACATTTTAATTTGTAATGTTGAAAGATAAAACAAATAAATTGATAAAAGGACATAGATGATTCACGTCTAAATCCTTTTATGTTTGTATTAATTTCTTATCAGTCTCCAGTGCCCAGTCACTTCTCCATAAGAATCGTGCACTAGCTTTTGACTTTTTATAAGTGCCCGTGTAGGTGCAGACTTACTGACGACGACCAATAGGTAGCTCGTCGCCCGCCCGCCCGGTAAGGACCAGGGCAGAGTTGACGGCGCGCTTTTATCGTATTAAAAGTCTACAGGCTGCGTCTGACTCGAGTGACAGGGCAAAATGGAAGACAAAATAGTGTTGCGTCGACCCCAAATAAGATAGGACAAGGGCAGGAAGATGATGAGGCTGCGTTGGACTCGCGTTCGTATCGTGTCTGTATCGCTACAAACGCGCCCCACGCGTTTAAAAATCGCGGTGTGCAAAGGGCCCTTAAAACGGTAGAAGTCATTGAATGATTTCCCATCTCAAAAAAAAAAAGCCTAAGTTAAAAAAATTTTTTGAATTTAATTGGCCAATCTACTGCATGCTTTTTATTTTTCTTTTTATCACGTTCACTAACCCATCATTATCTTCACCAGATACCAGAACATGCCTCTCCGGCCATCGAAGGCGGTCATGATCGACAGCCCCGAGTACTTCACGAAGCTGGTCATCCGCCCAGTGCGGCGCGACGACTCGGGAGAGTACACCGTCTCCGCCGTCAACTCTAGCGGCAAGGATACCGTCACCATCAACGTGGTGGTCACTGATAAGCCGCTCAAACCTGAGGGACCGTTACAGGTAAGAGAAGGTCACTTTGTTTAGAGTTGGGGTTACTATTTATCTCTATAAATTAATAATGGGTCGCATTTGAGCAGTTCTGGCTTTTTAGCTTCTGACAGAAACGACACGAGTGCATAAAACAAGTCTCGATAACTAACAATCTATTTATTACTTAAACGAGACATCTTGTTAAATGAAACATAATCAGCTCTTAGTTGGACTTAGTCATAATTTATTATTATTTATTATATTATATAAGATGTAAAGTTAAATGCGGAAAACCTGAAATTAGTTTGATCAGAATAAAGAGCAGAATCAATTAAACCACTCTTTAATATAGGTTACATTTTTCAATAAAAATCTTCATAAAAAATTTCGACCTGTCTATTTATGAATAGGTCGAGCCATCACGTGCGCAAACCCGCTGAAATAGGTAAACAAACACAAATGGTTGAAATCCAATAAAATTTTCTCATACACGGGATTATAAAAGTTCTTATTTCAATTTAATTATGAATTTTAAACAAACTAAAATTGCTCATAAAACCTTTTTTTTATGTTTTTTTTTTTCACGTAATTAGGTCAATCGAATTAAAAATTATTTGGGGTGTCTGAGGTTTTGCGCTTTTAACTTTACACGTTGTATACATTGTCGGAATCAGGAAAACAAGGCGCATCTGCCTGGAATTTTAATATTTTGCTAACTTTCTCCAGTGCGGTTTTAACACAAGGAAAAAAGGCCCGATTTCCCGTTTCATTCATAATTTTTTTTTTATCCGTTTTCGTTTAGATACGTCTTTTTAACTATCAGGGGCAGAATTGCCTGGACAAGAATTGGAGCTGTCATTGGTGTAATAAAACCAGTATTAAACACATATGACTTTCATAAAGTAACATTTTGACGTCTTGTCCCCAGATCTCGGACGTCCACAAAGAGGGCGCTACCCTCAAGTGGAAGAGGCCGAAGGACGACGGCGGCACTCCCATCGAGTACTACCAGGTCGACAAGCTCGACACCGAGACCGGCTGCTGGGTGCCTTGTGCGCGCTCCGATGAGCCTAGTAAGTGCCAGACATATATATAATACAACGCTATAGATGTGAGACCAATATCTTTAGATGTGTAGATCCAATATCGTTAGGTGTGGGACCAATATCTTTAGGTGTGGGACCAATATCTTTAGGTGTGGGACCAATATCTTAAGGTGTGGGACCAATACCTTCAGATGTGGAATCAATATCTTTAAATGCGGGACCAATTACCATTAAAAGTGGGACCAATATATTTAGATGTAGGACCTATATCTTTAAAAGTGGGGCCAATATCTTTAGATGTAGGACCTATATCTTTAAAAGTGGGACCAATATCTTTAGATGTGGATTACGGCCCATTCGCTCTCTTAGAGAGAAGGCCTGAGTCCCAGCCGTGAGAACATTATAAAGCTGATAATGCTATGCTATGCTATGCTAAGTATCACAATTATTTACATAAGTATCAGAATACTAATGATCCTCTTCTCCATAGAATGCGACGTGACTGGCCTAACTCCTGGCAAGGAGTACAAGTTCCGCGTATCCGCTGTGAACTCGGAGGGCGAGTCCGAACCACTCACCGGTGAAGAGTCCATCATCGCCAAGAATCCATTCGACGAACCTGGTAAGTGGCAGTTCCAAGTAGATGATATGGAATAGAGGTGCAGTGGTTGAGCGATTGGCTGCTGCGCTACGTGACGCGGGTCGATTCTTGCGCGGAGCAAATGTTTGTTTGTGCAGATAGTTGTTCCGGGTCTGGGTGTCTTGTGTATATGCGTTTACATGTTTTTGAACGTACCCACAATACAGGAGTAACTCTAAGTGTAACCAATTTAATAAAAAAATGGATTACCTTGATCATACTCGGTTTGTGTGTTGATGACCAGAACATATAAAAAATGACCGTATTACTTTATTATTTATCTTTCGATACCCAAATCTTTAATTAAAAGAAAATTATTTTTGCGTCATTGCCATCCCTATGAAAAATCCATAAATCGTATTCTACTCTTGACATATATAGTTTCCTTATTACTTCTCCCCCCAATTCAATTCCTGCAACACCACTAACTCTATCCCCTTCCTCAGGTGCTCCTGGAACACCTTCCGTCACAGACTGGGACAAGGACCACGTGGACCTCAAGTGGACCCCGCCCCGCGAAGACGGAGGTGCCCCCATCGAGGGCTACATCGTGGAGAAGAAGGACAAGTTCGGCAACTGGGAGAAGGCGCTCGAAGTGCCCGCGGATAAGACTACCTGCACCGTGCCGGACCTGATTGAGGGACAGACTTATGAGTTCAGGTTGGTACTACTTGTTTTACAGAAAAATAAATCATTGAGCTTCAAAGGTAACTTGTGGATTGATTTATGACGTGGCTAGAATAATAATAGCCGCGCGCTTGCCGAGATTAGTTTGTAGTAGTATGTTACAATCATGTAGTCAGAATTTGGTCGTTTTTGAACCAAAACTATGTCGATTTTGACCCAACAATTTGACTAAGTTCAATAAAATGGAATGTCCGATTTTACCGAATAGCATTTCCTTGGTTTCATAATGCTTCCATACACTAAAAGCGCCATGGCTACTATCGGACCCATTGCTTTCACCTTACCTTTAGTTATGATGGTACCCGTGAAATGGTTTCTGCATCAGTCGTAAATAATGTACTGGGAATTGCGTCTGACCACTATCTCACCTGATGGTAAGCGATAATATGGTCGACAGCCAAGCACGCTTGCCTAGAAATAACCGATTCAATCCTGTACCCCCATTGTAAACCCTGGTTTTCCACTCAGGGTCCGCGCCGTGAACAAGGCGGGTCCCGGCGAGCCCAGCGACAGCACTCACCCCATCGTGGCCAAGCCCAGGAACCTGGCGCCCAAGATCGACAGGACCAACCTTATTGATATCAAGATCAAGGTCGGACAGAAGTTCGGCTTTGATGTCAAGGTCAGTATTTGGATTATTATATGAACTATATAGGGTGACTGGTAATTAATGCCCGATACTTATACACGTGATTACAAACAACTTTCCTAAAGCAACATTTTTTTTGGATATTATTTAGACTGAAAAGTGTCTAAAAATCCAGCACCCGTCTTCTAGGGCACACCTTTAATAATACAGGGCTTAAAGGACAGGTCTCCGCAAACTTTTAAAGGCTCTGTAGACGAAACTGAAAAACCTTTCACAAGATTTTTTCAGGAAACGACAAAAAGAATCGGCCTCTCCATACAAAAGACCAATCAAGCTTATAATTTTGTATGGAGAGACCGATTTGTTGGATTTTAAAAATTCATTCCAGTTTGTAACTTTACTATCAGTTAACTGTCTTTTTTTTTGTTTAATAACTAATCTTATATCAATTTAAAATCTTTGTTCATGCTCACCCAGAGACAAATTGATCGGTAAGACCATTAAAATTACTTATGACTTTTTTGAGTTGGGAAATCAAATAACTCCTACCGCAGCCCGTGCAGAAAAGATTGTCAGAATTTAACTGACTCAAAATCACCTATGTTCCTTCAGTTGCCCTTTGCGTAGGTAACTCTTTCAAAAAAATCCTGCAACCCTAAGGTCACATTTATAAATACTAATTCTGACATTATCATTCCCACACAGGTATCTGGAGAACCAATGCCCGAAACAAAATGGTTCCTCGCGAAGAAGGAAGTCAAATCTAGCGGAGACACTAAAGTGCAGCACTCAGACTACAACACCAAGCTTAACTGCAAGTCTGCGAAGCGTGGTGACAGTGGAAGATACACTATTACTGCTGAGAACTCTAATGGCAAGGATGTGGCTGAAGTGGAAGTCATCGTGCTGGATGTGCCCAGCCCGCCTGGAGGACCACTCAAGGTTGGTACAGATAGCTGATGAAGTCTTTGATTAATATTTATGGTACTCGTTGCATTGAATATGAAAGGCCGACCTTGGCTGAGGTTAACTCAGCTATTAAAATAAAATAAAAACTGACGTGTTTGCTATAGGTTGATTCTCTAAACATATTCAATACTGACAATAAAAAGTGGTTTTTAAATACCTCTTTATATCAGCATCATCTTATTGATCTTCTTTAGAGGACACCTTGCGTAATCCATCGATTACGAAAGGAGTAATATGAACAAAGATGGATGCATCTCTTTTTAGCTTCCCTCTTTTTCTCCATCCATTCACATATAATTATAGACTAGCTTTTGCCCGCGGCTTCGCTCGCATACATATAATGTAGCCTATGTCACTCAGGAATAAAGCAGATTTCTATTGGTGAAAAAATTTTAGCAATCGGTACTTCAAGATTACCTCCTACAAACAAAAAAACATAAATAACAAACTTTACCTCTTTATTATAATATTATAGTATAGATAGAAATATGCAATTTATTAAATAAAAGATAGATATATGAGGGGATTATGCGTTCTTCTATAATATAAGGTATTATTTGAGTCATGACTGCCTTTCATTCAACTTTCATACAAGGTCCAAATTATATGCGATTTTGAAATGCAACTTTACCAAATCAAAAAACTAACCATGTTCAATAAGACTTTATTTATACTAAAACCTACTTCCTTCGCCCAGGTATCAGACGTGCACGCAAACGGCGCGAAGCTCTCCTGGAACCCTCCGTCCGACGACGGCGGGCAGCCCATCGACAAGTACGTGGTGGAGCGCATGGACGAGGCCACGGGCCGCTGGGTCACGGCCGGCGAGACCGACGGGCCGCAGACCAGCCTCGCCGTCGACGGCCTCACCCCGGGACACAAGTACAAGTTCAGGGTGCGAGCTGTTAATAGGTGTGTATTCATTTTGTTATTTATTTAATATGTTTGTAAATGAAGTGGTGGACCGATGACCTGGTGAAAGTTGCGGGAATCCGATGGATGCGGGACGCACAGGATCGATCATTGTGGCGATGCTTGGGGAAGGCCTATGTCCAACAGTGGACGTCTGTCGGCTGAAATGATGGTGATGATGATGATAAATATAGTGTCGTTAGATAGGCCGACTATTGCCAGCTACGGTCTTCACATTATATTATAATTTAGGTGTCTTTAAGACTAGATCGAATTATAGACTCTTAATAAACTAGTGCGCTTCACCGCCAACGATTGCATCACTGCTTAACATTAGGTGGGAGTACAGTCATGCACTAGTTTATATTAAAAAAAAGACTGATAAAAGGCAAGTAGAAATAGTAAAAAACTACATTCTGAAACTGTCGGGTAATAAAGATATTTTTTTTGCGTTGTGAAATCATCTTGAGGTTCTGTTCTGAATTTAGACTTAGAGACAAAATCATGCGCAAGAGTTTTAAAGCTTTAGCAAGAAAAAATTTTTTGTTAAAGTCCTAAATAACCTCCTGAAGAATCTATAAACAAGCACGACATCGAATTAATAAATATGTATTCTTCTTTTTACAGGCAAGGCAAATCCGAGCCTCTCACAACACCACACTCAACCGAAGCGAAGAATCCGTTCGACGTCGCCGGCAAGCCTGGCACGCCCAAGATCAAGGACTTCGACAAGGACTTCGTGGAGCTGGAGTGGACCAGGCCACAGGTCGATGGTGGAGCACCCATCACCGGCTACGTCATCGAGAAGAAGGACAGGTTCGCCCCAGACTGGGAAGAATGCGCTCAAATCGAGGGAGATGTCACAACCGGCAAGGTCCCAGACCTTATCGAAGGAAACACCTATGAGTTCCGCGTCAGGGCTGTCAACAAAGCCGGTAAAGGCGAACCCAGCGACGGAACAGCACCACATCTTGCAAGACCCAAGAATCTACCACCTAAGATTGACAGGAACTTCATGTTCGATATCAAGATTAAGGTCGGACAGAACTTTGATTTGGATGTTCCAGTCGTTGGAGAACCTACTCCTACCAAGGAATGGTTTAACGGCGATAACCTTATCATGAACTCCGATAGGGTCAAGATTGTTAATGACACACATAGCACCAAGATTCGTGTTATTGACGGTAAGAGGGCTGATTCTGGAGTCTACACTCTTAAGGCGAGAAACATCAACGGAACAGATTCTGCCACAGTTAAGATCACTGTTATGGATGTGCCAACACCGCCTGAAGGTCCTCTGCGTGCTGATGACATTACTAAGTCAGGTTGCACTCTCAGATGGAGGCCACCCAAGGACGATGGTGGAGCAGAGATTTCCCACTACGTCATCGAAAAGATGGACCAAGAAAACATGCGCTGGATCCCGGCTGGAGAAGTCCAGTCTTGCAGCATTAGAATCGATCACCTCATCGAAGGACACGACTACAACTTCAGGGTCCGTGCCGTCAACAAACTCGGCGAATCACAGCCATTGGTCGGTCATGAACCAATCACAGCCAAGGACCCCTACGGAACTCCAGACAAGCCTGGAACTCCAGTCGTCAAGGACTGGGACAAAGACCACATGGATCTTGAATGGGTTCCGCCCAAGAAGGATGGTGGATCACCCATCACTGGCTACGTTATCGAAGCCAAGAAGAAGTACGGACCTTGGGAAGTCGCTGCGACAGTACCAGGAAACACGACAACCGCTACAGTACCAAACCTTCAAGAGGGTGAAGAATACGAATTCAGGGTGATTGCCGTCAACAAGGCTGGTAATGGAGAACCCAGTGACGCTTCAACACCACAAGTGGCTAAGGCCAGGTTCTGTGCTCCACACTTCGACAAAATGCTCTTGGCAGACAAAACTGTCAGGGCTGGCCAGAGGATCCAATACGAGATTCCTATCGAGGCATCGCCGAAACCAACTGTCGAATGGCAGATCAACGGCAAAGTTGTCCACCCATCAGACAGAATTGATATTCAGATTCTTCACAACAGGGTCATATTAGACATTCCATTCTCCGTCCGCGCTGACGGAGGCGTTTACAAGCTGACCCTGAAGAACGACCTTGGAGTATGCTCAGCTGCTGCCCAAGTCACCGTCTTAGACAAACCTTCAAGACCAGAGAAGCCTTTAGTTGTATCTGACGTTACCAAGGAATCTTGCAGTCTACAATGGAAGATACCTTTGGACGATGGTGGATCACCGATCCTTCACTACGTTATCGAGAAGATGGATCTATCTCGTGGTACCTGGTCTGATGCTGGTATGAGCACATTCTTATCTCACCAAGTGACAAAATTAATCCACATGAAGGAATATCTATTCAGAGTAAGCGCGGTTAACGCGATTGGACAATCTGAGCCTTTGGAGTTAGACCGTGCCATCGTCGCCAAGAACGAATTCGATGAGCCATCTGCTCCAGGTAAACCTAAGGCTACAGACTGGAGTAAATCCCATGCTGACCTTGAATGGGAGAAGCCCAAGTCAGACGGTGGATCACCAATCACCGGATACATCATTCAGAAGAAGGAGAAGGGCAGCCCCTACTGGGTCAATGCTGTCCATGTTCCTCCTAGCAAGAATAAAGCTACAGTCCCAGACCTTGTTGAAGGTCAGGACTATGAATTCCGCGTCATTGCTGTTAACCAAGCCGGCCAATCAGAGCCTTCTGAACCATCAGACATTGTCACTGCCAAAGACAGATTTGTCGCTCCTAAGATTCTCACACCACTTAGAGAGATCCGCATCAAGGCTGGACTTATCTTCCATATGGATGTCAACTTCATTGGAGAACCTATTCCTGAAGTTACATGGACTTGTGATGGAAAACCAGTGGTTGCTAACGAGAGGACAACTGTCACTATTGTCGGTCACCATACCATTGTGCATACAGTCAACTGCAAGCGTTCAGACGCTGGCAAATATAATCTAAAGTTGAAGAACGATTCTGGAGAAGACGAAGGTAGCTTCGAAGTTATTGTACTTGACGTACCTGGAGCACCTCAAGCTCCATTCGAATATGAAGAAATCACAGCGCAATCTGTCACGTTGTCATGGAAACCACCTAAGGACAATGGTGGCAGTGAATTGACTGCTTACGTCATTGAGAAGCGTGATCTCACACACGGAGGTGGATGGGTACCAGCTGTTACATACATCAACCCCAAGTTCACCCACGCTACTGTACCTCGTCTTACAGAAGGCACGAAATATGAGTTCAGAGTCTTCGCAGAGAATCTGCAAGGTCGCTCTGAACCATTAGTCACTGACAAAGCAATCATTGCGAAGAACCAGTACACAGTACCTGGAAAGCCTGGAAAACCAGAGCTTGTGTCTGCTGACAAAGACCACATTAACATTAGATGGTCTTCGCCTATCTCCAATGGAGGATCTAATATTCTTGGTTATGATGTTGAAAGGAGAGACAAGGCTACTGGCCGCTGGATCAAGTTGAACAAAGAACCGGTCAGGCTGAATGAATACAATGACGATAGGGTCCAAGAAGGACATCAATACGAATACAGAGTTTCCGCAGTGAACGCTGCTGGACCTGGTCAGCCTTCAGACGAATCTAACGTCTTCATCGCTAAACCAATGAAGGAAAGCCCGAAATTGAGCTTAGATCACCTGATTGGCAGGAAGATCAAGGTCCGTGCTGGAGAACCCATCAATATCAACATTCCAATCAGTGGAGCTCCAACACCGACCATTTCCTGGACCAAGGGATCAGTTCCTATTGTCCACTCATACAGGATTACTGCCGAAACAAAGGCTGATGAAACTAAACTGTCCATTGAGAAGTCAGTACGCGATGATGCTGGTAAATACACCATTACAGCATCCAACGCTCATGGTAAAGACTCTGCTGATATCGAAGTTATTGTGGTTGACAAACCAGGAGTGCCTAAAGGACCTCTTCTATGCCAACCAGTATCTCACGACTCTGTCAGTCTATCTTGGCAACCACCTACAGATGACGGTGGCAGCGAGATCACCGGCTACGTTGTCGAAGTTGCCGAGTTCGGCGTTAACGACTGGCGTACAGTTGCCGGATTCTGTCCTAAATGCTCGTTCACTGTGAAGAACTTGACAGAAGGCAAGAAATATGTGTTCAGAGTACGTGCTGAGAACTTATACGGAGTTTCTGACCCGTTGGAAAGCAAGCCTACACTTGCGAAGTCACCATTCGACCCACCAGATGCACCAGACGCTCCAAGAGTTACTGGTTACAGCTCAAACAGCTGCTCTTTGGAATGGAACCCACCAAAGGATTGCGGTGGAAAACCCATCACTGGATACTATGTCGAGAAGAGAGAACGCGGAGGTGACTGGGTCAAGGTTAACAACTACCCTACACCCAACACTTGCTATACAGTCTCTGACTTGCGCGAAGGAAACAAATACGAGTTCCGTGTCATCGCTGTTAATGAAGCCGGACCCGGCAAGCCTAGCAAGCCGACCGAACCGATCACTGCACAAACGCAGCGTCTTAAACCAAGCCCGCCAGAAGCACCTAAACCAGACAGAGTCACTAAAGACTCCGTTACTTTGTCCTGGAGGCCACCCAAGAGCGATGGTGGATCCAAGATCAAGGGCTACATTATCCAACAGAAGGGCAAGGGAGACAAAGACTGGAAGGATGTCAACGATGTTCCTACTCCCAGCCTGGTACACACTGTACCCAACCTTAAGGAAGGAGCAGAATACCAGTTCAGGGTCATCGCAGTCAACGATGTTGACCGTTCAGATCCTAGCAAGCCCACCGCTGAGCTTATCATCGCTGAACAGCCGAACAAACCTTGCATGGATCTTGGTGGAGTTAGGGATATTACTGTACGTGCTGGAGAAGACTTCTCCATTCATGTACCATACACTGGTTTCCCGCAACCGACTGCGCAATGGTTCGCCGACGACAACCTTCTCGATGTTGAAGGCGACTCTAGAATATTCCAGAAGATTACACCAGAATCTGCTTCCCTTGTCGTCAAGAACGCTAAGAGATCAGATGGTGGACAATACCGTCTGCAACTCCGCAACCCATCTGGATATGACACCGCTACAATCAACGTGCGTGTCTTGGACAGGCCTGGTAAACCAGAGAACCTGCGCGCTGATGAATTCGAAGGCGAAGCCCTTACATTATACTGGAACCCACCGAAGGACAATGGTGGTGGCGAGATCACCAATTACGTCGTTGAGAAACGCGAAGGCAGAACTGCCAACTGGACCAAAGTTTCTGGCTACGTCACGACTCCGTTCTTGCGCGTAAAGAACTTGACTGTAGGAAAGGATTACGAGTTCAGGGTTATGGCTGAGAACCAATACGGTCAATCAGATCCAGCTCAGACTACAGAACCGATCAAGGCGAGACATCCATTCGACCCGCCTGGCGCGCCCGGAGCTCCTCGCTCTGTGGAGACAACAGAATCTTCCATCACCATCACCTGGACGAAGCCCCGTCACGATGGCGGATCACCAATTACTGGCTACATTGTCGAGAAACGCCTTATTACTGAAGATAAATGGACCAAAGCTTCTCACGCTCACATTCCTGACACAACTTACAAAGTTACTGGTCTTATAGAGAACCATGAATACGAGTTCCGTGTATCAGCAGTGAATGCGGCTGGTCAGGGCCCGTACTCGGCCAGTTCTGATGCTATCAGGGCTGCCGCGCCTCCCAACTCGCCGAAGATCACCAGCGACCTTAGCCTTAGGGATATCACGGTCATTGCCGGAGAGGAGATCAAGATCACTGTGCCGTTTACTGGCAATCCAAGACCTAAGGTGAGATACTAAAATTATAGCGTACACACGTATCGAAATTTATTATAACTTCTAGTTGAAAGTTGCCAATTTTACTAAGGTTTTAAATTTTACTATGATAAGCTAACCGTATTGTTCTCAAAAGTTTGATGCCTATGTTTATTTATTATCTTCATAACAATATAATAAGTTTGAATTTTAGTTATTACCATAGTGTATTCTCTTTAAGAAAATAGTGACTCATCTTTGTCACTCAGCTTAGCTACGACCCTTCCAATTAGAGCTTAGTAAATTAGGGAACTGTATTCAGATTGACCAGTTGAGTGAGCCCTTCTGACAGTATGGAAGCGTCTTTTGTCAATTTAAAAATGAATATCTCACTTATCCAAAAAATAAAAGTGAAAGTTCAGTTCTGATTTAATTTTGAAATAATTACTTAATAATAATATTTAAAAATACTGTGTAATAAAAAAATTGTTTTGATATTAATGGCTTAATTTGTACCCCTTACATTAATGTTAACCTTTAGTTTGCAGTTGCATTGATGAGTCACTATTTTCCTAACGCGAATAGACTATAATTTGTCAGATCTCAATTTGATGCCCTTCCATCATCATTTGAATTTTACTTCTCTTCTGTGTTCCTTAAACTCAAAACTAAATTCTTCTTGACCAGGTATCATGGATAATAAACAACGAGGAAGTGTCTCCGGACAACCGCATCCGTTTCGTGACCTCTGACACTAACACAGTGTTCCACTGCGTGCCTGCCAAGAGGTCGGACACCGGATCCTATACCATCCAGCTGGTTAACAGCGAAGGATCTGACAGTGCTACATGCAGGGTAAGTTGGATTTCTTATTTCATACTAGTCACTTAAACGGGAGCAGTGGTGATCCAGTGGTAACGGCCCAGATTTACGAGTTATTAGGTTTGGAGTCAAATCCAGCCAGGCCTCATTACTTTGTGTAATTAATTTTATCACCACTGCTCTCAAAACGTTGAAGGAAAACATCGTGAGGAAAACATCGTGAGGAAACCGGCATCTCCTAAAACCAAAAATTCTAAGATGGGTAGTAGATTACCTCTCCTAGTAAGGCCTGAGTCCATTATAAGGCTAATTATACTACTTAAAACACACTACTACAACGGTTTCACAGGGGGGGGGGGGGTGTCAAATGGCATTATGTATTTTTAATGGCCATTCAACACGATCTTTTCTTTTTAGTACATATAACCTCCCACCCACCCATTGCACCTGATGGTAAACAGTGATGCAATCTCTGATGGTAAGGCGCACTAGTTTATTAAGAGCCTATTCACACAAGATGATCAATCAACCCATCTTAGCCTTTTCCTAATTAAGTTGGGCTAGCTTACAGTCAAATCGGATATAGCTGGATACCAGTATTTTACATGGAGCATTAAATATATTCATTCAATACTATTTGCCCCTAAAATTTGACACCTTTACAGACTGACGTAAACTCAACTTTACAATCTTCTTTTTCCCTACAGGTGCTAGTTGTAGACAGGCCCTCACCGCCGGTCGGACCTCTGGACGCGTACGACATCACTCCGGACACGTGCACGCTGTCTTGGAAACCACCGCTAGACGACGGCGGCTCTCCCATTACCAACTACGTGGTGGAGAAGATGGATCAAAGCGGCGTATGTATTATTTTTGTTTATTTATTTGTGAGAAACTCAAACAAAAAATAAATACATTTTTCTTTCGTAAATAGACAGATTAATATTGTGATTATAGTTCAGAAAATAATTAAATTTTTACAATAGCACAGTTTGATGTTTACAAATGCGCTAAGGTATATTGAAGCTATGATGATCTTCAGAGTAAATGAATGATACTAAAGTTCCATTGTGAGAAATAAAATGACAAATACTTGCTACAAGTAACCTGTTAGAATTAAGTAAAATAAATAAAACCGTTCATTATTTTACTAAACACAATACGTTAAAACAGTAGAGTTGGCATGGTTTAAGTAATTACAGTTACAGTTAACTTACAATTGTAAAAATTAACTTTCTTTTTATTATTGTGAATGTGAGGACTATGTTGGTTACTTTTTTATTTCTCGTAACCGTTTGTCTGGCAATTTGAGTATTTTCTGCGGCCTACCCAAATGTCCTTTCATTGGTATTGTTCGTCAAGTCGTTGAGCTCCTTAGTAGTCCTGAGTTGAGCTTTGCGACCGACTGACGAATGCTTACACTGATTGGACGGGTCCACTCAAATCTGTATGGTTCTTTCTTCAAAAGACCATCTCAGATTAATCGGCATGGTTCTCATGTGATTTGACCATTACATATTTACTGTATGGACTTTAAAAGAGACTTTGACCCCTGAGTTTGTTTCGGTGTTTCTTCTCAGGGTAGTCAGCTAGGAAACACCGGCCTCATCTAGCTTAATTCATGAATCCCCAAGCGACCACCGGTGGCCGCGCATCTATTGTCTTACTATTGTGTCTCTAATTGACGGTATCTGAAGGGTTAAATAGACGAAAAAAAAAAAAATGACGTGTAAAAGTGTTTTTTAAACCTATTTGCAAAAATAAATATCATTTATTTATCATTTATCACTTATTTACGAGTATCTTTCATCTCCGTGAACATCCGAATGATCCAGCGTTCATTCAGAAAAAAATATCAAATGAAAATTGGCATACTGTTTCACAAAAAAAAGAAGATAATTGATAGACAGAATAGCAATGCAACACAATACCAGCAACACACAAAATAAAACAAATAAAAAAAGGAAGAGAAGAATAGAATAAGAATAGAACTTTGAATGACGTCATTACATAAGAGAAGAAAACTCAAGTCTTCTATTAAACGATGCCCAAATTAACCTGTATCTTTTACTCCCAGGTATGGTCAAAGATATCATCGTTCGTGCGCAACTGCCACTACAACGTGATGGGCCTGGAGCCGAACCGCAAGTACTGGTTCCGCGTCCGCGCTGAGAACCAATACGGACAGTCCGAGCCTTTGGCTATGGAGGATCCTATCACTGCCAAGGTAAGTTTCTGTTTGTGAGCAATTACTTTATGACATTACAGATTACTTTCATTGTTGTGCCTACTTATACCTACTGGTCAATTTCACTCATGCATCTTTTTTTTATTGTTTTTTATTTTTTAATATAAGTATACATCTTAACTATTAAAATAAAAAATTATAGGTATATACAAACTTAAAATAATAATAATTATGTACAAACGAGTAAAAAAGGCAGAAAAACGGGGAAAACTTAAAGGGTATCAAAAAATTCGTCCACATCGATGTCAATGGGAAAAGTGCTCAACGCTAGCAGCATTGCCACTCTGGATGGTAATGCTGATTCATTGACCGAAGAAAAGCCCAGCCCTCTGGTCACGCGAAGAGTCGACCAAACGTTTGCTGATATCTTTAACAACTCGATGAGCGCTCGGACCCCATGGCCCCAGAGTCTCAACCCCAAACGGCTCAAACATGTAACTTCCAATGAGGTTATTATATTTACGCCGTTTGAGGTTTTCTGCATCTTAAGTTCACACTTAATCTTTAACCCCATGACCCTCTATATATTGGTCCCACAACGCCTTGAGTGCCAAGGTAATGTGAACCTACTCCTTATGATCTTACGGTATTTGTTTACCTACCATGTGTTTTCTCTTATGAAACTATACTCCATTCGCAATAAGATTAATTTATGAATCTATTCATTTAATTTCTCTAATTGACGGTATTTGAAAGGTAACAAACCTATTTCACTGTCCGTTCAACCGAATTTGACTTTTATGTTGTACTAGCGACCCGCCCCGGCTTCGCTCGGGTGCAATATTATACATATAAACCTTCCTCTTGACTCACTCTACCTATTTAAAAAAACCGCATCAAAATCCGTTGCGTAGTTTTAAAGATTTAAGCGCACATAGGGATATAGGGTCAGAAGAAGTGACTTTGTTTTATACCATGTAGTGATATATGGGCGCAAAACCATTATTTGATTATTTTGTTGAGGATTTGGTCACTTCCTGCTTATTTCTTTTAAATATTACAAAATCCCGTTGAATTTATATAAGGATTCAATTTGATCACTTCCCGTTTATTTCTTATAAATACTGCAACATCCTGTTGAATTTATAATTATAAGGATTCCATTTGACAACTCCCTTTCGAATTATTTAAAATATTACAACATCCTGTTCAATTTATTATAAATTGTAAATGACAACTTCCTTTCTAGAAAATATTGTGACGTCCGGTTGAATTTGTGAGGATTTAACTTGACCGCTTCCTTTTTATTTCTTTAAAAATGTCAGAGCATCCGGTCATATTGAAATGAGAATTTACGGTGACGATTTCCGTTATATTTATTTTAAATATTTTTCTACCTTCATAGTGAATTTTTATGCTTGTAAATTTTTGTGTATAAAAACCGATGTAATGTGATTAGAAGGGCACTTTTTTTTACCGTCCTTGGAATGAAGTGATGTATTTCTTTATTATCTTTTTATAAAATTTCCTGATATTACTGTGACTGTGTATTTCGTGTAACGTCGACTCCGATGGCGGTCATGCGCCGACATATACATAAGGCTGGCATTAGAAGCAATAAAAGTAACACCAACTATTTACTGCAGTCGCTATTTGTCATGCTATCAACGCAATAAAAGTCAAAATCGGTTGAACGGACAGCAAAAAGGGTTTGTCTAAATGTTTAGTGTAATTGTGAATAAAATACAAGATATGATCAGACAATTAATAATCAGTACTCTGCTAATATAATATACTAGCTTTCCGCCCGCGGCTTCGCCCGCGTGGACTACAGTTTATATCGCGCGGGCAGAGACCTGTGCTCAGCAGTGGAATTATAGGTAGCCTATGTGTTATTCCAGTGTCTCTTCTACCTACCTACCAAATTTGATCTAAATCCGTTCAGTAGTTTTTGCGTGAAAGCGTAACAGACAGACAGACAGACAGACAGAGTTACTTTCGCATTTATAATATTAGTAGGGATATTAGTAGGGATAGTAGGGATGGGTGATATAATTTATGTTCATAAACCAATTTTTTTTACTAATTACTTTTTACACACTTAAGAGTTATAGGCAAAAACACAAACATATTTTTGGACCCTGATGTGGACAGGTTTGTCATTTCAATACGTGAAGATTTTGCTAGACACCTTTAAAGAGGTTACAAGATCACCGTACAAAATAAATAGAACTCCCTTTCAGCATTTGCAGCACTGCAAGACTAATCTTTACTTTTCTTCCACAGTTCCCATTCACGATCCCCGACCCACCAGGCGTGCCGCGCGTGGTGGACTGGGACGGTTCGGCCGCGTCGCTCATCTGGGACAGGCCGCGCTCGGACGGCGGCGCCCGCATCCAGGGCTACAAGCTGGAGTTCAGGGACGTGCAAGATGGCGTCTGGAACAGTGCTGATTACCTCGTTAAAGACTGTAACTACCAGGTAAGTTAACACAATACCCTGGGACTCATTTTTGACAGATTGCGCTAAGATTTACTTAATTTCACCGTGTCTGTGACAGATAGGATCAATAGGCTAGTTGCCGTAAAAAATGTAGTGAGTGTCCGTCTTTTAGATTATTCACAAATAAGGGACACGTATTTTTTTTTTATTTGTAAATTAAACCAAAAATGACAAAGATGTAGCCCATTAAAGTTACGTGTAACGTCATGCCGTGCTGCATTTATTTGCACGGAGTGACGTCACAGGCCGTGCAAATAAAAACGTAACTTGAATGGGCTATATCTTTTTATTTTTTGTTTAATCGAAAAAAGAAAAAATAAGTATCCAAAATTTTTTTATAATCTAAAATACGGACTTAATAAAATGTAGTTATTTTGACCCTGGAAACTACCCTATTCATCACGTAGGCGATAAGAATTTTGTCAGATCTTAGCACGAATATTAATCGAGGCATTCCCTCACCTACCCCGCCCCCCTATCGCACCATAGCAACTTCACGCGTCGTTTCTAACGCAGACAAGATTTTTTCTCCGTCAGCGACAAAGCAGTGTAAACAGTTCGTGTGTAGAAACGATACGAATTCTTGAATAGACCCGACAATTCTCGTGTACATTATAAATTAAAATGTTAAAACACTACTGACATAACTGCTCTTTCTCAGGCATACAACCTCGAGCCTGGACACGAATACGAGTTCCGTGTCCGAGCCAAGAACGCAGCCGGCTGGAGCAAATACTCTTCCAGCTCGCAGCCCTTCAAGGTGCGCGGAAAGGCCAACCCACCAGCGCCGCCACGAGCTCCTCGTGTGCTGCGCGTCGGCAGGAACTACGTGGACCTGTCTTGGGATCCACCTGCGCATGATGGAGGTAAGAATCAAACTAGTAATAATATTATAATAATATTCCACAACGTCCTCTAGTGCCAAGCTAAGCAGAGCTTGTGTTATGAGCACTAGACAACTGATTAACATACGTATATATTTCTAAACACATAATAAAGATAAATTACACCCAGACACAGAACCAACGACTGTGCAGATCACACAAATATTTGGCCTGGATGGAAACCGTCGATCTCCGACATAGCAATCAGAGCCACTAGCCGCTAGACCAACAGGGTAGTAGAACTGTGGTCGTATTGGCTCCATCTTCGAACACCGATTAACAAAAAAAAGTTGAACATAGCAGCCTAAATGCAGAAGAGCCCTAGTGTAATGGTAAACATTTCATAGGCACCAGTCTCTCACAAAGTTAGTTCCATGTTCGCGCTCCAATGTAACCCTAGAATTAAGTAACTTGTGTAGAGAAAATAAACGATTATTATTATTAACCACTGCACTCACAGTCAAGGAAAGTGAAAGGTGCTATGCCATGTATCAACGATATTAGACATAGAAACTTGACCTAGAAATGTTCTTGACTCGAGATGGCGGCGAAGCTTAAAACAATCAAGCTCTATTCACTCCAAGTTACCCTAGAAAAGTCGGTGGCACATTGATCACTACCCCTTTACTGTCGTCTCCTTTGGTATGTCCCTACTAGATGTTACACAAATTAGTTGCCAGGATAGCCTCTTGATCACCGGGGTAATGTTACGGCCCATTCACGATCTTGCCGCTGTGAGCTGTAACTAAGTGCGGGGTGGCGAGCGGTAAAAATTAAAGTATAAAAATGTTTGAAGCACGCCACAAGACCGATGTCGCCCCGCTCACCGCTAAGACAGAAGTAGTAAACAGGCCGTTAGTGCGGTAAAAATCCCACACTCCTTGGCCCATCACACGATCTACATGCGACTGACTTTCCCTTATCTAAATATTACGTACCTCCACCAGGTGCCCGTGTAACTGGCTACATAATCGAGCGTCGCGACGTCGGCAGCTCGGTCTGGATAAAGTGCAATGACTACAACGTGCAGGACACTACCTTCACTGCGATGAACCTTAATGAGAAGGCGGACTACGAGTTCCGTATCGTAGCCGTCAACTCGGCCGGTAAGTTTAGTCTGGCATGAACTCATTGATTTTAAAAGTAGACTACATAAACGTTTTAACTCTTCAGCCTTGGGCATTTAAGTAGGTATAAAATATGGAATAATGGAAAGGTTGCTTATTTTCGATGGGTACAGACTTTAAGAAAAACTTCTTATTTACATTCTTGGATACATATCATATAAATAAAACGCTCAATATTTCAATAATCTATGCGTACCCGACGTTCACTTGACGTATAACCGAAGGCGCGAAATCACACGTGAAGCTGGCGTTCGCTTGGGGTTTGAGTGGCCCGACAGTTCACCATACGGTAACGTCGACACGCGCCTCAAAAATAAATCAGCAAAATTGTCATGGCCAGTAGGACTAATATGCCCCACCAGAACTGCGGATTTTTCGAAAGAGTTACCGTGCTCTCAAAAGGCAACTGAATGTATCTTGATGGATTTTAGTCAGTAAACGTCTGACACCACTTTTACTCTCTCCAGAGCTAGAGAAATCATTTCATATGATATTGGCCAAAGCTTTAGGAAAAGGTAGACCTTTTAAAAATCTATATCATGTTTTTTTTTCTCCCCCACAGGCAAATCTGAGCCTTCAAGCTGCACAACCCCCGTCCGCACGGGCGAGGAGCTGGGCGGCACGAAGCCAGAATGGGTCAAGCAGTTACCAGCAACTGTCTGCGCACCATTGGGCAGGCCGTTCACTCTGGAATGTATTGCTACTGGCAACCCTGTACCTACTGGAAGATGGTTGAAGAATGGCAGGGAGATCGTACTGGGTACCAGGTAAATATTGAGTTCAATTTTATTATTTACTATAACCATCAGTCTATCCAAGGAGTATCGTTTTGCCCAGTAACTGGGTTTTGGAGGTCTAATAGGTAGTCTTTTCAAGTAAAACAGGGCTATTTAACCGGCTGACCCCAAACTAGGTGGAAATCTGGTGCCATGAGTTAACTCTGGGGCAACTATAGAAAGAAAAACCCATGGTCCAGGAACGTAAAGGTTAAAGAAGTCAGTGAAAGCATGACACTCCTATTGGGTCCCCCCTGGAGTGGGAGATCTCATTGAATGATTTCCAACCTTAGAAAAAACATCTAGTTAGAAAAAGGCTAGGGAGATGATGGAACAACAAACTCTATATTCATTATCCTAAAGATTTCATATTCCATCGCAATCCATTTTTGTAACAATTAAAATTTATTTCCAGATTCATTGCTGAATCTCGCGAGGGTACTCTCCGCCTGAACGTCACGGCTTCTACGGAAGCAGACGAGGGTGACTACACTTGTGAGGCTGTCAACAACATCGGCTTCATCTATTGCACTGGGCATCTTAAGATTGGAAGTAAGTGTACCTACATAATTGAAACTGCTAAGGAATAATAATCATTCCATAAAATAATGAATTAGAATATATGCAATAACATCGACGAGAATGACAAGTCTTGAATTTTTTTTTTACGATTCAAAAAAATTAAACTTCATCCTAAAACTGGTATAATGTTTACCTTCACATTTATTTGTTAGATTAAAAAAAAAAAACATTTTTTAATAGGCATGGTCCTAGAATTGATCCCTGTGGAATACCCATGATGGCCCACTTCCATCATCTAATTTGAAACAAGAATGGACTTAGGATTGAACCCTGTGAAACACCCATGCTGGTGGAAGATAAATCAGATCGCAGACAGCTCGAAACCGTATTTTGATGTAGATACGAAATCGAAAGCCTTGGATAAGTCACAATATTTAAACCATGTTTTTCTCCTCCAGACCCACCGCGCATCGTACGCATGCCAGGCGACTTACACCTTCCTGAACACGACAACACAAAGATCAAAATCCTGTACACTGGAGATCAGCCAGCCGATGTGGTGCTTACCAGGGACGGACACAAGCTGTCCGAGTCACCGCACTTCAAGTACACCGTGTTTGATGATTACATCCTTATCTTTATCAAGGATATCTCTAAGGATGATATGGGTAAGATTTTGATAAAGCTATGAGTCATTTTGTAGTAGTAATATAGTTCAATCTAAGAATAAGCAAGCTGAAGTGGTAATAGGCTTGTCATAGGGTTCATTAGCTCCACAAACTGATAGTGTGGTAGGCTTTTGTCTTGGGTTAATGTTTAGGCTCTGATCCTGGTCGATAGAGTCATCAGAAGGCTTAAAGCCATCCAAAGGGTAATGGAAAGATATATGATCGGAGTATTAAATCAGAAATGAAGGTATCTGCAGCAGAATCAAGGTTCTTTGGCATAGCTCGTAGAACAGATTGTCGATGTGGATGAAAAAAACTTCCTTCCACACGGTGGACCGATGACCTGGTGAGGGTCGCGTCAATCTGATGGCTGCGAGGATCACAAGACCGGGTATTATGGTGACCCTAGGAGAAAGCTTATGTCTAACATTGGACGACTTTCGGCTGAAATGATGATGATGATGATGATTCTATAAACAATAGTATCAGCTTGCTGTAATTTTAAAAAGTTGATGTAGCAATGATTTTCACAAAAAAAAAACTCGATTGATGACTTGCACTTGCAGTTTCAGTCTTTAAAATGTTATTGAGAAGTTTAAAATCTTCTCAATAACATTTTAAAGACCGAAACTTCAGATCAAAATACCTACAATATTTTACTCTTCCGCAGGCATCTACAAACTGTCCATCACCAACAAATCTGGTGAAACCTCGGACACATTCACAGTCACAGTCACCGGCTTGCCCGGACCTCCACAAGGCCCTCTGGAGACCACCGATATCTCACGTCACTCCTGCACTCTGGCCTGGAAGCCTCCGACCTACGACGGAGGCCTCCCCGTCACTCACTACGTCATCGAGAGGAACGATATCTCGGGAACGGCGTGGATAACAATTGCGTCCTCCGTGAGAGATACCAAGTTTACTGTACAAGGATTGACAGAGGGACAGGAGTACAACTTTAGGATACATGCTGCCAATGAAAATGGTATTGGACCGGCGCTTGAAGGAGTTAATCCTATTAAGGTGAGCTAGAGAACACGTAATTTTATTTATTTATTGTCCTGTTCTGTCCCACTCCTGGTCAAATTCCTCCCTCCACTCCTTCCACCTTTCGCGCGCCCGGGCTTCCTCTTGCCAGTTCTTCCTTCGTGGTCTGTGACCCCGTTCCCAATTCTTAGGGCCGAAAATGCGTTAAACGGACGTCCGGTCCCATACTAAAGCGCTCCGTTGCGGGCCGCCGCGGGGCCCGCCGGCCCCGCTCCCTTTTTTCTACGTAATAAATATTAAACTCTCCATCGGCACGACTACATGTACACCATTAAAGTTGAACTAGCGACACTGCTTAGGTAATAAACCAGTTTCCGTGACGGGAACCCGAGCGCACTACACACGCACGAATAGTCACAAGATCTGTGCCCAAGCGGCCCAACAAGCAAGCGCAGTTTCGACCCTTAAAGTTTTAGTTTGCAACTTCTTGTATCTGCGATTTAATCTGAAACTAAATATTTCTTGATATTTTACAGGCTAAGGCACCATACGACCCACCATCGGCTCCTGGCATTCCTAAGATCTTGGAGATCGGAGGAGACTTCGTTCACCTCGAATGGGACAAACCAGAGAGTGACGGTGGATCTAGGATACAAGGTAACATTATAGTTTTAATAATATTGTCTTTATTACATTGATATCAAACAAGTTAAGAGTAACCCCGGGGTATAATTACAAAAAAGAATTCGAATATAAAAGATAGTGTTCGTAGGCCTCCCACAAGGTGGGCCGATGACTTGGTGAGAGTCGCAGGAATGCAATGGACGCGAGTCGCACAGGACTAGTCGTGGCAATACACACGGGAAGGCCACCTTTCAGAAGTAGACGTCTTTTAGCTGAAATGTTTAAAATTATGAAAACTGGCTCGTCAGAATTTGAGCCCTGAAATCTACTAAGCTTTTTTTTAACCTAAACATATTTATTCCACCAGGCTACTGGATCGACAAGCGCGAGGTGGGCAACACTACCTGGCAGCGCGTGAACCCCACGCTGTGCCTCCCCAACCAGTGGAACTGCGCCAACCTCATCGAGGGCCGCCAGTACGAGTTCAGGGTCACGGCTCAGAACGAGGCCGGCATCTCGCCGCCCAGCACCGCCAGCCAAGGCGTTAAGGTCGTCGATCCTAAAGCCGCCACACCGCCAGAGATCGTTAAGCCGCTGAAGAACGCGAACTGCATCCAGTACCACAACGCTAAGTTCCAGTGCACCATCACTGGTCAACCTAAGCCTAACATCACATGGTATAAGGGTGAGTTTTGAACGCATTTTATTTTTTTGGCAACAGCTAAAAAGACAGGACATCTTTTTCTGTCAGTGAAAATACAATAAGGAATTCAATTATTTATTTATAGTTTCAAAAAACTCAAAGTTAAAACTACACAGTACGAGTCCTCATGTAGGGTCAATAAAGATATATAATAAAATACCGAATGACATCAAAACCGAGGAAAGTGACATAAAATTTATTAAACGGCTAAAAAAACTCCTAGTTGTTAAATGCTACTATTCAGTGAAAGAATTCTTTGATGATGACTTTAAAAATTAAAAATGCCTATAATGACTTTCAATTTTCTTTATTCGGTTTATAATTTATTATATTGTTATTTATTGGTGGTTATTATTGATATTCTTAATGAATTTGTTTTACTTTTGACATTGGCATTAATTTATTTTGGTATTTGTGACGTATTTAATTGACCTATTTAATGAATTTATCTTGACATCTGTAATATTTTTTTTTTTTTTTGACATATGTAATGAATTCTTTTGGTATTTGTAACATTTTATTTTTGACATTTGATATTAATTTATTTTGACATTTATAGTGAATTTATTTTGACATTTATAATGAATATGGTTCTGACAATTGAAAGAATGCATTTTGACACTTAATGAATTCATGACATTTAATATTTTTAATTTTTATGTTATTAACATTTGTATTTCATTTAATCTGAATTGTATATCCGATGTAATTTTTTTTTTATTATAACTTTATTGTCTTAAAATTGTTCTTCCCATATTTGCTGTGCCCGACAGGGTCCATGTGCACTTGTTTAACTATTTTTAAGACCTTATGTAACACATGTGTTATAGCAATAAAGAATTGAATTTGAATTTGAAAAAAAACATCTACAAAAATAATAAAAAAATCTAGTCTTTTGAAAATTGTGTCAATTAGACATCTTTCAAATCTGGAAGGCGAAACTATATGTGACGTCACCGCCACTAAGTTACGCGCTTACAAAAGAGATAGCGATCTCACTATCTCTTTTAAACAACACCTCTTCCCACCACGCCCCCCACTCTCCTTCACATCAATATTTGAAATACTAATTCCTGCTTTATTTAATAACCAATTTTGAAACGATCGATATCGACCTTTGACTCGATTATTGCGAGGCGATTAATATCGAATGACTATTCGAGTTGATCTTTAGTTATTTTTGCGATATTCTTTCAGATTTATCTCTAAAACTTCTTATGAATGATATGTTTCTACGCAGGTGCCCGCGAGATAACCAACGGACCTCGTCACCGCATCTGGAGCGAAGGCGACAACCACTTCCTGACCGTCATGGACGTGTTCGGCGAGGATGCTGACGAGTACGTCTGCCGCGCCGTCAACAGGGCCGGAGTCAAGAGCACCAGGGCTGAGCTGCTGATTATGAGTGAGTTTTATTAGTTTTTCGTTAATTTAATCTAGATGAGGCTAGTGCTCCTCAGAAGAAACACCGAAACAAACTCGGAGCTTAATTTTTTTTTTAAATTCATACAGCAAACGTGTAATGGTCATATCATATCAGAACTATGCGGATAAGTGTCTGAGATGGTCTTTCGAGGAAAGAACGACACAGATTTGAGTGGACTTGTGCAGTCGGTGCAAGGATTTGCCAGTATTTGGGTAGCTCAACTCAGGACTAGTAAGCACCTCACAACTTGGCGAAAAATACTAAAGAAAGGATTTGGGTAGGCCGCATGAAGTACTCAAACGGTCAGGCAAAGGTTACAATGACTGGAAAAGGAGAATAATCCATACAAATGACCTCCACATTCGCAATAAAAAAGTAATACTTTATTGAGAAAATATTATATGAAAACTAGATGACTTTTATATTCCTACTATTATTTTGGTAATTTTTTGTCATGGCAATTGAAAAAGGAAACGTGATACAAAAATGAACAACCCATCTACTTTTCTGTTCTATTATTCGTACTTCTATCCACTTTATCAGGATACTTCTCTTTCTTCTGGCTAGATCTTATCCCATTTATTTGGGGTCGGCCCTCCTTGTCTTTGTCTTTCATTGTGCATGATTTTATGCCATGTCGATGTCGAGATAGGCTTCGTTTAGGTCTCTTTGGACCGTCGTTAACCAAGTAGAGGGTAGTCTTCCACGCGCACTCTTTATCAGGATACTATAACATCAAAAATTCTAACCAACCATATCTCTTCCAACAGCCGCGCCCAAACTGAACGTGCCGCCTCGCTTCCGCGTGTCGGCATACTTCGACAAGGGCGAGAACGTGGTCATCAAGATACCCTTCACCGGACACCCCATCCCCAAGATCACCTGGGTTAGGGAGGGAGAGACTATTGAGTCTGGACATCATTACCACGTTGAGAGGAAAGGTAAGTGACACTTGAGAAATTCATCCAAGATTTCTGATATTGATTTCGGGCTTTTTAACCCCGGTTTCTAAAGGACTTGCATTTCTGGAAGGTGAAACAATCAACCCTAGTTTCCTAATTCTGGAAGACATAACTTCGGTTTCTGAAAGACAACACTAATTTTTGAAAAAAAAAAACACTTGTGTATGAAAATTCTATCCTTTCTTTTCATAATTCATGAATCCCCAAGCGACCACCGGTGGCCGCGCATCTATTGTCTTACTATTGTGTCTCTAATTGACGGTATCTGAAGGGTTAATTATGGTAGAGCTTCAATTAAATAATTAAACAGATCGGAATAACTTACCTAGAGACATACGATTCTCAATTATGTGAATTAATTTTTAATTACGGACATAATTAAAAATTCTGGTGACGAAAGTCTTTCAACTTCTTAAAACATCTAAGCCCGTTGTGTCCTACTGCAGGACCTC
Organism: Mythimna lalbum; assembly: GCA_949319445.1. NCBI lineage: Eukaryota > Metazoa > Arthropoda > Insecta > Lepidoptera > Noctuidae > Mythimna > Mythimna lalbum. The sequence goes on along the minus strand of OX439371.1, from coordinate 6,129,305 downwards.
AAATAAAACGGGACAAGGGCAGAAAGATGATGTGTCCTACTGCAGGACCAAGGCATGCCTTCCATGTGTCTCTGTCCAATGCAATTTGAACCCATGCTACAATCCTTTAGGTAGAAGTCCGGTTCGTCACGCAAAAACCTTAATTTAAAAAAATATTTCTTACCTCATTATGTTATTTTCTAGAACGTCACGCGATCTTGACGATCCGTGACGCCAGCAAGCTGGACTCGGGACCGTACAGGATCACCGCTGAGAACGAGCTGGGACAGGACTCTGCTACCATCAACATTGAAATTAGCGGTCAGTATCTATTTGGTTAAAATATTACATTGATAATAAAACTACTGTTATAGATAAAATAGTCGCAACCGATATTAATGAAAGACGAATTAGTAATCCCGGTATCTTATTCGTTTGAGAGGATGTAATGCCTAAGTAACATAAATCGTTTAAAAATAGTATTGGTAGTTTGCGCTCCATTTAATTTAATTTAAATTATTGCGCGGAAATAAGTTTATTTGGCAAAAAAAAACGAAGGCTTGCAAACGTTTGATAGTCGTTTCTTCTGACTTCTTTCATTTAAGTGGTCTTTACTCATATAAAACACAAAAAATTAACCCATATTTCGTCCACAGACCGTCCAGACCCGCCACGCTTCCCAGCGGTGGACAACATCGGAGTGGACTCGTTAGCTCTCAGCTGGAAGGCTCCAGTCTGGGACGGCGGCTCCGATATCACCAACTATCTGGTGGAGAAGAGAGAACACCCCATGACTAGCTGGATCAGGGTTGGAAACACCAGGTATGTCTCAAAAGGAGAGCCTCGTAATCATCAGCACCATCTTCCGTAGCCAGAATGTAGATAGTAGTTTTTGATATTTACTTTCTTTTCATAATAATGGTATATTCGCGTTAAGAAAATAGTGACTCATCGATGTCATTCAGCTTAGCCTCTTCTTTTGCCCAATTAGATCATAATAAATTAGAAAATGGTATTATATGAAGTAAGTCCTTTAGACAGTACGCGTCGCGACGCGTCTTTTGTCAATTTAGAAAAAAAATATAAGCGAAAATTGTATCGAATGTCATTCAAATTTAAAACAAATGTTATTGTAAATCTTAAAAATACTGCGTAATAAAAAGTTTTTTGTAATATTAATGGTTTATTTTTACTCCAGTACGAACACACCTTTACTGTGCAGTTTTAGATGAGTCACTATTTTCTCAATTCGGATCGACTATAAACCATATGCGCCGTCAACTGACAACTGTGTTATTTAAAACTCCGACATATCACTTTTTCAACACAACCTCAATCTGTCCCACGAAAAAACCGTTGAAAAACAACTGTTTTTTATTCAAACTACACCAACACATAACCGTCATTCCCCGCAGATTCACCACAATGGCCATCACCGGCCTAGTACCAGGCAAGCAGTACGAGTTCAGAGTGTACGCAGAGAACATCTACGGACGCTCCGAGCCCAGCGAGACCAGCACGCTGGTGCAGACCAAGGCCGTCATCAAGAAGGAGTTCAAGAAACAGGAGTATCCTGGTATGTATATATGTATAAGAATTCATATATGGTGCGATAGAGGTCACAACCCTTCTTCTTATTTATTTTTAGCATAATATACGATTGTGTGAGGCACGAATCAATGTCTTTCTATAAATTCTTTCTTTCAACTCTCTGTGTTAAAAGGCTGTCGGATAAATATCTAACGCAATACTTTCTTTCCAGTTGACGAATCCGGCAAACGTATCCGTACGAACGCAGACCACGGCCCCGTCAAGGACTACGACAGTTATGTGTTCGACATCTACAGCAAATTCGTTCCACAGCCTGTGGATATCAACACTTGCTCGGTTTACGACAAGTATGATATCCTAGAGGAGATTGGTAAGTGAGCTACAGTAGTGTTGAATAATGGTTTTGAAGTAGACTAGCATTGGTAGAAAGTGGTAGAATAAAAAAATGGTAGAATTAAAAATGGTAGAATAAAAACTACCATCTTAAGGTGAAAGCTACTGAAGAAGAAAATGGCAACCCTTGGGGCGTTCGCGTTGCCTTTTTCTAGCTAGATGGCGCTGTACTCAATATTATTAGTTTATTTTGTTTTTAGTGGGTGTTAGCATTATTAAGCCATTTAAATTGTATTTTCTAAAAACTGACATTCGACTTTATTGAACTTATAACTGTCTCAAAATTTTCCGGGTTTGACTGTTCATGTCTCTAACTACTAGAGTGCTTAAGAGTAGTTTTCACCTTATTGGTTAATTTAAATTTAGCGAGTAGTCAAATTGAATGAATAAGTTGGACGATTTTCTGCATGTCTAGTTAAACGTAAATTTCTGAAAGCTAGCTCAAGTACCTATGTGTCACAAATGTGATATACGAAATCTGTGCTAAAAGTATCATAAAAGAATATGATATTGACAAATATTGGAATTAATTGAACACACTTACAAAAACTGGAGCTATTGAGTCATTGCAGATTACATGATAAAACTTTTATCTTTGAAAAAAAAATGTTACAACGAAAATAGGCAATAAAATTAGGTACCTGAATTTTTTCCCCATAAATGATAAAATGCATCACTGCTCGAAGTAAAGCCATATTTTAAAATCTTCAAAAATTACAAAATAATCCTTATAAAACGATAGAAGTTAAAAGTATGGCAATAGTCTAATAGTTCGTAATATGCTAATTTTTAACGTACGTAGGTAATATTAACGGATAGACATTCAAAGATACTATACAGACACTCTCACACAATTACACCATAATATTTCAATCTATTTTTTAACATCCCAATGCCTGACACTAAACACAATATAAACATACCTATTTTTAAAAGAAACTTTAAATTTGAATCAAGTGAAACTGATGCTATTTCCATTCCAATAAGTAGTATTTTTTATTATTGTTAGGCTCGCGCTTGACCACTATCTCACCTGATGGTAAGCGATGATGTGGTTGACAATGGAGCATGCTTGCTATAAGCAAAAAATTTTTTTTAATAAAAATCGGGGATTCGCAAGAATAAAGCATGATAGTAAAAATAGATAAAAATAAACAATAAAAAACTAAACACACTCACGGAGTTGCTTGTGAAATCACATGGGATTTTATAGAGTTTTATAATATTAACCGTAGAAATACTAACCGTGCCTTAGAAAACAAATCCTTTATACCTAAGAATTTTAAATTTATTTTTTAAACCTTTAATCGCTACTTCAAAGTGGTGATGATTCTTCCAACACAAATCACCAGTATAAATAAAGTGATACTTTTAAAATCCTAATCACTAGTGGTACTCATCAGTGGCGAAGCGCTTAAAACATTAAAAAACCACCCTTTCTAAACACAGGAATTAACTGAATAAACTAGAAAACAGTGATTTATAGGACCTAGTACAAATATGGGCATATCGAGATCAAGAAAAAGCTCAGCTTTGTAGACTTTAGACCAGTTTTGACAAAGCTGATTGACTCTTTCTAACACTCGATTTGTCGTATTTACGCCAGTCTTTGTGAATACAATTTTCAGTCTTCGCCACTGATATTCCTAATATTCTCATCTAACCTTATCCCCATTCCAAAGTGGTGATATTCCCAGTAAAAAAGTGGTGATAGTATAAAAGTGGTGATAATTCACAGGTGACTTCGTGAGCGTCGCGTCTCGCAGGTCTCGCGCCCGAGGTCTGTGTGTGAATGGATCGATGTAGTGCATCTCTTTCTCTGCATCTCTCTGTCTCACACGCATACTTATTTTATTTTAAAAACATATTATATATTTTCTTTAGGAAAAAAATAATAAGTCGCATGAAAAAAATAGTAGGGTAATTGGAAAATAATGCAAAAAAAATAGAAATTATTTCGTATTTTAGGACGTAATATTTCCAGTTAACCCTAATTTTTCAATATATTATTTATTTTATAAACATTATTTATTTATTACAGTATATCTATTTCTTTATTATCTTTGGTAGATCGAATGCACGGTTTTTGCTTCATATTTAAAATAAGATATTTTATATATTTATTTTACTATTATATTACACAAAACAAAATATTTTTATGCGAAACTACACCAAGTAAAAATTGGCGTATAATATTGGCACAGAATATTAGATTCTACATAATTATAGAAATTACACTTTGATACGTATGTCTGAATTGTTTATGTATTATATTTCTTTGGCAATTAAAACTGTGTATATTTTGTTCAAAGAATTGGTGACTTTTCAAATAATATTTTAGACCAAATATAATACATACTAAAATACAGACGTACGTACACAAAATTCAAAATTAAAACCCAAATGCAATTGAGTCATGTTAAGATGAAATCGCTAATGAAACCCGCGAAATTAATATTTACGAGTAGTTATTCTTTTTCTTTTTTGCGTTTTACAAGTCACAGTCAAATTGTAAGTTGATTAAAATATTGGTGAGTGTAACACGTACACAAATACGTATTACACCCGCTAATTTAACATACCTCAGTTTCAGAGGAACAGAAAAATACTTAACGTGACTCAAAAAAAAGTATATTAGGGATGCTGTTCTTTTCTATCGACAATCGTTCAGTACAAATATAGGCTCACATATTGCTAAGATATCCCTGAACAAGATAGTAAAAAAAAATCAGACGACTTGAAAAACCAAGAAGTCCATTAAAAAAGTATGAAGGGGGAAAAGGAAACAAAATCTAAAATATTGTCATACAATTTAAAGCCCTTGGAGGAACTTTAAATTTTTAAATTTAAATAAGATATTTATTAAATTATTTTTTGAAAACACAAGCGATTGTCGATAGGAACATCCCATTTACACTTTTAGCGCCGATGACACATATGTCGTGTTTTTCGCGATGTCATGAAAATAGAGATGGCATTGAAAGTGTAAAAACTCACCCACCGACAGAGGCATGAGGTTGCACATACTGTTGTAGGTACAGGCGCATTCGGCGTCGTCCACCGCTGCCGCGAGAGGGCCACAGGCAACTACTTCGCAGCCAAGTTCATACCCGTAGCCGGGGCCATGGAGAAGGAACTCATTAAGAAGGAGATCGATATCATGAATCAACTGCATCATCGCAAGCTCATTAACTTGCATGATGCCTTTGAAGATGATGATGAGATGGTGCTTATTTTCGAGTTGTGAGTATCTTTTTTTTTGTATTATTTTATGTGTTCGCTTACAATCGGCCTTCAGAAGGCCTTAAGTCATCCTAAGGGCAATAGAAAGGGTTATGCTTGGAGTTAGGAGAGAGAGATTCCTTGCCAGATTACATCAGAAATGAGATATCCGCAGAGGAGAACCAAGGTTGGTGACATAGCCTGATGAATCGCCAAACTTAAATGGCTCGTGGGGGCGATCGGCGGCGGAGACCTCTCGCGCCGGGCCTTGGTTCATGCCATGGTCCAGAGCGAGGAGGAGTGGCAGGCGGTCGCCTCCTTCTGCGAAGCAGTAATGCTAGCAAAGGAGGAGGCAGACCGCATCAGGCAACGGCGCCCCCGCCGCCGCCGCCGGGATTCCGATCCCGATTTCCGGCCACCGTAGACGCGGGCTCGCAGACGGCGAGCCATGGGTAGCTCGCTGTCCGATCGTCCGGTAACTGTCCGGACCGAGCCAAGGCGTCGACGGCACGCACTGTTCCCGCGCGCCTCAAGGAGTTGTCAGCAACAGGAGGGGCCCATCTGGGTCGAAGCCTACCGGGGTCGGGGTTATCCGAAAGGAAACTAGAGCCCCGGTATGAAGGCTAGAAGGAACGGCGCGGGGTTTTTAGTCAGTAAGACTCTGACACTGTCTCCCGCTCCACCCAAGAGCGGGTTTCGTCAATGATTTTCCCCGCCGACAGAAAAAAAAAAAAAAAAAACTTAAATGGGAGTGGTTACAGCACATTGCTTGCAGAACAGATGGTCGATGGGGCCAAAAGGTTCTGGAGTGGCAACTACGCACCAAAGTGTTGGTAGGTCTTCCAGAAGGTGGACCGATGACCGGGTGAGAGTCGCAGGAATGCGCTGGATGCGAGACGCACAGGAGCGGTCGTTGTTGGGGAAGCCAATGTCCAGTAGTGGACGGCTTTCGGCTGAAAAAATTGATGATAAATAATAATGGCATACAGACACTTCAATTTTATTTATTTATATAGATACATGTATAAATGTGTAATAAAGAAATAATAATTAAGGATCTAACTGCCAAAACCGTTTGCAAAAAAAATTGTAGAAAGCGTCCAAGAATTTTGCCAATGATATATTTACTCAATATCTAATCCCATTCTATCTTCCAGCTTATCCGGAGGCGAGCTATTCGAGCGCATCACAGAGCCAGGCTACAACATGTCGGAGGCTGAAGCAGCGCACTACATGCGACAGATCTGCGAGGGAGTGCGACACATGCACGAACAGAACATCATCCACCTGGACCTCAAGCCTGAGAACGTCATGTGCCAGACCAGAACTGGCACTGATGTTAAGGTAGTTATTCTCTATCTTATCCCATTACATTTGGGGTCGGCTCTTCTCGTCATTTTTCGCAAGACATTTTGGTTCTGGGTCGTCGAGTCACTTCGGCTTTCTTTAGGTCATTGCTAATTACAGATATCCAAGTTAAAAAGGTCTACCTCACTTATTTTGACGGTAGTTATTACTTTAGAGAAATAGGGTTTAACCCACCAACACAATTTGCACAAAGAAAATATAATCTCTTATGGTAAATGCCCTATAAAAGCTCTGTCAATGACAAATTGCTACCTGTTATGTGAGAGTAACAGTACAATGATAGACTCTTCTAAGATTAATACAAGTAGAAGTACAATTTTAATACAATTGGAGAAATTGTCACGCAACCGAGGCGTTATTCGCCCGAGCAACAGGCGAGGGTGTTATGTGACCGAGCGGTGCAGTGACTAAATTTTTACGTGTATCAAACGACGTTTTTCAATATACTTACAAAAAAGAGACTGCTCGGCGCCCAGCCTGATACATTATACATCATACATTCTGATGTATCACGCTGGCACACTTTTCTGCACCAGTACGAAAAATAGCAACCTACGTGCGTAAAACCGGTAGAGGTAGAAGGTGGTTTTCGACCAAATATACCGAAAATATAACTAGATAATAACCTGAATTGTCCTCAAACAGATCATCGACTTCGGTCTGGCCACGAAGCTGGATCCCAACGAAGTGGTGAAGATATCGACGGGCACGGCCGAGTTTGCGGCGCCCGAGATTGTGGAGCGTGAGCCCGTTGGCTTCTACACCGACATGTGGGCGGTGGGAGTGCTGTCTTACGTGCTGTAAGTGTTTAATCAACTTTATTTGTAACTTGGGTTGCGCGATTGTTTCAAAGAGTCACCGTAGCCCAGGAACACATAGTGTGACTGAAGGAACACATGACATGGATAATGACAGACACGGTAAGTTCGGGAGGTTCTTGTATCTGATTCGTGCAGCAGAAACACCCTGGTGTCACCATTGTGTGGACTGTTCCGAGAACACGGTGGAGCATACGGTGTCGTGGGATCGACATCAACGATCTCTTGCGGTACCCTAGTGCAGGCCATGGTCCGGAGCGAGGAGGAGTGGTAGTTGGTCACCTCCTTATGCAAAGCAGTAATGCTAACGAAGGAGGCGGCCAGCTACCGTAGGCGTGGGCCTGCGAAAAACGAGCAATGGGTAGGTCGTCGTCCGACCATCCGGTAACCGAGTCGTCAACGGCACGTAATTTTTCACGTGCGCCTAAAAAAAGTGAAGAGGCGTGCTTGAAAACGCAAGGCAAAAAAGAATTAGGAGTGGGTTTTAGTCAGTAAAATCTGACACGCCCTCCCATTCCGCTCTAGAGCAGGACAAGTCATTGGATGAGGCCCGCTGACAAATCTCGAGACTCGCATAAAATAATTGGTTTTATTTCCTCCCAACAGCCTATCTGGTCTATCACCATTCGCCGGAAACAACGACATTGAAACGCTAAAGAACGTGAAGGCTTGCGACTGGGAGTTCGACGAGGAGGCGTTCCAGCATGTGTCTGATGATGCCAAGGACTTCATCAAGAGGCTGCTTGTCAAGAACAAGGAGTAAGTACACCTTCATGACCAACTAATCTTTTTTTATTGTAGTCAGGCTCGCGCTTGACTACTATCTCACCTGGTGGAAAGCGATGATGTGGCCAACGATGGAGCACGCTTGCGTAGAAGCAACCTGTTCACTCTTGACTCTAGACCTCTAGGTTATAGTTATCAGGAAATTCAGACTCCGGCAGGCAATTCCACTCCTTTGCTGTATGCATAAGGAATGTGTTTCCAAGATACTTTGTACCTACATAGGGGTCTTGTAGTTCTCCTGGATCATGCAGAATCAAAATCTGTTGCAAAACACTTATCCATCGTCGACCACATCTTACCATCAGATAAGATAGTGGGTTAAGCGGCTAGACCGGCGTGATGGGCTTTGACGTCAAAAGTCATATCCAAAGTCATGTCTCATTATATTAAAAATTATTTCAAAAAATTACACGCATAAGCTCTCATTTTTGGTCACTGGGCTGGTGACCGTTCATTTTAGTCCTTGCTGTGTGCCAACCAAACTTAGTATGTACGTACCTAAAGTAAGATAAGTTCTGGCTGTCATTGGTAATGTTTAAAAGTAGTCGGACGCCAGAAAGTCTGACCACAGAGTAAAATATTACTCAGAGAGAGTCAAGACCTTCAGTCTATTTTGAATAGACTGAAGGTCAGACTATCGTGTAATCTAGTAACTGAGTTGTGGAAGTCTGATAGGCAGTCGCTCCATGTAAATTACTGATCTTCAGCCGCATTCGGTTAGACAGGAAGCCGACCCGAAAACAGTTGGAAGATGATACTAATTCGTATATTTGTGTTCGTCCACAGAAAGCGTATGACCGCGCACGAGTGCCTGATGCACAAGTGGCTGGCGGGAGACGCAGCCGCAGCGCGCACGGCACACATCGACGCTCGCCGCTACGAGGCCATGCGCAACAGGCTGCGCCAGCAGTACGAGGTTACTAATAATACTTCATTAACTAATTAACAATTTTAAAATAATCTACCCATTTGCTGATTCCGAATGGTCCGTAACAAAAAAGCGGCAAAAAATCACATTTGTTATATGGGAGCCACTAAAATATTTATGTTATTCTGTTTTTAGTATTTGTTGTTATTAGTGGCAACAGAAATAGCTTACCTGCGAAAATTTCAACTGTCTAGCTATCTCGGTTTATGAGATATAGCCTGATGACAGACAAACAGACAGACGGACAGCGAAGTCTTAATATTTGGTTCCCGTTTTTCCCTTTGGGTACGATACCCTAAAAATGGTGTGATTACTGTATATTTGATCTCATCTCGTTAAAACTGGCTGAAAACAAAATTGACGTGTAAAAGTGTTTTTTGAAAACCTATTTACAAAATAAAGATCATTTGATACTAAATTCTTTTGTATCCTCAACAGAACTGGTCATCATTCAAACTGCCCATCGGCAGGCTGAGCGAGTACAGCTCACTACGCAAGCTTCTCATCGAGAAGTGGAAGATATACGACGGACAGTTCGGTAAGTAACCACTTTTTTTTATTACATTACTATTACTAAAACTGATGAAGTTATAATAATTTTTAACTGGTCTTTCAAAGGTGTCCCTAGTTTAATAAATGAAAATATCTCGTAAAACAATTTTGTTTTACGGATTATTTCACAGTATTCGTTTTTGTGATGTTTCTAAACAATGAATAAAAATGAAAATGATTACGGATTATGATACATTTAATTTTTACTGGCATGATATTTAATATTTGATGACATGACGTTTAATTTTTATGACATTTAACTAGATGATTAATTATTATTTTTTTTGTATTATCATCCAATAATCTAAATAGATGTATTTTACCAAAAATAAACAACTCTACTACGTTGTTGGCTTGAGCATCAGCGATAGTAAAATCAAAGACTAACTTTTAATAAAAACGATATTCCTGTCACCCAGACCGCCGCCAGGCCGCACCACGCTTCGTGATCAGGCCGCAGTCGGCGTTCTGCTACGAAGGCCAGTCCGTGAAGCTTTACTGCCGCATCATCGCCTGCGCCACGCCCACCGTCACCTGGTCCAGGAACAACCACGAACTGAGACAGTCTGTCAAGTTCATGAAGAGGTAAACATCACCATTTTATTATTTAACTGGCTTGGCTTGCGTGAAAGTAGAGGTAGAAAATAAACAAGGTGTAAGGGACAGCCCTCCGCAAACTTTAAGGGTTTGCTCGGTAGACGAAACTGAACAACCTACCACAAGATTTTTTTTCAGGACACGAAAAAAAAAAAAATCAGCCTCACCAAACAAAATTATAAACTTGATTGGAAAGTTTGTATTTGTATAGAGACGCCGATTTTTTTTTAGTTTCTTAAAAAAAATGTGGAACTTTATAACTTATATTAACTTACACCTTGTATAACTTGTGACACTCAGGGATAAAGTAGCTTTCTACTGGCAAAAGATTTTTGTAAATTGGCCCAGTAGTTTTTGAGTTTATTCATTGCTAACTTTTGCCCGCGGCTTCGCCCGCGTTCATAAAATATAGCCTATGTTACTCTGGAATAAAGCAGCATTAGCATTCTATCAGTGAAAAATTATCGCAATCGGATCAGTACTTTCAGAGATTACCTCCTAAAAAAATAAATTAAAAAAAGCAAACTCTTTGTACGAGACGCATGTTACTATAAAAATATGTGTACATGTGGATGAATGGAGAGGTAGATGGAGGCCAAGGAAGATATGGGGGGACGGGTGACAGGACAGAAAGGTAGAAGAAAACTTTTGCGCCACAAGTAACATGAGGCAAGATTGATGATGATGATGCCATATATATAGGACTGTTTGTATTCTGCAGGTATGCCGGCGACGACTACTACTTCATAATCAACCGCGCCAAGCTGGAAGACCGCGGCGAGTACATCATCAGGGCTGAGAACCACTACGGATTCAGGGAAGAGGTTGTCTTCCTGAATGTGCAACGTGAGTGTTCTTTTTGTAGTATTTTTATTTTTCTGGTTAATCAGGGCTTTGAAAACATCGTAATGACATTTACTTGGGCTTTAGCATCACTTCTTTTATACAACACTAGCTGCTCCCAGCGGATTCGCCCGCGTGAAAGCAGAAATTTATCCCAAGGGAACATACTTATGGGATAAAAAGTATCCTATTTCTTATTCCAAGACATGGTCCATCCCTATGGCAAGTTTCAACAAAATCGGTTTTGCCATTGAAGCGTGAAGACGTAACAAACAAACTCACTTTCGCTTTTATAATATTGGTAAGGATTAGTTTGATGGATGGCCCGATAACCATGTATTTTTGCGGACAACCAGGTAACATAACAAGCTTATGACTTTGTGACTTATGATATAGTTATGAAATTTTGTACGTAGATTACTAGTACTTTACATAAAAATACTAGACACGTGTTTTTTTTTTTTTTTGTTTCGGGTTTCGCGTTTACTAAAAATAATGTTTTATAAACAATAAATAAATATGACTCTCTAAGTACAAATTAAAAATGTATTTTTAAAATACAAGGACGCTTACTTTTCTACAGAATGATTTAGAATAAGAAACAGCCTTATAGCATCATGGACTACTTGTAAGAGCGACTGTGACTAAATTTTAGTAAAGAAAAGAAAGAAAGAAAAAGAGTTTAGCTACGACAAAAATGGCGCACAACTTAAAAAATAAAACAAACAACAATAACGATTCTATATAATAAGTATTAAGATAAAGTAGTAGTTTAAAGTAGTCCCATCCAGCAAATAAAATTAGTTCTATAAATAGGGGGCGTCCTTAAATTACGTGAGGTGTTTTTTTTAATTTTCTGCCCCTCCCTCCCCCCTCTGGTGAGATGTCGTGAGATTTTATTTAACCCTCTCCCCCATCCCCAAATCTCACGTGAGATTTTTCAAAATGTGAGTTTCTTACATAAACGCGTTGGATTGTTATTGTAAAAAGAAAAAAACAAATTTGCATCGTGCTTTTTATTTACGACTAGTTAAGACTAGTAATCAATATTGCTGAGAGTTTAATTATAAGTGTAATAAAAATTTAACGTACTACAATTACGCTTAAGAGGGTCCTTCTCCACTCGCTTATCGTAAACGTCGAAAATGGTTTAAAAGCTTAATACTTCATTTAATGCAATCCAACGCGATGTTTGACGAAAAGGCAACGCAAAAAAAAAGATAACGCCTGGAAACACTGTTATTATTCGGTAATTCCGAGATTTACTCGAAAATTTCACAAAACTTGCTCCAGGATATAGCTGTTTTTTTTTTAAATCCTTAAAAGTTTTTGGAAAAAGTTGTCGTCATTTAGAATCTTAATAAAATTTGGAAGGTCTCTAAAGGATTACTTTTTTAACTTTTTTAATTTTTAGGCAAATTATGAAGTGTCAAAGTTCATACAAAATAGGAGATTTTCAGAGGTTTTTACTGGATTAGTTTTACACAAATTTAGAAATTGGTTTCTTTAGAATCCTAGATAATATCCACAAGATACTGTGTTTCCAAAATATCTAATGAAAAATGTGTAATAAAGTCATAATCAGCTATGAGCGGTTGTATGAAAAACAGTGAAAATGTGAGTCATGATGCACCACCTTAAGATTAAATCTTAAGCATGTACAATCTGGATTAAATAGACCAAAATAGTATAATTTGTTTTTGTTTCAATCAGAAAATAAAATTGCGTGATATTTGCCGAGACGTGACTCGACCCCCTCCCCCCCTTAAACACCTCTCGTAATTTATGGACGCCCCCTTATTCATTGATACATTCACATTTAAAGAAACGATGATAAACAGCTCGAAAATGTTTTTTATTTTATTTTGCCACGGCTTCGTAAAAGCATATATCCAACCAAAGAAGAAATTTGAAATGGATTTTTTTTTTAATAATAAAACCTTCTTATAAAAAAAACCGACTTCACTAAAAAAATTAATTGAATTTGAGGAGTTTTCTCGATTTCGCTAAGATTCCATCATCAGATCCCAACTTGGTGACTATGGGACCATTTGGGAAGTATACCCTTTCCAACAAAAAAATATTTTTTCAAGTCTGGCAAGCGACGAAGTTATGCGCGAACAAACATAAAAAAAACATACAAACATCCGAATTGAGAACCTCCTCCTTTTTTAGAAGTCGGTTAAAAATACTATTGCCTCACAAAACAAAGATAAAAAGAATCATCTTCGAGAGAAGCAACAATTTTCAAGACACTTAAAATAACCGCTACATACATCCATCAAAATGACCTGTTCAAATTAGACACACTCCCGACCAATTAAATTGGCATACCGTTTAAATTCGCAGTTTAATTGTTTCGCAGACAAACAGTGTCACAGAACGTTCCAATCTATTATTACACGCACCTTTAGCCGCCGATAGACGACTAAATTTACCACAGTCTTTCTAACTGGCGTTCTGTGTCGATTGATTTCATATTTAGTGCATTGGGTGGGCCGATTAAGTTGAAATACAGTGTAATTACGTTGATTTCAAGGTTCAAGTGAGCTCATTTGAATAATAAATCGTGTTTTTGGTGCGTAAGTGTAAATACATATTTTGAAATTGTAGGCTTTTTAAAACTTCTTGTGTGATAAATATCAAGTTCAATGAATTTGTTTAATTCATCACCACTACTTTAAAAACGGTGAAGAAAAAAAATTCGGATGTTACATCCAACAACCCGCACTGGGCCTGCGTGGTGGATTACGGCTCATTCCCTCTTCTAGACAGAAGGCCTGGAACTCAGGCCGTGAGGACATCTTAAAGCTGATTTCTATGCAATAAATGCCTTAATTTCACACTGTTACAACTATTTTCGGAATCAAAGGACTCTTGCTTTAAGTTCCTCAGTGCGACATAAGTGTACTAATTACAGGTGATTAGCATTCAATGGGTTAATCTAAAGGGCTTCTTCGGTAAAGTGATCCATAATTGTTTTCTAGGTCTTACTAAGACGTTTAATGTACATCATGGTTTCGTTTTGGAAACAGAAAGCTTCGAATCGACCCTTATGACCCTCTGTTTACAAGATATAATATGTAACAGAGATATTTGTAATACACATCATGATTCAAAAGAGCGTCCATGAAATTTCTTACACATTCTTCTCCATAGAGATCAACCTTTTCGAATGTGCTAATAGCATAATTTTTCTGACAATTCAAAAGTGCCTGTAAATGATTTATTTTAAATAAATGCTTTGATTCTTGATTTTGGCACTGAAACAAACATATTCTTGAGACTAGAACAAGTTCTGGGGCCTGACCGTGATGTGTCAAAGTGTCAGGCGTGCGAGCTAGAAAGAGAAATGGAGATACACCCTATACAACGTGTGACGTTAAGTGCGCAAAACCTCAGACACCCCAAATGATTTTTAATCTAAAAGACCTAATTCTGTTAAAAAAAAAAACATTAGAAAAAAGTTAAAGGTTGTGTGCAGTTTTCCTTTGTTTAAAATAATATCTGCAATGATATAAGAACTTTTATTATCCCGTGTATGAGAAAATTTGATTGGACTACAACCATTTGTGTTTGTTTACCTGTTTCGGCAGGTTTGCGCACGTGATGGCTTGACCTATTCATAAATAGACAGGGCGATTTAATGAAGATTTTTTTGAAAAATGTAACCTATATTAAAGAGTGGTTTAATTGATTCTGCTCCTTATTCTGATCAAACTATTTTAAGGTTTTGCGCATTTAACGTTACACCTTTGTATAGCTCCATCCCAGTTGAGTTTAGGTTGTTAAATGAATCGCGTGGTAGGCCCTCTGTTCTAGGTTTAAGCTCATGATGTGACAGTAAGTTTCAACCTGTTTTTTGTCCACACAGCGGTCCCGAAGGTCCAACGCCAACACCTCCCCGAAGCTCCTCGCCGCCGCGAGGCCCTTCCTTACACCTTCTGGCAGGAATCGTCCGAGACGGCGCCAGTATTCACGTTCCAGCTGCGGCCGCGCGTCATGCAGGCGCGGGACACCTGCAAGCTGCTCTGCTGTCTCAGCGGCAAGCCTACGCCTACTGTCAAGTGGTTAGTATAGACCTGGATACGTTAAGAGCTCTTGAGAAGCTATATTTTTTACAAGCTTTTATTTAGTTTCACCTGTCCCGATGTTTGTCTGTCATCAAATCTTGTAAATTAAATTTGACCCAATTCCCGGTTGCCGATTGAGCTGAAATTTTTCATGCACTTGTAAATCAGATGACAATGCGAAATTATTATGACATGGAGCTGATCTGATGATGGAACTGGAAGGTGGCTATAGGAACTTGGTAGTTAAACGACACAACCCCATCGAGTTTCGGCTCGTATGTTTCGTCTTGACGAGTATTCATTATATAGGTATACCCAGCTATAAAAGCTTGCTATGAAAAAATGGTTTTCATTAAAAGCTTGTTTTAATGAATTCTTACTAAAAAGAACTGCCTAGAACTCTGTAACTGTAAAACCATACTTTTTTATCTTCTGTGCAGCAAATGTAGCCTTACTGTATCGGTTTCGAAACTTTTCCAATCTGCATGAAACTTCCCCATTTTTCAAAGGTCTAAGTTGGCCTTACTAGAATCAGAATCTTAACTCATAATTGGTTGCTAACAAGAACTGAAATGACAATGTTTCCCATAATAAAAAAAAAAGTAATATTATGTATATCAATTTCATTTAAAATTTGGTTTCATTTGAATTTATTTGTATCGACCTGGTCGATTTAATTTATTATTGTGACATTTTTATTAATGTGATTGTAAACCGAAATTATAATTTTATAGCTACCAAAATAGTTTTAAATCAATATTATTACTAAAGCTTATACGAGTGTAAACTTGAAAATAAAATTTCATTATTGCAAACCGTGTTCGCAACACAAAAGATACGGGCCCAAGGTCCATACTAATCTGGTCAATCTCCTCACAGGTACAAAGACAAGAGAGAGCTATCTAAGTATGACTACGCGATGACACACTCGGACGGCGTCGTGACCCTCGAGATCATCGACTGCCGACCCGAGGACAGCGGCAAATACACCTGCATCGCCACCAACGTGCACGGCACTGATGAAACCAACTGTGTCGTTATCGTTGAGGGTACGTTTATTTTTTATTTGTTATTTAGACTACGCACGCAAGTAGGCCGCTGCATACACAACATGGCAAAGTGGAGGATTATAGACCCCTCCTGCACCCCGTGCGAGTGCGAGACGATGGCCCACTTATTGGGAGGGCCCAAAGTGTCCCTATACCTGCACTTTGGAGGACCTAAAAAACGCCTCTAACGCCGCCCAAAAACTTTGAGAGAAAAGAAAACCATCGATTCGAAAAGAAGAAGAATTGTAATTTGATAGGCTAGCGCTTAACCATTATCTCACCTGATGGTAAGCGATGGAGCACGCTTACCTAGAAAATTTTGAGTTACAAACCCCCAGGTAGCTATATGAAAACAGACTTGGACAGGGTCTTCTATTCCTACGTAATCACAAAGAAAATTAAAAATAAATAAGTTAGCCTAAGAATTAGTTATTTTGATGGCTGAAACTTTTTATATTAAAGGAAAGCTCTTTTCTGGCCTATCTGAGTACTTAGTTTCGCTTGCTGGATATCTTCTTGCATATTTCGCTGACCATCCTCTTCCACATAGTCAATATTTTGTCTAAGAATTTGACCTTACCATCGCATATACTGTCTTCATTCAGTGAACAAAAGATTGGAGGTATACAGAATAGAGAGTAAAGTCCCGCAAATCTTCGTTGAAAAAGTAAGAAGTACTTGTTTATATCAATTAAAAAAAAAAATGCTTCAACCAGATGGGTGTTACGTCTGGTAGGCAACTGCCCGATAAATGATTTCGAGCTGTTCTTTGTGTTCAAATCGCGCGGAGCACTTTAATTGAGCAATGCAGGATTAGTTCTTATGTGACGCCATAGATGTCGCAACAATAAGTAATAATAATAATTGTCCCTCAGGCGAGGTGACCTCCCCTGAGCAAGCGCAGATGATCCACAACTTCCTGCACTCGGGAGACCGCCGCTACATCGAGAAGCCGATCAAACCCGCACCACCGCCGATTATTACCAAGACTAAAGTAAGTTGATGCTTATATTACAAATTGTATATTATTCTTTGATAATTTCTGTATAACAGTGTACTATACTTCACTACTGGATGAGCCACGTAGCAAATGTTATGGGTTCCTTTTGGACTTAAGATACCTGTATCATATGAAATGTGAGAGTATGGATCTAGCATCCCAACAGACGTGACCTTGGTGAATGAAAGCGGTCGTTCCAACTGCAGTTTCAACCGCAGTGACTGATTTGTAAAATTCTGGCTTATGGAGTACTGTCATCAAAAATAAATATAATTAAATGTATTATATTGTATTATAAATAACCATCTCAAATTCAACTTTATGAACTACTACTACTACTGATTGATACTACTGATTGTAATAATAAATTCTCCGTTCAAAGAAAATGCTGGCCCAATAATTTAATATCCACAGCATCAGTTAATAGTAAATTTTAAATGTATTGCTTTGCTTATAAATAATCATTATTATTACAAATGAACTACACAAAAAATCAATGGATCGTCGCTTGATCTCTCATTATTCAACAGATTTAAAACATCTATTAATATATTCACATTACTGCTTTTCGTAGCGTCGTCGTCCCCAAAATATAACTACAGAAGACCATGAACAAGAGAAGGTAAACTGTCAATACATGAGTCCATTGGAATGGATAAAGTTCACGACAAAGTCTGTCATAGTGTAGTCAAACGTAGATCTCACGACAAAAGTTGTCACTATCGATCAATGAATGAATGAACTTTTAGAGTTCATTCATTCGATAGAGTGCATTTTTTAATCGAACCATTAACAGCGACTTACAGAAACTTTTAAATTGTCTAGGTTAGTTAGTCAATATTTGATCACTTTAAAGTTTAAAAGAGAGATCAAAAATGGGCTATTATTTCAAAGAGTACACCAATGTTGAAGAAGAATGCTTATTTATTACGCTACTTGATTATGATTTAATATGAAGTCTCCGTTTTTGTAAAAAGCTGAAATATGTTTCAGTAAAAACAAAACGCTTATTTTTTTATTAATTCGATCCTACGCAATTGAATTATTTGAATTGTAGTTAATTGCCGTATCAATTAAATATTGTAAATGTTTATTATGATTTCAACTGCCGCTTTATAATAAGATAAAAGGTTAAAAAAAAATAAACGCGTTGCTTAAAGTTTACTTAGGGTAATCATTGCCAGCCACATCCAGGACATACCTATTTCATGTATGCATGACACATATCAGTAACATATTGATCAGACATCATAATGAGAAATTAAACTCATGCTCAACAATCAGCGAGACATTTTGAGTGAGCATGAAAATCGATTAGCCATATTTTATCGACATTTAAAAAACATAGGTGAAGTAGATACCTGAGAAAGAAGATGGGTCAATGAATTCAAAGACAGTAGCCAAAAAAGAGGCTGTATGTCATCGAGAGTGTACGTCTTAAAATTATACATTCTTTAAGGACTTTTTTTAAACATAGGATCGTCCCCTGGTTTATCAGATTTTGTTAACATGCTAACCAATGATATAAAAAAAACCTGATCAAATTCGAATCGAGCTCTCAAATGACGTCAACGAAGCAAACTGCCGACAAAATAACTTTTCTTCTATGGGAAACCCTTTAATTTTTTACTTATTATTTGTTGTTGTTATCAGGGCAATACAAATACATTTTCTGTGAACATTTTCGCTCTATCTCTTACGATCTTTAAGATACAATACGCTGACACACGGACGGACAGGCAGATAGACAGACAGCGGAGACATTGTAACAGAGTTCCGCTGGCATTCTTCGAGTACGGTTCCATAAAAAGAAAGACTTAAACTGCAGTACAGTAGCATGTATCACACATATTCTTGATACATTTATTATTCCGTTTCCCATAGTCGCCACATCGAATGTCTCTCCATCCATCGAACCCAAATAATCTCTCTTTTTGTAAACCAGGTGACAATCGACCCACCCGCAAAGTCTGCGATCAGACCGAAGTATTCACCACAGAGCTCCGTGGAAGCGAGCAAGAAGAAATACGGAGGACTGTCGCGACTGGACTCGGACACATCGTCCAGGTCTAGGAGTGCTACTAAGGAACTGATATGTAAGTATCAATATAGCTAGCTTTTGTAGTAGGGATTCACCGGACAGATAGTTAGGAGGGTTCTGTACCGAATTCAGGCGGAAGAAATGCCCGGGTGTCGCCACTGTGTGGATTGCCTGGAGGAGACGGTGGAGCACCACCGTACCCTCGTGGTGTATCTATGTTGTGATCTCTCTACTGGGCTTCGGTTCAAGCCATGGTCCGGAGTGAGAGCTAATCAGAGACTTAAAAAGAACAACAGTTTGCGTTTTTCATAGGAGAGGTTCTTTGACTTCCAAATAGAAAAGTATTTATGATAATATCTTAATTGGCACTATTCTATCGGCTCTATTTAAAACATGGGTATTCAACCCCATCCGATCACACTGAAAGCTGATCCTTAGCAAGCTAATAGGGAAAAAAAACTAAGGAGATGATGATAATGATGAGAAGCATTTTTTAACATGATTCCTTGTACAGTACCAGCGTCCGACTCGACGATGTGCAAGCCGTCGTTCGCGCGCTCGCTGCCCGACACGCTGGCCGCTAAGGACGGCGCGCCGCTGTTGCTCTCCGCCGCCGTGCGCGGCGACCCCGACCCGCGCGTCTCGTGGTACAAGGACGACAAGCCACTGCACAGCTCGGAGGTAAACAAAAGTCTGATACTTACTCGTCATAGTGGAAAAGAGCAGGGAAGACAAACCTGAAATCATCATAATAATAATATAAAAAACATTGGTTTAATGGTCTAGTGGCTAGTGTAGCAGTCAGGGCTGCTATTCTGGAGGTCGTGGGTTCGATGCTCACCCAGGACCAATGTTTTTGTGATGAGTACGATCATTTGTTCTATGTCTGGATGAAATTAATCTGTAATATGTATAAATATAGAAATATATAAGTATGTTTATCAAATATCTAGTACTCGTAACACAAGCTCTGCTTAGCTTGCGACCAGACGGCATTGTGTGATATTGTGGAATATTGGTATTTTTCGTTTTCGGAGGAGTGTTGTCTAAATGGGAATGGCCCCGACCTATGGGTCGCGGGTTCAGAACCCAGCTGGGCGCATTACTTTGAGTAATTTATTTAATCACCACAGCATTCAAAACAGTGATAAATCATTTTGTATCGATAAAGTTACTGGGCCAGTATAACACAAAATTGGTACCCTGAAATCGCACGACGGGGTCGTGGCAGACCAAAAAGGAGATGGCGGAACTTTGAGGTCTTCCTTGGGAATTAGAAAGAAGTGGTTCAAAATCGGGAACATTGGAAGAAGTGGAGGGAAGCCTTTGCCTAGCAGTGGGACAGTATGGGCTAGATATAATAATATAATAAGGTTACTGGGGTTTATAAGAAATGCGCAACTGTTTTGAAATGAGTGTCTTTTTCCCCACCAGGTCGTAGATCTTAAGTACAAGAACGGCGTCGCGTCGCTGGCCATCAACGAGGTGTTCCCCGAAGACGAGGGAGTGTACTCGCTGAAGGCCATCAACAGCCAGGGAGAGGCGGAGACCAAGTGCAAAGTTTCTGTCAAGGGTATGTCACATCTTTATATAGATAATTCTTCTGTACGTTTGTTTATCTCCTACAAGGTGAACCGATGACCTGGTAGGGGTTGCGGGAATCAGATGGATGCAAGACGCACAGGATCATACATTGTAGCGACACTTGGGGGGGCCTATGTGCAACAGTGGACGTTGATCAATGATGATGATGATGATGATGATGATTTTGTGTTTATCACCTAACTCCTTCTTAAAGGTTTGGGCAATATGGATAAAACTTTGTGTATATATTTGAGTGGGGTTCTTGGACGGTTTGAGAATATAATTGAATGCGGTAGGTGGCGCTGTGCTGTAATCGGGTTCACAATATTTATCCGACAAAAAGTTAGCCTTTATACGTGACTAATTCTGAATATAGAAAGTTATCCTAAGAAAACAACTGCCCGGTCAAAATTATATTTCAGGACTTTTATCTGCCCGTGTGCCAAATTCTCTCCACGTCTGCTTAGGTGTTTGACCGTACAAGAGTAATAAACTAAAACACAAACATACAACTTTCACGTTTAGAATATGAATTTGACAAGTTATTTAGTTAGAAAATCAGCCAGTTTTCTCACATCTATATTTAGTATCGATCAGTAAAAGTAACTTGGCAGTTAGTTTACTTTCTACCACCGATCGCAATAAAAAGGTACAGCCTAGTATATTGAGTCTAGGTCTGGATTCGTGGCCAGTTGTTGATTTTGCCGTCTTATTTTTTTGTGGTTAGTATTTCTGTGTATATTATACTTCTCTCGATCTTAAAATAAAAGTGAAAAAGTGGTTGACTTAATTTTACGCGGAATTTTGGAGAGGGAAAGGACCAAAGAAAAGGCAGATGGATTGTGTGAGGAGTGATATGAAAGAAAAGGGCGACAGTGATAGTGAGTGGCGGGTGACAGGACAGAATGGAAGAAAAAAACGTGTTGCACTGACGTCAAGTAGCATGGAAGCGGGAAGACGATGATGATGATTATTATTCTTACTTATCATTCATGAGTTATTCGTTTCATCATCATTGACCTCAAATCTGTGAAGCCAAAAAATTCTATATTCACCAATCCGAACTGGTCATGTGTGGTGAACAGCACAGGACCACGTGGCTTGAATCCCTGCTGTACCTACAATTTTTATTCTGCACAAAACTTAGTGGTTTGTTGACGTACATCGTCAACGATGTGTACGTGTACGATGGCGAGCTTGATAATAAGTATTCAAAGCATTCATGAACACTTCTCACTAAATCGTGACTTAATTAACTGTTATTTTGTTGTTTTAGCAATGGAAAGCAGCGCGACGGCGGCCGTGAAGCTGGGCGACAAGCCCCCAAGAATAGTGGACCACGCGATATCACAGACTGTCACTGACGGAGACGCTGTCACGCTATCCTGCAGGTAAGAACATTTCACTGAGAATTTACTGTAAAGACCTGATAAATCCCACAAGGTAGGCCGATGACCTGGTAAGGGTTGCAGGAATCCGATGGATGGGAGACGCACAGGACCGTTCATTGTGGCGGCACTTGGGGGAGGCCTATGTCCAACAGTGGACGACTTTCGGCTGAAATGATGATGATGACCTGACAAAAAAAATCGCTAATCGCTTTACAAATAATTAATTAAATTTCCCCATAAAACCATCAAAAATTTAGTGATTGGCCTGTTGCTCTAGTATAGCAAAAATATAGTCATTGTCCCTGACTGCAATGCCGGAGGGTTCGATTCCCATCCAGGACAATTGTTTGCGCGATGAGCACAATAATTTTTTCTGTATCTGGGTGTCATTTATCTATAATATTTATGTATTTAGAAACATAGAAATCTAGTACTCATAACGCAAGCTCTGTTCAGTTCAGTTTCATTCAGTTATGGAATATTATTATGTAAATAGTAGCATTTTTCTACAGCTTGGAAATTTATTAGAATGGTCTCGCATTCTAAAAAAATTCTAAATAATATTTCCTTCAAAATAAATTCAAAGCATGCTCTGGTTTATTTATTTTCCAGATAAATGCGCTCAAGTTCTTTTATTTATTCAACCGGCTTAATAGATTAATAGGATCATTAATTTCGCTGCTAGATCATTATTTATATAGATCCGGAAATTATATAACAAAACAACCACCATTATTTCTTACAGAATCACGAACGCCGAACGTTTCGATGTGATCTGGCTGCACAACAACAAGGAGATCAAACCTTCGAAGGACTTCCAGTACTCCAGCGAGGCCAACATCCACAAGCTAAGCATCGCTGAGATATTCCCTGAGGATGCCGGTTAGTAAAACTATCTATTTCAGGCGAAATTACCGCAACCGGCATTTCAAGAACTAGGGGCCTTTTAGGGATTCGTTTTAGCGCCATCTATGTTTTCTGTTGCACACTGATTGTGAAGAGCGTTAGTGTAGCACGGATGAAAAAGGAACTATTTTGAAACTACTAAATGAGTTAGCTATGCAGTTTGAGGTATAAAAGATAGATGGCGTTAAAAGCCTAATTAGTGAGAACTTTGTTAACTAGATAGCGCTAAATGCATATTATTCACTTAGTGTAAAGCTCTATTCACTAGATGGCGCTGTATGTCATTCCAGGCAAAAATATTTTTTTTTTTTATGGAATTTTTATTGACTTGTTTAATTTACAACATTTTTGTCTTACCAGGCGTATACACATGCGAGGCATTCAACGACGCTGGAGAATCGTTCTCGTCATGCTCGCTAGTAGTCAGAGTGCCCGGCGAGACCAGCCCGGCGCCGCAGTACACCGCCTTCCCGAGCTCGCTCACCGTCAGCAACGCCGAGCCTGCTGTATTCACCACTGAACTGGATAAGGTGAGGAAAAATTCCTTGCCCTCCGATTCTGAAAAAGGATTATTGTTTTAAAATGACGTTCACCAGATGGCAGCTCTGAGGCATCAGGTCCTGGCACCTGTAAAACGTTTATGAATGACATTAGTTACTCAGTTTGTCATTAAAAATCTGACACTCCCTCTCGCTCCATTTAGAGCGGGAGGAAATTCTTGATGATCCACCACCTAAAAACAACGATTTATTTTATTAAATACTCTGG
The DNA here is from genome assembly GCA_949319445.1 of Mythimna lalbum. Taxonomy (NCBI): domain Eukaryota; kingdom Metazoa; phylum Arthropoda; class Insecta; order Lepidoptera; family Noctuidae; genus Mythimna; species Mythimna lalbum. The sequence continues at coordinate 6,105,456 of OX439371.1, read as the reverse complement.
CTAAGTAGAGTTTCGACTAACTAGAAAAGCGCTGTGATAATGAGCCTCAATTGGTATTGAATACTATGAGCAAGAATGTCCATGTACTACAGTAGGTCAAATACGTGCCGATACTCAAGTAAATGAACAACAGCATCTTTCTGGGAACTAATGACATCAGAATACGCTAGAAATCTTAACCATCATTACACCTAATATACATATTTAATTTATTTAGGTATAATGCTTTATTGTACGCTATAATAAAAATTGAAACAATGATTTGATAATTCACGTACAAAGGCGAGCTTAACTCAACAATGAGTTTTCTCCCAGCAAACCTTTGAGATATAGATAGAGAGATCAGATTTGAGGGTTAAATCCAGTGTATGCATAAAAAATATATTTGAAACCAGATTTCACAAAAAAAAAAAGTAATGAACAGTGAAAACAATGTCAAAATTGGTAGAAAAGGACAAGAAATACAACAGTTTTAAGTGAATATATCTGTCTCTCTCGTAAAAACGCCGTTTTCTATGGCGGCCGTATGGTCGTGATGAACTTTGACGTCAAAGAGCACATCGGACTTCTCTTTCTCATTAACAGCTTTGAAGCTTTCAAACTTCGTTGCTGGTGAAGATTTAAAAAAAAAATTGTTTAATAAGGCTAAAAATGATTTAATGTAGCAAATACCCTACCTAACTGGAATAAATTGATTATTTCCTCTATTCCAAAAGTCGTATAAAGGTACAAGACTGAAAGTGACTGAAGAAGATCTATCGATTTCTACTAGTTGGTATTGGTAGTCTTCTAATTGGTTCACTTCCTCATAATCGAGGGGGGGGGAGACCTACGAACGTCATTGACTACGCTGACGGGATCTGAATAGCCGATGCCATTGGCAAAGAACAATCTGGTTGCAATTTCTATTCCGATAATATTATAAAACTGTATTCTAATCATCTCTTTTCTCCACAGCCACCACTCCAGCTTCAATGGTTGAAGGACGGCAAGGCTATCGACGAGACCTCCGCGAGATACAAGTTCATGATGGAAGGAACCTCCAGGTACCGACTTGAGATCGTCAAGTGCAGCCCCGACGACGCTGGACAGTACCAGGCCCGCGCCGTGGGCTCCAAGGGAGATGCCCTCGCAGCATTCTACCTTAACGTCGTCGACCAATAAACAATATGGACTGACTGGGAAACCGTAGGGTTCTTTATAGCACCCTGCGGATCACCCACACAAAATCTACACTAACTGGATGCTAAACGATATATTGAGTATGAGTAACGATTTTTTATACAATTCGGAGTCTAAGTGTGAAGCAGTTTTTATATTATAATAAATTATTTATTAATAAACAAGTTACGTTAAGTGTTACACCCTGTCGAATGCCTATGAGAAGACGCCTGGACGATCGGATCCTCGCTCTCTAGTCACTGTTAACTATTAAATGTTATTATTTATTGGTCAACTATTATCCGTTGTTATTTTTTTTTTTTTGTTTATTTATCGTCCTCACCTAACAGATATGCAGCTTATTTAAAAAAGCTTGAGTTTAATAAATGTTGGCATAGATTTTAGGCTAGTGACGTGGGCCAGGCTGCCGCCACCTCGGCCTGACCCGAGTCTCTCGCTGACCAAAATCTGTATAATTATTTTTATATAAATTTAACTGTATTATTTAATTGTACATAATTTAATTTATATCATGTGACCGCGTAATTTATGAATAAATATGTATACTTAAAAATAAAAGCTGTTTTTTTATTTATTTATTTTTGTTATCAACATCAGTTTCAGAGCCTAAGAACTCTCGGTCTTGACTGCCCCAAAAATAACTGATTTTTACTTGTTAAATTATTAGTCACAAAATAAGAGTCCTAACTCTTCAATAAAAATAATGTACCGGTAGTTAGTTACTTTTGGTATCTCTATTCATGGAACCAAAGGATGTCCTTCGAGGTCAACACGCGCGTGGTAACAGTGATGGATGACTATGATGATAGCACAGGTTGGAGTAGTGGTCAGACGTTCACAACACGCCATGAACAAATATTTAGGTTTCATCGTTTTGAAACAAGATAATTAGAAGCAAGAAAAAAATTTAAAAAAAATTGTATCATCTTGGATTTATTGCGACCAATTTTTTCTGTCTATTCAGCAACCGTTTTAATTGATACCCATATCGTAGGGGGTGCAAATAAAATAAAAACTTTAGCTATCTTTAGGAGTTCATCATCATCATCATCATTCCAGCCGAAAGACGTCAAACTTAAGGATGGATATCCTTACGTTATGGACTCGTCTACGGTCCTGAGTAAGCGTTCTCCTCGTCGTTTATACCACGTACGGTTCGGTCTTTCCAGTCGCGTTCGATTAGAATTTACGTCTCTTAAAGGCTTAGAGTAAGCTAGTTTGATTCACTGCTTACCTTCAGCTGGAATCACAGAAAAAAAGGACCTAATAAAAATGATTTCAAAACATTGCAAGTCAATAAAAAGCTAGTGAATATGACACAGGAAAAATTAAACTTTCCTAAGAAATATCTAGTAAACCATTCCAACCGAACATACAATTTTATAACACATATTAAAAAACTAGTAATTCCAATCTCGGCGGTTCAAACGTGACTTAGCACAAAGTTAACGCATATTCAAAACAATCTCGTTTTAAAATATGAAATCCTCAGAACGAGTTACAAGAGTATTATTTTTTAGTTTAGTTGGAATCAGATCGGGAGAGTGACGATGCAGTACGCTTTATGTGAAGTTTATTATGAGATCGTATTGTTTCTTGTAAATTCATGGGGATTTGATTGTAATATAGAAGGTTTTGCTCACGGCGTCACCCGCGTGGTAGTCGGAAATTATCATTCCCTTTTTTTGAGGTAGGAATATCGTCTAATAACTTCTCCCTAAGTATTAAGGTAGAGTATCAGACTTTTACTTGACTAAAACCCGCCTGTCTTCCTTTAGTTACCTTTTGCATTCATGATGACTGTTTCAAGGAATGAGGCAAGGAGCCTTGGCAGGCAATGGCCCTGTCAACCATGCTCATATCTCTATGAGACGCCCGAGGAATCAGCGTTGGAAAGCCTCCCACAAGACGGACCGATGACCTGGTAATCCTGGTGAGGGTCGTGGGAATCCGATACATGCGAGACGCATAGGACGACGACCGTTCGAGGTGTGATTGACAAACAAAAACACAGACAAGAACATTGGTAATGTGTTTATAGGAAATAATATTGTTTGCCGGCATTTTATCTAGCTACATAAAAGACCAGAGGTTCAACTACATATCACATAATTCCCATGCCTACGTAAAACTAATAAAATCGCGTTGGAAGGCCTCCTACAAGATGGACCAGTGACCAGGTGAGAATTGCGGAAATCCGATGGATGTGAGACGCACCGTTCGCTGTGGCGATACTCGGGGGAGGCCTATGTCCGACTGTGTACGTCTTTCGACTGAAATGATGATGATGGTGACAATCGTTACGGACAATCAGAAGCCAAGCAATCAGATAATGGTCAACCAAGGAGTATGGTGTTACCGAATACTGAGTTTTAGAAGTCAGAGAGACAGACGCTCCATGTATTTTACTGGTACTCGGCTGCATCTGGGTAGACTGGAAGAAAACCCTAACATATTTGGGAAAATACTAAAAACTATTTATTGTAAAGCAAATAAATTTAACCCAAAACATACAGTCTTTGCCAGCCAGGCACATTACTTTGTGAAATTTATTTCATCACTGCTCTCAAAACGGTGAACGAAAACATCGTGAGGAAACGGCATGTCCTAGAACCAAAAAAAAATTATGAAGTGACATCCACCAACCCGCACTGGGCCCGCGTGGTGGATTAGTGCCCATTCCCTCTCAGAGAGGAGGCCTAGGTCCCAGCAGTAGGAACATTATAAGGCCGACCATGTTATGCTATACAGTCTTTGTAAAGACAGTCGTGCATCAACTAACGCCGTTTTTTTGATATTTATTTATTTATTTATTTATTAAAACTGTATGCAACACAAAGGTACAAAGGCGGACTTAATGCCTAGACAGACATGCTTGGTTAGACTTGTGAATTTCTAATTCGATAGAAAATATAGTGGGACCTAGATTGTTACAACCATTGATAGGTGCTTCATTTATACCTAATGTTCTCATTGGCTTACGTTGAGCAATATGTACCTTCCCACCTATATGGCTATGTACTATAATCTATTAAATACCTTAGCATTGAAATACATTCATTCATTCATCATTTACCGAGAAACTCATACGATAGTCTATCGACATTTCAGAACGTTGAGTGTAATGGCTCGTTTATATTAGGTCGTTTTGACTGATTGGGATACCGACTAGTGTAAACAGGTTTTCGGTTAATCGTATTCGGCCACAGACCGTTTTCGATGACAGTAACTGACTTGTTGAAACGCGCCCCTAATCGTTCATGATGCTTCCAACATAACACGAGTATGCACAATTCGGCTGAATGCAGTCGCCGAATCCGGTAAACCGACCACTTTGAACGAATACGACAAGTGTATTTGGTGACCGACTTATTGTAAACAGCGCAATTTGGTGAATGAATTCGGTTAAACAGAATGCGGTGGCCGTGTTCGGTGACAGACTTATGTAAACGTGCCATTAGGTACCTACTGTTGGAAGACTTTGGTCCCCCAACCAAGATTATTGAATATTCCCAACCAAAAGGGCTGAAAGTTATTATAGGTTTTTAATCTGTCAAGCCCCTTAATTACGAGTCTCGCCTTAAAAAAAAGGCTAAAAGCCTATTATAATTCACGGGAACACAGGTACTGCATGGAACAAGAGCCATAAAACACTATCAATTATTGGAACGAAAACACTACAGCATTTCAATAAAAACATTTGCATGCAAAACATCACAGAAAGATCTTCATAGAAAACAACTCATAAATAAAAACAACTTCATTCGCGGAGATATTTAAAACCGTTCGAATATTTAAATGACTGTAATAAACATTTTACTATCAAAAACTATAAATGAAAAACATCCAAACATTACATAAAAAGTTAACGTGTAGCAATTAAAGATTGGTTTCGTTATCACCGAACCAGCTCAGGGTAACGAGACCGTGGATCTGAAGACAGAAAAACTATCTTTAAAATTGTAAAGCGCCACTAAAATTAATAGTCGATAAAACGGTAGCATACGCTGCAGGATCCAACCATTAACCCGTGTTCAACGCCATTAGGAAACGAAAATTAAACCATGAACAAAAAAAAAACAATATGGCCGACACAAAACGAACAAAAAACATCATATCTCTATACCATATTTCAATATTTATCACTGGATCGTTCGTTTTCGAACAAAATTCGAAAAAGGATTGCTTTTGTGTACGTTTTTTGCTCTCAAATGTTATTATAAATGGCTGGTCGAGCGCTTTTTGAAATCTGTACGTTTCTGAATATCTTACGTGCTATCATTGTGGATTGGATATGTGAGGGATTGGAATGCCAGATATTGTGAATTGGTGTTATATTTTGCAATAAGAATTGCTCGGGAACAATTGAGCAATTTTTTGTTGGGCTGGTGATATCACCGACAAATGTTGATAGTCATCATTGTAATAATGACTAAGTTAATTAAGAAATGACTAGGTTAGTGTAATTCTTGATAGAGGCACTGTTGATTATTAAAATCGTCTCAGTAGGTCCAGTAATAATTCTCTGAATTTAAACAGGAAGGAAGTAATCTGAAATCCGCATTGTTTTAGGAACTCTAAGGAGTTGGCGTGTCTGAGCGATTGGCTGCTGCGATGCTTGTCGCGAGTTCGATTCCTGTACGGAATAAATATTTGTATAGTCTATCAATACAGATTGTCGCGTCTGTCTATCTGTCTGTTCGCGATTAACTCAAAAACACCGATAAGAGACCGCCAGAGGGTTTCCCTGGCGGTCTCTTATGGGCTCGTGGTCTCCTACAACCTAAGTGATGGAAGGACGACATTGTTCGACACGCTGGACGGGATTGGATGTCGATTGCCCAAGACCGTCAGGAGTGGAGAAGTCCAAAATTGGATATAAAGAGGCTGCTATAGATAGATAGATAGATACCACCCCAATTAAAATCCCCTAAATCAATAACCACAGCAACTTTCTGTACAAAAATTATTTATGAACACAGTATACAAGTAATTAATATAATGGACACGACATATTTTATTACTTACTCGTCCTGTAATCGAACCCGGTGCCACGCCACAAAAAGTCCCGGCCGCCGTGGTATCCTCTTTGCGAGTTTTAACTCATTTTTGTAAGTTCAAATCATTTCTTGGTTTTAGGGTTCCTTGGACTTAATTGTTGGATAAATATGAATTATTATTTGGTTTCGTCGATTCTGGGAAGTTTTTTTTCCATTTTTGTGGTTTGTTTCGCAATAGCCCGTGTATTACTTGATTTCTGAAGTGTCGATAGTTTTATTTATATAACAGCTGCTCCCAGCGGCTTCGCCCGCGTGATAGCAGAAAATTATCCCAAGGGAACATACTTCCGGAATAAAAAGTATCCTATATCCTATTCCAGGACATGGGTCTATTCGTGTACCAAGTTTCATTAAAATCGGTTTTGCCATTTAGGCGTGAAGACGTAACAAACAAACTCACATTCGCAAGGATTTGCAACTTACAATTACAACTACATATTATAATAAGTTAATTTTCAGAAACTAAGAGTTTCATAGTAAATTTATTTCTTGTAAAATCTATCACACACCTTATCAAAAGGAATTAAGGAACTGCCTAAATGTAAGTTCATCATGGATGGAAGATAATTATTCTAAAACAAGCTGCCATTGCAAGAATCAGGTGTACCAATGACCCGGTGAGGGTCGCGGGAATCCGGTGGATACGATACGCACAGGACCGGTTATTATGGCGACACTTGGGGGAAGCCTATAATGATAATAATTTATTTAAGATAAGACAATAATATGGTCCAGCAGTGGACGTGTTTCGGCTGATAATTCAACCGTGATTGATGTGATTGCCTTTCTCATTCGACGGATATAATTATTTTATACCATAACCCATCTAACACAAATAGTAAAGCCCGTCAATATTCACATACCAGGTGACTCCTCGCTAATCTAAAACATTATTGTCACACAAATCTTTAATTACATCCTTATAAATACTATTCCCTCATTTTCCACAGTAGCTACTCATTATAGCCCCTAAGACTTGAGTGATCAGTAGGTAGTAATAAGAGTAACTGGACCAGCCAGTAGGCAGTTACAAAATAGTGTGACATTAATAGTCTGTAATGGTTATAAAAATCAATTATGTACGGAACCCCGTGCGTTGGGCGCGGCGCGCGCTCGCCCGCGGTTTTCCATATCTTATTTGATTCTCGGACTGAGCATAAAAAAGACGTAGAGACGACTGGTTTTAATATTTTTTTGGCATTTTTTAGTTTATTTGCAGGTGAAACGTGAACAATGAAGGAGTTTTGTAATGAGATTTTTAAAGGAGTTTTCATTTTAGCATTTTAGAGAGTATAAAATAATATGATCTGTATTGATTAATTGTGGAAACAATCATTGTTTATGACTTGCAACGTGATCTGCAATCTCTTCTTCAATATTCGAAGATGAGAATTTGAAATCCATCATATCTGATTCTGAATCCTGATAAAGGACATCCTTTCATCATCATTAATAACTGAGCGTAATCTAAGTACTATTTTCTTGTCTACTGTCCCTCATCATCATCATTTTAGCCGAAAGACGGCCATTGTTGAACATAGGCCCCAGTTTTGCCATAACGACTGGTCCCTTGCGTCTCGTATCCATCGGATTCCCGTGACCCTCACTAGGGCCTCGCTCTACTTTGAGGGAGGCCTACCAACACTACGTCTTCCAGTACGTGATTGCCACTCCAGAACCTTTCGGCGATCGAAATGCGTCTTGCATTCATCCCTGCCCCTACTCTCAATCAATTCCCAATGTAAACAAAAAAACGTAATTACAAAAATCTTTAGTCCGCAAGTCGTCTCCACGGATTTCGATGTGGTTGCACTTACAATAGTTTATTACGTCGTCGGCGCGTCGTTTATTTGCGCGATCGGCTCGTACTGATTTAAAACGCATGTGTCTTCGGTTCGATTCCCCGGTCGTGTTTATGTAGCTGTGTGGAGCGACCGTTGTGCGACTGTTGTTTAGTAGTTGTTGAGTTGGACATTTACATTTTTTTGTTGATTTTTGAGATTAAGAGAATTAGTAGATAGTAGTAGTCAACCCAGGGACGCAGTTTTTTTTTTGGTGGAAAAATCATCTAATGACATCCCCCGCTCTTGGGCAGAGCGGGAGATAGCTACAGACTTTTACTGACTAAAAATCCCCTCCTGTTCCTTCGTTGCCTTTCAAACCGGGGCTGAGCTACTTTTCGGAGCTAACCCTGGCCCCAGTAGAATTCGACCCAGCTGGACCCCTGCTGTTGCTGACAACTCCTTGAGGCGCGCAGGAACAGTGCGCGCCGTCGAAGACTTGGGCTCGGTCCGGACAGTTACCGGACTGTCGGACAGAGCTTTGCTCGCCGTCCGCAAGCCCGCGATCCCAAGGAAGCAGTTGCAGAATAAAGAGTATCCTTGCTATTTCAGGATATTGTCTACCCATAGAAATATAAATCTATGGGTCTACCCGTGTAACAAATTTCATCGAAACTTATTTGATGCTTTGTTAAATAACTAATTTTGATGCGGTTTTCAGGAGAAGAATTTTATTCTTAGTGTTGTTAGATGTTTATTACAAAAACTAGCTGCTCCCAGCGGCTTCGCTCGCGTGATAGCAGAAAATTATCCCAAGGGAACATACTTCCGGGATAAAAAGTATCCTATGTCCTATTCCAGGACATGGTCTATCCGTGTACCAAGTTTCATCAAAATCGGTTTTATCATTTAGGCGTGAAGACGTAACAAAACAAACAAACTCACTTTTGCTTTTTATAATATTAGTAAGGATATACATAGCCAAGTCGTGGATTTAAAAGAGATTGTTTCGGTCTTTCTTCTCAGAGTAGTCAGATAGGAAACACCGGCTTCATCTAGTATAAACTGACGAAAAAAAAACTTGTCGTGTAAAAGTGTTTTTTTAAAACCTATTTACAAAATAAATAGATATCATTTACTTAAATTAAGTAGACATTTTTGTACCGCAATCACGTGCTCTTTAGAGCAAGTCTTCTTATTAGTAGATAGTAGATAGATTACAAGTGTCAAACTTTCACTGACTAAACCCACCCGTGATCCTTTAGTTGCCATTTGCGTCTAAGAGCACACACATTGTGCGTGCAGCTAAGGAGTGGAATTCCTTGCCGGAGTCTGTGTTTCCTGATAGCTACAACCCGGGAATCTTTAAGTCGAGAGTGAATAGGTTTTTTCTAGGTAAGAGCGCTCCATCGTCGACCGCATCGTCGCTTTCCATCAGTACCCCTAGCCAAGTTGCTAATCTGCAATAGTTAACGCTAGTAGAAAGCTTCAAATGTACGAGAATGACGTCGTCTCAACGCTCAGTAACGTGGTCAGAACAAAAGAATTGGCGGCAAGGTAAACTCGAAGCGTTTGATGCAAGCGAAACGGTTGTAACTTGGCTAGGGGGGCAGGTGAGATAGCAGTCAAGCGCGAACCTATTAACAATAAAAAAAAGAGCCGTCACTCTTTCGGAAAACTGTAGAAACCATCATTCTAACATTGTGTGCAAGCAACTGGTTGCAAAGCAACCAATCGCATAAGATACACAAAGCAGTCACAATCGAATTCGTTTCAAGATTCTTATTCACTGCTAGCCATCTACCACTTACCACTTTATCTCATACCATTCAAATGAACCTTATCTATAACGTAATAAGTTCCAATATTCAATACAAACATTCAACAAAAAAAATTGTACTCATTGCAACAATTTAACTTGGACAATTTTAATTTTGCAGCTCATTTTGCTCAACATTCAAAGGAATTAAAGGAGATATTAGTTTGGGAACTGCATTTAGTAAGTTGGTTTTATAGCAACATCAGTAGATAAAAGTTATTGATATATTTGGAATTTAAATTGCTGTAAATCATTTCTGGGAATCTAGAATTAGACTTTTGTGTCTGTTTTTAGTCCTAGATCTAAAAATAATTGCAGAACAAACTGTTGGTAACAAGTTTACCGTGAAACGCGTTGGATTTTATTGCTAGGTAAAAACTAGGTGGAACTGGACGCAATTATAATAATATTCCACAACCTTCACACAACGCCGTCTAGTCCCAAGATAAGCAGAGCTTGTGTTATGGGTACTAGACAACTGATAAACATACTTATAATCTTAATACATACAAATAAAGATAAATTACATCCAAAAACAGAACAAAATGGTCATACTCATCACACAAACATGTGTCCTGGGTGGGAATTGAATCCACGACCTCCGGCATAGCAGTCAGGGGCACTAACCACTAGACCAACAGGCCGGTTATTTGATAATTTCTCGCCACTAAAAGTATCAGTCTTTTACTGAATAAAACTGACAACTGTGTTCCTTCAGTTGCATTTTGCGTTCCAGGAAACGGTAACTTTCGTTTAACCCCGCTGTTCAATTCTATTACAAACAATGAACAATCAAAATCCAAAGAATTTATTTCACTTTTGAATTGTCAAGAAGTCGGTCAATCGGAAAAATTATGTTAATTTCACATTTCAAAGTGTAATCTCTATGGAGAAGAAGGTGCAAGAAACTCAATGAATTAGTCTGAAGTCAGAGGTACCCTCCGCTGCCACAGTTGGAAAGCTAGGATTATGTAGATTCTTTATTAGGTAGATTCAAGGGTTGACTGCGAAATCAACAGTGGCCAGGTGCACCTCATACACCACCATCATCTGTAGGATGCATTTTCTTGTCCACGCGAACTGGCAGCACCGCCTTAAGAGTGCCCAACCCTAGATACCTTTAAGGGAATTACCGAATGTTAACAGAGCGTTCAGAGGTGTTATCCCTGGTTTTTTTTTCGTGTTGAATGTATATCAAACATTGCACTGCATTGTGTTGGATGAACCAACTAGCTTTCAAACCATGCTCAAGTTGACGATGGATAAGTTTGGGAGGGCCTCTTAAGGTGTAAATTACGAACTTCCTGCAAGCCGACACAATCATAAACAACACAAACACAATATTTATACGCAATTACAGACAAACGACGATAAACACAAAGACACGATTAAACTATAGAAATTGCAAAAACAATACAATTTAAATGAATACCAATCGTAAAATGTCGACCATTTAATCGTTGTTGCGATGTTTGTGAGTTTGGCCTAAGGTGTTATCCAAATCCTATATCATTTCGCGCATGCCCGCCGGATAAAAAACGATCCGAGTCCGACTCCGGCGCAAATTAACCGAAACGAACGAGCCGTGATCGCAATGAATCGATTTCAATCGTAGTTGCACAGAGAAGTGGCCTGGGACGTAGCCTACTGGGGTATATGGGTTGACTTCTGAAAGGGAAGCCTGGAGTCCTGGAACGCTAAGCAAAGAAGGTATAATAGGGTTTTTTTTTACAACCATTACACAACGCCGTCTAGTCCCAAGCTAAGCAGAGCTTGTGTTATGGGTACTAGACAACTGATAAACTTACTTATATATTTCTACATACATACATATTATAGATAAATTACACCCAGACACGGAACAAATAAACATGGTCATCACATAAACATTTGTCCTGGGTGGGAATCGAACCCACGGCCTCCGGCATAGCATTAAGAGCCACTAACCACTAGACCAACAGGCCAGTCAGGTGTGGTTTTATTCAGTCTAAATCTGATACGACTTACGAGTTGTAGGTCGCAAGTTCAAACCCAGCCAGGCGCATTACTTTGTGTAAATTATTTCATCACCACTACTCTCAAAACGATAAATAAAAACATAATGAGGAAACCGGCATGTCCTAGAACCAAAAATTCGAATACATGTGACATTCACCAACCCGCACTGGGCCGCGTGGTGGATTACGACCCATTCCCTCTCCTAGAGAGGAAGCCTGAGTCCCAGCAGTGGGAACATTAAAAAGGCTGATGATGATGATGAAGTCTGATATGATACGTTCTCTCGATCCGCCCGAGAGCGGGAGAAGTCATGGGATGTTTCAACACCTTTAAAACAAGAGTCGCTCAGAATCTCATAGTTTGCTATGTCACTGATTTTTTAAAAAATCTGAATTTGTAACATTTATTACCAGTTTCTGATTTGAATGAAGGGAGAGGGCCTGTGCCCAGTATTGGGACACAAAAATAAAAGTCTAATGGCGGTGCAAATTCGCAAGAGATCGCTTAGGATCGCTCCAGATCGCATCGAATCGCACTACTTTAAACGAAATATCACCACGGCTATTATCATAAATCGCTAACGATCGATCCCTTTGTAAATGATCCAATGAATAATATAAAAATATTTTGTGTTTGTCCGTTTGTTGGTTAGCATCTCACGACAGTTTGTGAGTTTGTTCGCGAGAGCCATTGTAGCATTGAAACGCAAAGGGCAACTGAAAGAACACAGGTGGGTCAGTCTGACACTCCCTCTCACTCCACCTAAAACAGAAGAAGTTGACTGATGATAACTCCCACCCAAAAACAAAATTTTCCCATGATATTCTGAGTGTAGTCGCTCTGTCCAGAATAATAACCCATATCATGCTGGAATGCCTCAAATGATCACAAGTCTTACAGCTGCACATTTCAGGACCTAATAAACATCACTTACGTAGTTATCAACTGCACATAATGTCTAAACAGTTAATCATCGATTAAAATCGAAGAAGACGACAGTACCTTTTAAATATTCTCCAAATGATAATTATGCAGCACAGGCTTTAGGATAAGATTTATATTAAGAACATAAAAGTAAAAATATACTTAGCCTTGCAAGAGCGATGCGAATAAATGTGACACAATTCCTGTTACCAATTCTTTCCCCTGTATTTTATTAAAAAAGCCCCTCATTCATCAACAATACTTATAATTGTAACCTATAATTATCTCAATTATAACTAAACACAATTAAAAGACAAGCGTCGCCGGGGCACACTACAACATACAGTAAACCACCGATACCTCGGGGTTCTTTCTTCAAAATTTTATAATCTGTGGCCATTGACCCTTTCGCCCTATTGTCTCTACCACAAAAGGGCGTTCCAAAAAAGGCCTCGAATTAATAAAAAAAAAACACAATATTCCGTCATTGTAAGGCTGTCATTGATCATTTTTCAAAAAACCCACAAATTCTTGCCTTAAATTGAGTTCCGTTTGAAAAGGGTACAAAATGAGGAGTCGCGTTGTTTTTACTTTTTTTTTTAAGTTATGAAGGAACGTGGGATTTGAGAGGGTTCAGATAAGAGTCTTTTGGTTGTAGAGGTTTTGAGGAACTCCTAATTTACAAGTGGTTACTAAGTAATGAAGTAAGGATTGTGGGATTTACGTTATTAACTATGAGTTTTATAGATTATGCTTTATATTTTTAAATAGTGGTGTTTTTTTCTATATCCATATGAAAGTACAGAATTAGTCTGTACCTTCATTTTTATATTTGAAATATTACACTAATTAGTAAGAATAACAATATTTTATTGTTCTTCAAAAATCTTAGGTTCCATTGATTAGGGCTGCGTAATTGTTCGAAAGAGCCCTGGAGTGCAAAAGGCAACTGAAGGAACACGGGTGGATTTTAGTCAGTAAAAGTTTGAGTCTTCCTCTTACTGGCGTTCCCAGAGTGGGAGAAGTCATCATAAAGAAAGAGTTCCTACCACTAGAAAGGTCCTATTAATCAAATCACTACCAAGAACCTGATAAAAAATACGGCTTTGGGATATTAAAGATAAACAAAAAAATCGAGACTGAACGAAATAAGAGTTAAGTTATCAAAAAGATAGAGGACACGATTGATAAATGATAAATAAATGATAAATGATATTTATTTTTGCAAATAGGTTTAAAAAAAACACTTTTACACGTCAATTTTTTTTTTGTCTGTTTAAGCTAGATCTTTTTAATTATATCTTCCAATATCGGTAGATATTCATATCTACACACCTTTGAAAAATATAGTGGTTGACTACCGAAGAATATCTTGATCGTGTTACTTATGTTTAAAATTAATTAGCAAAGTATTAATGAAGCAAACCTTCCAGAGACCTTTGGTGTTAAGATTTAAGATTTTCAACCCGAAAATGTTCCCACTGCTGCAACTCAGGTCTCTTCTCTAGGAGAGGGAATAGATAGATAGATAGATAAAAAAATTATTCGTGGTAACATAAAATGCACACAAAAGCACAACTAAATAAATTACAAACACCGATATAATCAACAAAAATAAAATAAAAAAAGAATAGGCCGTTATCCACCACGTGTGCCCAGTGCGAGTTGGTGAATCTCACATGTCTTCAAATTTTTAAGTTCTAGCACATGCCGGTTTCCTCACGCTGTTTTCTTATGCCGTTTTTGAAAGCATACTGCATAGGTATATAATATATAGCATAATCAGCTATTCAATGTTCCCTACTGCTGCATCTCAGGCCTCTTTTCTAAGAGCGGGAATAGGCCGTACCCGTAATCCATTACGCGGTCCTTGTACGGATTGGTAGATATCATGTCATCGAATTTTTGGGTCTAAGGCATGCCGGTAATCGGGAGGACCCGACAAAAAAAAGAAAGAAAAAAAAAGAAAAAAAAAAGAAGAAAGAAAGAGTGTCCACGGAGTTTCTTACACATTATTCTCCATAGAGATGCTTTGGAATGTGCAATTAGCATCATTTTTTTGACTGATTGACTTCTTGACATTTCAAAAGTGCCTGTAAATGGGTTATTTGATATAAAATGCTTTGAATCTTGCTGTTTTGAGAGCAGTGGTGAAGAAATAAATTACATAAAGAGCTGTGGGCCCGTAAAACGCAGGATTGGTGCCCAGACACAGCGACAAGGGGCCGCGGCAGACCACGAAGGAGATGGCGGGACGACCTGGATGGCTTCCTTAAGAATTGGAATGAGAAAGCAAGGAACCGTGATCGTTGGAAAGAATGAGGGGGAAGCCTTTGCCCAGCACTGAAAAAATAATATTAAAATAGTAATAAAAAGTGCCTGTGTATCAATGTTGGGGCCGTTACTGTTAGGCCTCTACTCTCTTCACCCCTTTCCCCATCCAAGAAGAATTTAATGTAATAAGCTATTTAACAGAGTTACGAAGTTCCCTACAGTTTTGTACTACGCCTCCAGTTTTATCTAGAATCTGATAATGAATGACTGACACAAATTGTAACAATTTTCGCGCTTCCAACTTACATTGTTGACCGATCATTTGACTTTGCGCTCCGAGACTGAACCAATTTAAATGTATCAGGACCTATGTAGATAGGTAATTAGCTGCAGCAAAAATATTTATTTATTTATTTATTTATTTAAATCTTTATGCACAAAGTTGTACAAAGGCGGACTTAATGCCTTAGGCATTATCAAAATAAGTTTTTTTTTTTTTTGTCCTCCGCAGGCGTGGGTTTGCGGATGGCGAGCAAAGGCTAGCCCGCCGTCCAATCGTCCGACAATCGTTCGGATCGAGCCCAGGTCGTTGACAACGCGTAGTGTTCCAAGCGCGCCTCAAGGAGTTGTCAGCAACCATAGGGGCCCGGCAGGGTCGGTGCCAACTGGGCCTACCTACAGGGCCATGGGTGATGCAAAAGAGATCCCCGGGGCCCTAGAACAATGGCAAAGAAGGAACAGGAGTTGGTGTAGTCAATAAAAGTCTGACACTATCTCCCACTCCGCTCAAGAGTGTTGGAATGTCATTGGATGATTTTCCCACAACTAGCTATGTGGCAGATGTGACTATTCTTCAAATTCAAAATCATTTTGTGCATCGTCGAATTAGATATCTCAAACAATAGTGCTTTTTTGTGGTATCAGAAGTCGTCAAATAACTTATCTCCCTCTAGGTGAAGCGAGCGGAAGTGTCAGTATTTATTTAGTTATCATTTGCACTCCTTTAGTCGGGATGACTCTCCAGCAAGAGTATCCGTAAAGTCATCAGTGTAGTCCAATTATAATTACGTTGCAACTATGCAAAGGTCAGACCGAATTGACTCAAAGTCTAATACCGTTTCTTGGATAAGTTTGAACTTCAAGAAACCGTAACATAATGAGAAATAAGCAACAAATTATAATAATGATGATTCGGTTAACTTTCAACGATAATTACACCTAGAAGATGAAATTCATAACAAAAAAGAATGAAAAGGAAAATATAGGAAAATGGGAAACGTAGAATTTTCCGAGACCGTCAATATTAAAGAAATAAAAACATCAGGAGACAAGACAAAGACAGAATATAACACAACAAAGCAAAGTCGAAGTGGATGCGATCAAAACTCTCCAACTCTTGAACCCAAAGCAGAAAACCAAATATAGGAAAGGGCGAACGTAGAATTTTCCGAGACCGTCAATAAAGAAGAAATAAAAACATCAGGAGACAAGACAAAGACAGAATATAACACAACAAAGCAAAGTCGAAATACTTGCGATCAAAACTCCCCAACTCCCGAACCCAAAGCAGAAAACCAAATATAGGAAATGGGAAACGTAGAATTTTCCGAGACCGTCAATAATGAAGAAATAAAAACATCAGGAGACAAGACAAAGACAGAATATAACACAACAAAGCAAAGTCGAAGTTCTTGCGATCAAAACTTCCCAACTCCCGAACCCAAAGCAGAAATTCAGCCATTCGAAATAAATGTAATATCTGATAGTTAATTAAACGTATGTGTTATTAGCGTACAGATTTAGAACAGAGACGAAAGCGTTCTAAAAATAAGCGGGGCAATGACAAAGGCGCACAGACGGACGAGCACAACAATGTTCTTTAGTTATAAGTAAAATGTATGTACGGGCGATCGCACTACCTTCACCCATACATATGAATTTTATGAATCGTGCGCAGGGAAACTATGGAGGTGGAGTTGTGTTACACATTTTTGTAGAAATAACTATGATTTTAAATATGCTAGCGCTGCTCAGAATAATAAAAGCGTTTGATTTAAGATATGATTTTTTGGACAAAATTAGTGACAATATAGAAATTTTAGAAAACCTAGATGGGCAGGGCACATTGTTTGCAGAACAGATGCCCGTTGAGGCCGAAAGACGCAGCGTTAAAAGACCTCCTACAATGTGGATCGATGACCTGGTGAAGGTTGCGGGAATCTGATGGATGTGGGATGCAAAAGATCGTTTATTATGGTGACACTTAGGAGAGGCATATGTTCAACAGTGGACGTCTATCGGCTGAAATGATCATGATAGATTCAGGTACAAAAAGGGCCAGAGAAAGGAAGTAAATCAGAGAAATTAAAGGTCAAGTTTTATGGACTGAAAATTCAACCTGGTGAAATGATTTCTGAATAGCAATATAGGATGTAGTTTAGAAAACAATTTGAATACAGAGCTAAATCAGATTGCCTTACTCAAAAAACTACACACTGCCAAAACAGTTTTAAAAAAAAAATAAGCATTGTAGATTTCTCTACTTGTTATAGAAATAATAGATCACGAGAACATTACACAAGAAATAGCAAAGTCAAGATTACTTTTGTTTCTTAACATGATTGTACATTACAAAGCACAAAGGTCTTGAACCTTTAGTTTATGATGGCAAATAGATGAAGATAGATAAAGAAATGAAACACCCACCAGCAATGGCACAAGTATGTAAGCATATAACGAATCCTATAGGCAGCATAAACTATTATACAGTGCAGTAAAATAATAAATTAATTGTACGGACGACAGAATGCAATGAATCTATCATCTAACAACGCGTGTAGTTTATTTCAAGAATGACAGACGATGTTACCTTTAAATTTTAAGATTGTTAGAGAGAAATATCTAATGAATAGTTGGATTAGATTGTTTGCAGATGAGAAGTTTTATCAAGAACAATGTTTCGTTCATCATTTCAGCCGAAAGACGTCCAGTACTTGACATAGGCCATAACCAAGGTGTCATCATAACTACCGGTTCTATGCGCTTCGTATTCATCGGAATCCTGCGACCTTCACCAGGACATTGGGTCACCTTGTGGGAGGCCTTCCACTGCGTCTTCTGGTGCGTGATCACTTCGATGGGGACGAAAGATCCTGCTTTCGTCCCCATCGACCATCTATTCTGCAAGCTATGTGCCCTGCCCACTGTCACTTAAATTTGGCGATTCTTCAAGCTATGCAGATAATCACGATCACGTAAGAAAAATCCGAGCATAGCTTTTTCCATTTCCCTTTAAGTGACTTAAAGTCCCTCTATCGACACCCATTGCAGGATATATGAGGTGTCTATTGAGATGACAGGAAAGGAAATAGTTAGTAGGTAGGTCAGAGTAATGGTGGCCGAGTGGTAATGGCCCCTACTTACGATTTGTTGGTTGCGGGTTCGAACCCAGCAAAGCGCATTACTTTGTGTAATTTATTTCATCACCACTGCTCTCAAAACGGTGAAGGAAAACATCGTGAGAAAACCGGAACCAAAAATTCGAAGACATGTGACATTCACCAACCCGAACTGTGCCCGCGTGGTGGATTACGGCCCATTACCTCTTCTAGAGAGGAGGCTAGAGTCATTGTGAACATTAAAAAAGGCTGATGATGATGACGTGATGAGTAGGTACATTTCGTATAATATCTACTTTTTTTTAAACTGTCTTCTCGTTCAAGAACCTTCTTCAACCAGCAGATATAACGATTTTTGCTTTTGCAAAATTGGCAAATTCCTCACATATCTTTTTTAAACATTAGAAACATTGTAAATGTTTCGCGTGTAGTCTACTCGTGGGATGCGCATGCACCGCGCTGGCGAGCCCGCGGCGACGCGCATCGATTTATGCCGATACTCGATAATTAAAAACAATCCGCCATATTCTTTTTTTTCTCTCGTTTTATTCCCGTTTTCGAGCATCCCTCATTTGATTGTGTTGCTTTTTTGACTTTTTTATAAGTTTGCCTCCTTAAATGGTTCTCTGTTTTTGTATTAAGCTGACTATCTTCTTGTTCGTCTCGGTTTGTACTGCATTGAGACGTTTTAATTTATATTTTTATCGTTTGCTGGTGTGGGCCGGCTGTGTATGCGCACGTTTCTTTATAATATTATATTGGTAACGAATTTGTGGTCGTTTGGTAATTTGCTGCGTTTTATAAGATTTATCGGGATTTTTTTTTTAAGGATAGGCTCGCGTTTTACTACTATCTCACCTGATGGTAAGCGATGATGTGGCCGACGATGGAGCACGCTTGTCTAAAAATAACCCCGTTCACTCTTGACTTAAAGTCCTCTAGGTCCTAGCTACCAGGAAACAGACTCCGACAGGGAATTTCATTGAGATACAAGATTGTAAGGTTATAGCAGGATATAATGGAATAATGTATACCTAAACATTGTTCTATGTAACAATTGTTGAGGTAGTGGTTAAGTTGCCAATTAATATTTATGGTCTTTCATTCATATCAACAAGTAGAAACTCATTACACCAACTTCAGATGAGAGAACGACAAAGAATAATTCCCATAACCACTTGGATATGAGCGGTAACTTTCAGAAATGTAATATTATACCAAAAGCCATTTCTTTTTATCATTTCTAGCACCCTTGGTGGATTAAAATAAAGTGTCAGACCGTTTAATACCTAACTGTGTTCCTTCAATAACCCTTTGCGATCAAGGACTAAGTTATAATCTTTTGAAAAACCCCGCATATAAAGCCATATGATCATATTTATGATACATCCGACGACAGATTATCGCAAGAAATAATTCTACACACGTTAAGAAGATAGTTATTAATAAGCATCAATCTAGAAACAATAAAAACCTATAAAGTGTCAATCTACCCACATAGCTTGTGGGATTCAAGTTTTATTATGTAGACTACCTACTACAATATTTATGGTTTGAAGCTGGGCATAGCCCATAATGCTATGTATCTTTGCAATCTCTAGATTTCAGATGTTATGCTGTTTAATTTCAAAAGATGGTATCTTTCCGAGGTTGTGTGGCTGGGTTACATTGTGCTGAGAATAGGCTCATCTTATTGGCTTATCTTATTAGTTTTGTATGGGCACTACTTATCTAAAGTTTCTTAAAATATTGAACTTTTAAAGCTAGAACTAATTTAGACCGACGCACACGTGTAACACGCCTGATTTGTACGTAAAACGACGTCACGTGGCGTGTATCAAGTGTAGCTCTACAATTCTAGTTTCCGTATAAAATGTATGGAGATCGACGCTCCCAGATCGGCGTGTGTTTCACACGTGTTAGCAGTGTAGTTCAACGTTTATTTGTAAACGCACATCCTGAAAGTAAAGTAGTATTTTCAGAGGCCCTACCCTGGGCTCTTAACGCGGTCCATTTGACGACTTAAACTGAACTGTTAGAGGGATGGAACTATATAGGGTGTATAGCTTCATTCCTCTTTCTCACTCGTACGCTTGACTTTTCAATACGTCATGGTAATGCCCCAAAATTAGCCATTTAATCGCTTTCAGCTGATTAAGAATTATTTTAGAAAATTATGCAATTTTTATAAATTCTTGATAAATCTAGATTGTGTTATTGGTGTATTTGTGTGTGTGTGTATACTAGTGCTCTAGCAATGTAGAGCGTTGCTAACCAAATTATGTGTCTACAACTAGAATAACTTGTTTCTAAAAAAATACTATAAACATAGTTTGTCCAGACAGGGATCTTTTGCAGCCTATTGCCACGGTAATAATATCATACAGTATTCCAACTTCATACAAACGGATGAAACGCGAGCTATACCTACGCGCCTCGGTTGTAGCAAGGGCTCGGCGTGTAGACAGTCGCTGCCGTCGCAACTGTGCCGCAGTGACGAACGGACACGACGTTTTTTTTTACAATTATCGCGCGATTATTGTTAGTTTGTATAATTCAAAGTAAAGACGTGGTATTTTATTATTAATAATAGTGGTTTAATGTACTATGTGTATGAATAATACTAAAAAAACAATCATTTTATTTAAATCTACCAATCAAAAAACAACACGCATTTTTATTGAACACTTCCTATTTAATCCACAAAGTATTTTGTTTATAAATAAAAGTAAGTATATTTACAATCACAAAAAAAAACGGAAACAAACTAGACAAACGTAATTAGAATGCTGGAGGTGCATTTATTTCAAAAAGACGGCCGAGTTATAATACTGTATGATACTATTACCGTGCTATTGCCGAATTCTTTTCTCACAAATTTATATAAAGCAAGTGTGAGAAGTACTGGATTTAGGATAGCGAGACTCTAAGAGTCAAAGCCTGTGCTGACGGGGGAAGCCGTTCTCTTGTGGAGCGGGTTGCTTAAAAAATAAATTATTTCCATTGACGATATCTAATAAGTGTCAATCCAGAGTGTCAGTAAGTAATTTATAAGTTCACTTTTTATGATACCACCCCAAATAGATAATGTCAAATGTCATCCATAGAGATGAGAAAGTAATGGCCTCATTTAAACTATGGCAGATAACGAACTATTATAGTACCAAGTTTTTTTTAACCCCAAAAATCAATATTGACCCCTCAACAAAAGGAAATTTTGCACATTTTTAAATTTCAACACAAAAACATGAAGTATAAAAACCCGTCCAGGTGCGACGAAAGGGTTAAAAAGTATTGCTGTCTTTCTCTATCTTCATACTAATATTCGCTGTCTTACTTTAACCCTTTGACGGAGGGTGCCGGTTTTTTTGGGCCAAATCTCGTATTTTCTCATTGATTATATTTTTTTTCGATATAATGAGATATTGTGTTTCGGGGCCTTTGTTAAAGTTTTAGTTTAAATTCGGAGCACGGTCTGATTTGAAATGATTTCGGTATTTTATGGTTTATGGGGGCAAGCTGCGGTTTTGTAACTTAGTGAATGTTTTTTGAGCTGTTGAACAGTAATTTTGGATGGTTTGAGAAGATTTTTGTTAGTCTCACACTGTTCTATTTTTAAAAGTTCGACATGTCTCATCCACCAACCCGCACTGGGGCCGACTGGTAGATTACGGCCCACTCCTAAAGATAGAGAGATATTCCCTCTCCTAAAGAGGCCCGAGTCCCAGCAGTGGGAACAATAAAAGGCCGACTATAGACGGACGAGATATTTATGTACTTACTCTTAAAAATGAAAAGAACAAATACAGATAAAAGAGCACAAAAGTACTTACTGCTTATATTAATTCATGAATCCCCAAGCGACCACCGGTGGCCGCGCATCTATTGTCTTACTATTGTGTCTCTAATTGACGGTATCTGAAGGGTTAAATGAAATTTTTTCCAGCAGAACTGCGATAGGAGAGTGAATAATATGTGTGTGTGTGGTGAGTGAGTACTATGGAGTGAGTGTAGTGAAAGATTTGAATAGAATCTTGAGAGAGTTAAAGAGAGTAACCTCAAAGGGAATTATTCCCGATTTGAGAATTAAGAATTTTATCGTACCTAGTTTTGTTTTGTTAGGACTACATTATTTTTTTTATAAAATACTGGAAGCATTACCACACAGTATGGCAATGCTTATCCTCCGCCCAATGTAAAAACCAACCCTTGGGTCACGTGAAGTGTCAACAAGGCGATTGTAAATGACTAGTGGTGTGTCGTAGTTTGTCGTGTGGAACGATATAATTAACCTTAAGAATAACGTAACGCAGAGTGAGGGGTAGCACCAACGCCGCACTGGCGATGTTTGCTGCAAGGATGGACTGCTATATCCTTAGGCATTGTAGTGACCGACATGTAGCAGTACAAAAGAAACTACTTTTTTGAATATGTAAATTGTAATTTAACTATTTACATATTCAAAAAAAAAAAAAATTGACGATTTGTTTATTTTTTTTTTTTGTAATATTAGTGTAATTATTGTGTTTATTAATTAATTCAATTTTAGAGGCAATTTTATTTCATGAATTAAGTAATAATTGTGTTATATGATGTTTTGTGTCAATTTAATGATATGGGTGTAACTTACCTGAATAAAGATGATTATTATTTTCGGGTACATTTTCTTTTTTCAGCTCTTTAGCTGGTGTCAACTACATTACACGGGCCAAGCCAAGTAAATGTAGTGTAACATTTTAGTGCGTCGTGTGATGTGATCCTACGTCGTTTTCTTCTAACTGCATGAACTTCCTAACAATCCTACAGGTATTTAAAATATTATTATTATTATTATTAGACACACAATAGTAAGACAATGAGAGAGCGAACGCCGGCGTTCGCTTGGGGTTTAATGAATTGGTATATAGTAAATAGGAGATGGGAGCAGTGGTGGCCGAGACCTACAACTCGTAAGCCCACAATTTTCTCATTTTTTTTTTTAATCTTTGACGAAACCCGCTCTTGGGTGCAGCGGGAGACAGTGTCAGACTCTTACTGACTAAAAACCCCGCGCCGTTGTAGCCTTCGATCTCCCGTGAAGCGGCGAGCCTTCTGGCTGGCCTACCACCGTGGGATCTGGAGGCAACAGTCCTTGCACACATGCACGACATGCGCGTGGAGATGCAATTTTTTTTAAAGCTGACACACATTTTCACTGTTTTTCATACAACCGCTCATAACCGATTATGACGTTATTACACATTTTTCTGATATTATCTAGGCTTCTATTGAAATCAATTTTTAAATTTGTGTAAAACTAATCCAGTAAAGACCTCTGAAAAATCTCCTATTTTGTATGAACTTTGACACTTCATAATTTGCCGGTTGTCCGATGGTAGAAATGTCATGTAATTGTCGCGTATGACTTTTATGTCATTGCACTGTATATAGGATGCTAGTGGATCAATGGCTGATGATGAAAGAATGATGTCCTGCGAATGAGTAATACCCACCTAGTTGCCTAGATACATTATTCACGCATTGCACTCGTCAAGTTTACAGACTTGACATTTTTCTTCTCAGTAAGGTCTGTGTTACTTGTTTTAAAGATCAGTTGTAAGTTCAACAAATTATTTCTCTTATCACTCCTTTTCCACTCGCTTATCGTCAACATCGAGTATGGTAATACTTGATATGTAGTTTTTAGGATAAAAAATTACAAATTTTGATATATAATAATAGCATATTCAGCCTTATAATGTTCCCACTGCTGGGAGTTAGGCCTCCTCTCTAGGAGAGGGAATGGGACGTAATCCACCACGCAAGCCCAGTGTGGGTTGATGAATGTCACATGTTTCCGAATTTTTGGTTCTTGGACATGCCGGTTTCCCACAGAGTATATGCTTACTCCGTGCGGTTTCCTCACGATGTTTTCCGTCACCGTTTTGAGAGCAGTGATAATGAAATAAATTACACAAAGTAATGCGCCTGGTTGGGTTCGAACCCGTGACCTACAACTCGTAAGTAAGTCAAGGCCGTTACCACTAGGCCAAAAATTAAAAAAAAATTGTTAAATTCTCGATAAATTTTAATCGCATCACTAGTGTTTGTGTGTGCGTGCGTAGCTATACCAATACCGATGCGCTACCAATGTTTTGCGTGGTTCCCATAATATGTTCCTAAAATAAGGATAAGGCAATTCTTAATAAAAAGTGCCTAAATGCATTTAAGTACAATTTTAGTGCGTGGGTTATGATTGTCACTGAATTTTCTAATTCGGGCGTATGAAACTGTGCATTAATTATTCCGGTTACACGTTGAACGGCCCGATATACCTACTATACTATGTCGTATAGCCACAACTCCCCACTTTTCTTCTAAATTAAAATTAACAAAACCACCTACAAATAAAATTAACAAGTCAAATGGGAACAATTTCGGCAACTAACGGAACATACGCCATGACATTTCGAAAAACCGGCGATTGTTCTTCGACTAGGCTGAGTAACGCAACGCCCACGTCCAAATCTTAACAAACCGTGCGAGAAAAAAATAATTAAATAGAATTGTAATTGTGTAATATGCTCGCCCCGCCATCTGTACATCTGTTATTGTCAACACACCTGAGAACGATGTCGCTATACCCGTCCCTTTCGCACCTCAACAAAATGTTTAGGTAAGAAAGGGAAGGAACGTTTGAATCGGTTCAGACGAGATGTGGAAGTGACAAAAAACTCGTGCTTCCTGTGTCTTTCGTATCATTTGAAAAAGGAATAACGCGGCATAGTATACGTGACGGCGACAGATCAATTTTTCTGTATGTTTTGAAAAGATTATTGAATTAAATTAAATTAAAATTAGGACTTGTATTATATCGCAGCGGAGTATTAACGTAATATACAATCAATGATAACCACATACATTGCGTTATTTTCGAGGTCGAGTAAACGAATCTTTTAAACAATTAGTGTACTCTGTAAATTAGGGAGTAGTCATTAAATAAGTATTAAATATTTAAAACAAGTTAAACTGATTTGTAAATAAAAAAAAAAAATTAAATTGCCTTGACTGAAAACCGTTACATTAATCAAACACAGCAGCTTGTTAATTGTTCTGGTTAATTCAAAAGACTTGAATACTTAAGTAACTATAATTACAGCAAAATAAAAAAAAAACTACGCTAATTACAACTAAAATTAAACTAAGATATGATGTTTAAAATCTCTTCCACATGCTAGGGAAATGAAATACGGGCCCACCTTCCAATAGTTCTGGATGTAATATCACTTAATAGGAAATTTTGAGGTGAATAAAAGTTACTATGACACCAAATTCCAAATTTTTGTCCGTTCAGAGTAACTTATTCAGCTCAACAATAGGTAACAACCTATCCAACGATGTAATACACATAGCTATAGGACGATCCAGAATTTGTTTCCTCCTTTCTGCTCTATTACAAGCCATAAGATGCCTTTAGATCCATTTTCCTGAACATCATTGATAGTGTTAAAAACATAAAAAAAACTAATTGGATTAAAAACAATCCCATCTGAAAACCTTACATGTACTGTAGTTAGTCAAGTCACGGTATATGAAGTTTTGACGTATTCCATACAATGTGGACTTTTTAACAATTCAAAAATAGAACGTTTTTAAACTTAACCCTTCCATATTTGACAAAAAAGAACTTTTTTATATTTAGAACGCGACGCGCACCGAACAGGGATTTAGAACTCTTTTGAATTTTGAATTTAGAAACAGTTCGAATATGGAAGGCGCTCGAAATATGGATTAGAGTAACGGTCTTCGATAAGTATGGAAAAAAGACTTCCCATATTTGGAAGTTTTATAATTTGTTAAGAGGTTGTTCTCGGACGGAATTTTTGAAGACTGTAGAGATTTGTGAAGACACGCTGCAAACGTTACTTATTTGACTACCTATCTATATTCAATATTGAGTTTCTAAAGTGACGCACTGATCAGTTTACATAAGGCATTGACCTACCCTTTATCATAAATACTAGTTTAATTTAATTAGACTAGTATCTAAGTGGTAAGTACTTAAAGAATCTACTCCTAAATTGTATCTACTATAATATTTTGGAGTATCTAACAACGTATCAAAACTTATAAACAAACTTCAAGCATAAAACTTCAATCCTTTTTTTAATAACATGTTAAAAATATACAGTTACATTTTAACTTCCGGGCCTTTCTTCACATTCATTATGCAGCGAAATGAGAAAACCGTAAAAAAGGAACTTCTCACAAAAGTTATCATTACAACGGCTATCTTAGATCGTAAAAAATATCAGATGTCGTCACACAACCCTTGTAATGAAAAGAAACGCAACGAAAAAGGGGTAATTCTTACCAAAAAAAGTTTATCCAGTGAAATATTTTGACAAAACTGTAGAGTCACGTTACGACCGGGTGTAAGTAAAATAATAAAAAAAGTGAGAAAAGGGTAAAAAGACAGATTTTTGTCGGAACGAGATTTGGTTACAATGAGAATGTTGGTAGGTATTGTGTGTATCTTTGGATGTGTTTTTGATTGATTTTTGTAAGAAACGAGTATTTTTGATGACAGATAAAAATAATATAGCATAATATCATGACAATTCGCCTTCCCCCTACGGGACCTACCTCGGAGCTAGGATGAACGCCTAACCAATGACAATCAGTGATAAATTAATTTTTTATCAATACTGACCGTATTGATAAAAAAATAATTTATATTTTTACAATAATTTTAATGAAATTAATAATCTGATTAGCTGGTAGGTAACTACTTTTGAAGCTAGAACTACAATAGACGGACGCATACGTGTAACACGCCTGATTTGTGTAACACGCCTGATTTGTGTAACACGCCTGATTTGTGTAACACGCCTGATTTGTGTAACACGCCTGATTTGTGTAACACGCCTGATTTGTGTAACACGCCTGATTTGTGTATCCCTAGGTTGTCACCATCATCATCATCATCAGCCTTTTAATGTTCCAACTGCTGGGACTCAAATGGGCCGTAATCCAAAAATACTAGTATTTTTGACTCAGTAGAACATTTTTCTTCTAATAAATATTAGTTGATATACGAGTATTTATTATCTCTATAATTTAACTTAACGACAAATGTAGATACATTATTTTTGACATATTGAAATAATTTTTGTTTTCAGGTTCATTCATTAAACCTCACGCGAACCGGCTTTCGCTCTCTCATTGTCTTTCTATTATGTCTCTAATTACGGTATTTGAAAGGTTAAATGCTTACTTAAGAGAAATTCCTAATTAAAAAATAAATATAGTTAAAAAAAAAACGCTAAATAATAATTATGAACGAAAAATATTATTGTGATAAAAGCGTGGGGCGCTTTGTGCCATAGTTTTCGTAAATCGAACACCCCACGATTTTTCACAATCATATTTTTCGTTCATAATTATTATTTAGCGTGTTTTTGTTTTTTTTTTTTTAATTATAATTTTAATTATATTATTAATTTAATTAATTTTTTTTTATACATTGTTTTTAATCCTGGCGAATCTAATCAGGATAATCGAATATTTTAATCGAATTATTGAATTGTCATCAGTCTGATGGGTGTGCAAAGTTTAAAGAAAATCAGAGCTCAAAGGAGGTGGTTAACAAACAAACAAGCAAGCAAACATACGGATGAAGCTAATAAAAGCGTGTTAATAAAATACATCTACATAACAATGTCATAATAATGAAAAACACACTGTGGGATTGTTCGAAAAAGTTACCGTGGCCCTGGATCGCAAAAGGCAACTGAAGGGCCCTCAGTCTCTACCAAGAGCGGGCATTTGATGATTTCCTACAATTTCGCAAAAAAATAAAATAAGACAAAGAATGCAAAAGTTACCCTAGGTATTGGGTGACTATGTAATTCTGTGTTTAAAATTTTTCAAACTAGGTTTAGCAGCGCAAATTCAAACAAAGTAACGTAACCTACCCATTAAAATTCAAATCAAATACAAAATATCAAAAATTCAATAGCACCAAGTAATAAGCTTGAATGACGCACGACAAAAGTATTAAAACTAATATTGCTTACGTAACGCCATGAAAAAAAACTAACAATGAAATAAATGCAAAGCCATGGCCCTCAAGACTTTATTGTATGCAAAAGATCAGCAATTTATAGACAACCACACAATCTACATAACAAAAATGACTTTAAAACACATTCACTTTCGCCACTACTATCGCTGTCTCGCTCTTTTGAAAGAAAAAATCTGCTAGCTCGCTCGCACGACGCGCTCCAAAAATGTACGTCAAAAATTTGGGCGCGCAAAACGTCCCGCATAGTTCCAAACGGAGATATGTCAGTTTTGTTTAAATTTTGTTGAAATTAATAACGACTGGGCGACCGGCATTTTTGTTCGTCCACAACGTAGGTAGCTTTAATTAGAAATATTTTGAGATTCAGCATTTTTGTTTTTTTTTTTTTAATTTCGGAATGTATTTTATTTTTGTCCGCGTTTTGTTTTGTTAGTGAAGGTTACATAACTGTGTTAAAAACGTGTCGAATTTTATTACCAAAGAAAGCTTTTCGTTCATTTCGACCGTACATACGAATATTGTATATTTTTTTTTTTTTTGGCTTCGCACGGTTTGTGCATTTAGCCAGTGTCTAGTTTAGAAAATATGAATTAAGTTTTCAGTTACTTAAAGTTACTTTGGAAACCTTCATTCTAATGTTATTGCAGTATTTGGCGGCCAATGTTCGATACATTTGGCGCCAAATATGTCCGTCTTTTCAGTAAGCTTCGCTGTGGTAGACGATACTGCAATCATTCTCAGCTCCATTTTACCCAGATCACACCTGTTTCAATGCTTCTATATAATTATTGTCCAGTTGCGCAGACATTTAAAATATAAAACTGCAATTTTACATCACAATATCCACTAGGAATTAATTTTTGAATAATGAAAACCGCCACTGATTGAACTTCACTCGAAAAAATCCCGCCAAAATCTCCAAAGAATTTGAATTAAGAATCAGCTTGACAGATGCTAAAAAGTAGAGACTTTTATGAATAAATTACTTCGTGTCTAATTTACCTACATTTTAGTTTTTTTATTAGCTTTTGGTTTTTACGTTTGTGAAACTTTTTTTATTATTGTTATTTTAGCTATTTAATAATTTCTGTTGATTTAGGTACCCAGTTGTTATAGGAAGCGTGGAAGCTACCCTCAGAGCAAGAAGTTCTCCTGCAGTAACTTAATTGTCTGAATTCATAATAAGGTGCCTGAGAACGAGCTAGGAAATTGTAATAACGTATCAATACATATTATAAAACAAAGTCCCCCGCCGCGTCCGTCTGTTCACGATAAACTCAAAAACTGCTGCACCGATTTTCAAGCAGTTTTCACCACTCGATAGCGTGATTCTCGAGGAAGGTTTAAGTAGGTATATCATTTGTTAAGTTTTTGTATTTATTTCTGTGTACATTAATGATATTTGTTGAAGATATCGGGAAAAAATAAGCCGAAAGGGGAACCGTGTTACCCCGAATTCAACGCAAGCGAAGCCGCTGGCAAAAGTTAGTTGCTTATAAAAGAACAAGCATACTAAATTTAATAGTACCTACCGTATCTGCCGTATTAAGTCCGACTATGTACATGTACTGTACATGAAGTTTAAATAAATAAATAGTTATAACCCAGGGTTACGCTTTATTTTGTGGTGGCGCCTTTACACCAGTTATTTGGCGCGAATATAAATAAAAATGTTAAATGCGGATACCCCGGCGCTGGGTAGGCTGATTCGAAAAATTTCAATTGGATGGAAATGGACCGTATCTTGATGAGGTGTGAGAAGGCGTAGCCATACGTGACCTTGCGAACGCAGCTCTTGGACGACGAAAGTAGGTTGGACTTATCTTGGAAATTGGTACTAGGAACGTGCACTAACCTTGACTTTGTCCGTCGAAACGAGGCTCGTTCAGTCTGGAACCACTGCACGTATACGACACGCACTCCCCTTCAATGTTCTTTAACATCAGCCAGGCTACAACGCTTGTAACAGTTCGAAAATCGAAAATATAAGAAAAAATTAGGCACTAATTGATAGCGTGACACTTCGCGCGGAGGAATTTTCAAGAGCGAGGTGTGTCTTCATAGAATGTTCGCGACCGTGTGACAGAGCAAAAGGATCAGTCAGCGCGCGCGTGGGAGTAGGATGGAACATAGGTGGGGAATGCCTTTTCGTTCGCAAGCATGTATTTCTACCCTCCATTTGGAATTGTAAAAGTTACGAAACCCAACATTTTGTGTGCGACCCGTCTTGGCTTCGCAATGCTGACATATAAACCTTCCTCTTCAATCACTCTATTTATTAAAAAAATCGTATCAAAATTTGTTGCGTAGTTTTAAAGATCGGGTAGGGACAGACAGACGGGAAGCGACTTTGTTTTATATACTATGTAATGACGTAAACTACTGCTCTCGTCATGTTCTAGAATCAATGCTAGTATTGTGATAAGATAAACAATTGTTTTTCTTTATGTTGTGAGTAAGGAATAGTCTATCTTGAATAATTATCACTAAAGACATTGCTCTGTTCGTCTTTTTTTAGAACTTCATTGAGTCAGTGTCTAATTTTGATAAAACACTGAGTTCTTCTGGTCAAAATTAAGGGAATTATTTAAATTATTGACAAGCATCGGGTAATGTCGCCAAAATCTTTGACCTGTGAATACTTTAAAGCTTTCTTACAAGCTTTTATTTAGTTTCACCTGTCCCAATGTTTGTCTGTCATCAAATCTTGAAAACTAAATTTGACCCACTTCCCGGTTACCGATTGAGCTGAAATTTTGCATACCTACATGTGTTAATCAGATGACAATGCAAAATTATTATGACATGGAGCTGATCCGATGATGGAACCAGAAGATGGCTGTAGGAACTTCGTAGTTAAACGACACAACCCCATCGAGTTTGGGCTCGTATGATTCGTCTTGACGAATATTAATTATATAGATAGATATACCGAGTTATAAAAGCTTGCTATGAAAAAATGATTTTCATTAAAAGCTTGTTGAAATTCAATATGAGTAAAAAAAATCTGCCCACAATCTAATTCCTGTATCTAATGCATTTATTTCAACAAAAAGGCCAGTTTTAATAAATCCAGTCGCCTTACAATCAAAAATGTTGTTCTTATTTCAAATTCAGAACATGTCTTTCGTTCCAATATTTGTATGATTCATTACAACGACTTCAAACAAACAAAAATGCATCACACACGCTGTTCGAAACTTCGAATAGTTTGAAAAACGCACAATTTTACATCGGCCCGGTCCTGTGGCCGGACGCAGCGAATTTCCGAAAACGCGCCGTTTTTGTGCTCGACAGTGTAATTTTTGGAAAATTCGTGCCCGCTTCGCTTAGCCGAAACCGTAATTATGCCTATTTCGATCGACGACTTTTTCGACGGACACCGCAATCAGTAAATCGAAATTATTTTCGCAATATGAGCGACGATTTTGAGCTCAAAATTCTGCGAATACGTGCGCTTTTTTATTTTGATTATTATAAAACTGAATTTGGAATTGTGATTTGTAAAAATGATAAGATGGTGTTGAGTTTGTGTAGTATTTTGATCGCTTTTGGTAATATTACAGAATTTCTTTGATTTACTTTTTGTCTTAAATGTAATAAATCCGAAGAAACGCCAAACTTAAGTGGCAGTGGACAGGAAACACTGCTTGCATTATGTACGAAGAAATGGGTGTCAAGTAATAGAAAAAGGATGCACAAATTACAACGTGACGTCATCGCCATTTGATTATGCGCGTAGAAGAGAGTTAGCGAGATGTTTCCACTTCGCCCCTACTTTACCTCATACAAATATTGAAAATGCTAATTGCTGCTTCATTTAGTACTCAATTTTGATGCAGCTTTCAGAAAAAGATTTTTTTTTCAAGTTATTTGTTGTTTATACAAAAATACATACATTTCCAGCCATTGTAGGCGTGGGCTTGCGGACGAGCTATGGGTAGTTCGCCGTCCGGCCATCTGGTTTTTATTTACAGATTCAATCAAGTTCATCACAACAACATACCTGAATCCAATACAAACCGGGGAAGAAAAGTCTAACTACTAAAATGATATTATACCATGGGTTCCGTCAAGCCCGTTCCATCATCAGTTCACCAGATGTACAACGATTCGTCGACAACGCCTGGTCTTCCACGTGCGCCTCAAGGATATATCAGCAAAACCGTAAGGTCAGACCCAGCAGGGTCAAAGACATCTAGGTCATGGGTTGTGCCAAATAGAACTCAGGAATAAACATCTCTAGATCGAAGGCAAAGAAGGAATAAAGGTGTGGGTTTTAGTCAGCCAAAGTCTGATACATACTCCCGCTCCACCCTAGGGTGAGAGAAGTCATTAGATGATTTCTCACCTAAAAATAAAAAAAAAAATATAAAAATAAATTAATTTTATTTATCTATTACGAGTAAAAGAGCAGCTCTTTTCAAAACATTTTAATGTTTTTTTCCTCTAATAAGTGTGGGAGAAGTCATATCTGTGCTGTTAAAGTAATTATAAATCTTGCTACATAATACACAGATGGTCATAAAACTTCAATGGGAGCTGGAGTCTCTTCAAATGGGGCCAGAAGGGGCCAGAAGTGGTTTCGATTGAAAAGCGATGGTAATACCACTTAAAATTATATTCGAATGTCGATGTTTAAATATTAGTGGCAAACGTACACATGCAACATGAAAACTTTCGCCTAATATTTTTTTTAATTTATATACAAAATTAGTTTTCATATATGCGAAACCCGAAACTACGTGTCTAGAATTTTTATGTAAAGTATCTATTTATAAAATTTCATAACTGTATCATGAAAAATCACAAAGTTATAAGCTTGTTATGTCAGCAAAAATATATAGTCACTAGGCCATCCAGGCGTTTGAGGGGTTAAATTGTTTTGTACTTGCACCCGGCAGTTTGGTAGCGCCTAATGCCCGCTATGACCTGCCGTGACCTTAATTGTACTTAGTGTCGGTGGTGTTCAAATTGTGAGCTTTTTAAATATTTTTGAGAAAAATATGACATAGCGTAAAAACTATTGGAATCCATTCAGTTACTGATTCTGAACAAACTATATTCAGGTTTCACATAAACTAAAAATAATGTTGTATACTAGTGCTTGACTGGGATCCCGCCTGATGGTAAGCAGTGATGCAATCGTTGATGGTGAGGGGCATTAGTTTATTAAGAGACTATTCACTCTAGCCTAGAAGACATCTAAATTATAATTGGACGGGAAGAAAGCAGCATGCAAATATTTAAGTGTAGTATTTTAAATCTGATAAAAAAAAAATAAAAAAAAATAAAGCCATCAAATTATCTAAATAATTGGTCGAACATTTCATTCAAATATTCATTTTTTGAATTTAGAGATGGATGCCAAAAAAAAACAATAGCAAAATAAAAGCAAAACAAAAATGATTAAAAATACAAATTCAAAAAAGGAATCTTATTGAAACCTTAGAATGCTCGCGGGGTACGATGTGACCCACCTGCTACATTCGCGATCCAACAATACAAGGGCCCGACCCCTCGCCCTGCGCATCGATGGCGCGAAAATAACCAGAAACTGACATTACAAAAAAACGTAAAGATGGCAAAGGTGTCTCAATTTTTGACAAAAAAGTTCACCGAGGTTAAGACCCATGGGAAAGAGTTAGATACGGTCTTTAATCTCCCTTTTCTAACAGAAAGACGATATCTTCCGCGTTTTTTTTTCAATTTCTAACTGTTTAGTAGGGTTCCGCTATTGTGAGCTTTTTAAAAAAGTTAAAAAAAATCGCGAAGTTCAACCCCTTTAGCAACAGATGATCGCAAGACGCGTGAGATAGTTTTTTTTTTAATTTTTCGTACTTTGATTTATAACTGTTTGTAGTAATTTGAGAGTTTTATAGATATTGTGCCGTTGTAGGAGTTTTTTTTTGTGATGGTTTTATAACGGTTTTTGGTGAAATAGTGTAATATCATTAGGTTTTTTTTCTGAATCATCAGAGGAAATTTATTGCTCTGTGAATGCTTTTATATCAGCATAATAGAAGACCGAAATTTACGTTTAATGAGGAAGACATAATGTTAATTAAGTATGTCTTTAAATACCTATCGTATTATAAATTAATTAACCCTTCAGATACCGTCAATTAGAGACACAATAGTAAGACAATAGATGCGCGGCCACCGGTGGTCGCTTGGGGATTCATGAATTAAATAAGTATTTTCGTATAGATATTACCTTTACCCTTTTTTGTACGGTTTTTAGTTACATGTAAAGTTATTTCAAAACTACTACAGGCAGTACCTTCCTTAATCCTTTAAGTTTTATTTATCTAGATATAACGAATAACGAAAAAAAAAAAAACAAAGTTTCCTTAAAATCAATCGTCCAAAAAACGAATAAAGTTTTTTCTGTAACCTCTTTAGTGATTGCGTTTTTGCCTCACCAATCAGAAGCTATTGTCCGTGAATCACAATCGTGGCCAAGATGCCCCTTTTTGACCACTGCAAAGTAAAAAAAAAAACAAAAAAGGTCACTGGGGTCATAAGTCACACGTTTTGCACTTCTTAAGGTCATTGTTTGGGCCTATTTTACAAAAAAGGAGGTCAGTTATAGAATTCGATATGCTTGCGAATTTATGCGGGGTGAATGGCGGAATCCGGGAATTTGTTTCTTTTCGAAGTAATTCTAGACGTGTGTGACCTCGGGTCAACTGTGGTCGTAAACAATTTAATTGTATTGATTTTTAAGGGTTACTGAATATATCAATTTTGGTAACAATAGTTTTTATAAATTTAAGAAAAGGTCAATTTTATTAGTTTGTTAAAAAAAATTGAAATGGTTTTGGAAGGGTCATTTTGTGGTTTTTCTTTGATTCGATATCGTGAAACCAAGTTACTATATTAACTTCTGTAGATCAACTAAGTCATGCGTACTATCTTAAAACCAGTTTCTCAACGTGTTAAGTAGCTGCTACACCGATGCCAGCTATGTTTAAATCACTTTAGCAGTATGTTAGTAATTAATTAAGGACATATTTCTGTGACGCTGATCTTGATAATCATTGAAAAAAAATGGACTATGTAGGTGTATCTAGGTTTAAATGCCTTGTAAGGAATGACATATATGTTCAGCCATGTTATATGTTAATGATGGTATTTTAAAACGCTTGTTTCTTGTCTAATATTAATAAATTACTATATCCTACTAATATTATAAATGCGAAAGTTTGTATGTATTGATGGATGTATGGATAGATGTATGGATGGATGTATGGATGTTTGTTACTCTTTCACGCAAAAACTACTAAACGGATCTCGATGAAACTTGGTACACGAGTAGACCATATCCCAGAATAACACAAAGGATACTTTTTATCCTGGGATTATGTACGCGGGTGAAGCAGCGGGCAAAAGCTAGTACATAATAATTGCTAAAAAGGAATCAAGATTAAATAATCAATGAGAGTTTCATAAATAAAACGATAACGCTAACTTTGTAAAATTTATTTCATCACCGCTGCTCCCGAAACAGTGAAAAAAAATATCTTTAGGAAACCGGCATGTCCTAGAACCAAACTTCCAAAGAAATATGAATTCACCTAGCTTCACAGGGCTTGCGTGGTGGATTACGACCCATTCCTTCTTCAACAGAGGAGGCCTAAGTCTCAGCAGAGGGAACATTTGCTAATAAAGCAACCAATTATTATTAATTAAGTACCTACATACTATTACTTTTTTTTTGCATTATTTCACAATCACTATTTTAATTTATCATTTATATTTATCTACATTATTCTCAGATACCTACATCGAAATTAATATAAAAATCATTATCTTTGTACCTTATGCGCATAGATTAAAAAACTTTGAACTCAAAGACATTTGAACTTGATGATAAATCTTACAAAAAAACTAAGTTAATGCAGATTAACCTTGGAACTTCATTATATTCGCGACCTTTCTACCCTCCGGTTTAAATTTCCCACGTTTCACCCTGATTCACCCCAATTTTAGGGTTATCTCTTACGCGGAGTGAACATCAAAGTAGATCACTTTAGAATTGCTATCATTATTTTTTTTCGTTTTTACAAAGTTTTTTTTTTTTGGGAAAAAATCTAAAAATTTGACCCCATTTCCTGATGAGGTCTCGAGATCGCGAACTAAGGGTTAACCCTGTGTATTTGTGAAATTCGATCCGGTTATTTTTTTTATTTATTTTATTTTTATTATTGATGGTACTGTTTAGGCAGGTAACTAAGACTTTCTTGTGAGAAGATGACGAATACTGTTTTATTTTAGCGCCATTTTTTTTGTACGTTTGTCGAAATACTTTTTACATTGTAACTTGTAATAATTTTATGTCAGCATCTTGAAGGAATTTAAGGATAAAATCAATAGGTATGCAGTATTGTGAAGCTACTAGCCAGGAATTCTGAGAGCTGTATACATATTGTTGGTAGCAATGACTGGTCGCACCGCCATGATGTCTCGAACTATAGACTATAGACAAAAGAAGAACACTCGGAATAGTTTTCAGAAGTGCTAATCATAATATTCTGCTAATTAATTGATTAATTAAAAATATAATGTGATATTAAATTAATAAACTAGAGCAATCGTCAAACGATTATAACACCCAACAATTATTAAATTCCTTATGATATATATTAATAAAACGTACAAGCTATGAAAAAAAGATTTTCATTAAAAAAACATTTTTTTATAGCAAGCTTTTATAGCTCGGTATACCTATATAATTGATACTTGTCAAGACAAATCATACGAGCCCAAACTCGATGGTGTTTAACTACAAAGTTCTTATAGCCATCTTCCGGTTCCATCATCAGATCAGCTCCTTGTCATAATAATTTTGCATTGTCATCTAATTTACACATGCATGCAAAATTTCAGCTCAATCGGTAACCGGGAAGTGGTTCAAATTTAATTTACAAGATTTGATGACAGACAAACATCGGGACAGGTGAAACTAAATAAAAGCTTGTAAAAAGGATGTATATAATGTACCTAACTACAGTTTTTCTTAAATAGTTTTCAATTCTACTTATAGATAATTACATGAAATAAGTAAGGCGCCTCAAAACGAACATAAAAATAGTTGACAATATCAAAAAATCTAAGAACAAGTTCGAGTCGGCCTCGCGCACTGAGGGTTCTGTACAAACTTACATAAGCAAATCGTTCAATTCCCGAACAAAGTTTCAAAAATGTTCCGAATCGGAACCGTTTTTTTTGTGACTCATTAACATATTTACGGTTTTCAGAATTATGCCTATACTTGTGCTATAAGACCTTGCTTTATGCCAAATTTCAGGATTCTGAATCAACGGAAAGTACCCTATGAATTTTGATTCCCTTGAGAGTGTCGAAGTATACATTTTTGTACATAAACGGCAAACATAGAAATTTGATTTTTTACAGTTTCAAAAGACCGCAGACCTGAGTACATGGTTTTAATTTCAACTTGATACCTCTACGCGTTTCAGAGGTACAGCGTCTTGACAGACAGATAAACAGGCGAACAACAAAGATGATTCTATAAGGGTACCGTTTTTTCCTTTTAAGTTACGGAACCCTAAAAATTAAACAAGAACAGTTCTCGTTAACTGCTACGTTGAATTAATATTAAAATAGACGTCATTACAGTAAAGAATAACAAACAAAACAACATTCTATCATTAATAATACAATATCGGAGCAAAAACGGGTTATCGTTGTCGTTTCGTTGTAAAAAACGTTACATACAGAACTTGCATCTGCAAGAGTTGCAGGACTAAAAATAATTTTCAACGTTTAATACAAAAATCGTAATAATTAACTTCGTTACACACCAATAAATTACAATACGAGAAAGAAATGCAACACGGACAAATGCACACGCGGTCTGTTGTGTGTGCAGCGCACACTGGTATACACGTAGGGCCGCGACCACCTAGTCGCGGCTCTAACGTGCAGATTTAAAATTGGAACTTTAAATCTTATTTTTTTTTTTATATCGATGGTATGATGATTTCGTTTTTAGAAGATTTTATTTGAATTGTGACTTGTTTAATTTTCGTTTAGTTAGTTTCAGTCTGCGACGCCATCCACATCGCCGAAGACAGGACAACATGGCGAAATATAGTCCACAAGAAAATTATTCATCGAGGTCACGACCCTCAGCATTGAGGATAAACGACGCAAGGAGGAGGAGGTAAAGCACTGGAAATTCTTTTCCAGTACACTTACTCGAAAACCCGCTTTTAGGCAAGTACATTTTTTTTTCGGTTTTTCGCACTAGTGTGGAAAAGTGCCGACCTCATCCCTGCCACAATAAGTTAAATGTATTGTAGGCCTACAAGGGCACTTATAGAACTGGTGCACGGTTCCAAATTGGTTGTTTCCTATAGAGAAGAACCGGAAAGAAACTCCATGGTTAGTCCTTAAAAAAATATTTCCTTAGCACAGTAATAGTAGATATTATATAAGAACACTGTAAACCAATATCAACAACAAAAATCTCCCAATCAAACATCGATATATCTATATAAGTATATCGATATTCGACACCACCTCGTGTCCCATCCCTAGCCGCCGCCATGGCCGTCACAAATACATTGGTATGATTTATTGTCAACACGCACAACAACTTGTGTGCAGAGTATCACTGACATACACACACAGGCTGGGCTGGACTGACCAGGGTTGCCCGAAGGATGCTCAGATTATTATGATTATTAATGAGTAAATGAGCAATGGTGGCATTATATTGTGTATAGTTTACTTCATCACCAATCAATTTGCCTAGCCTTTTCATAACGGTGTTTTTTTGAGGGTGGCAAATCATATCCACAGGAGAACTAAGGTTGCCGTCATAGCACGAAGAATTGCCAAACTTAAGTGGCAATGGGCAGGGCATATTGTTTGCAGAACAAACGCCATTGGGGCCGAAAGGTTCTGGAGTGGCAAATGCGTACCGGGAAGCGCAGCGATGGAAGGCCTCTAACAAGGTGGACCGTTGACCGTTGAAACGGCTGGTGCTGAAAATCAGCGCTGTGGCTCTGTCCTGCACGAGCCCCAGCATTATGCTGAGTACTGGCCGTTTTGCGCTGATGTGACGCATATCCTATCTAACTGATAGTTTTAAGCAGGATATTGGTATTTTGTTATTTTTATTTATTTTTGGGATATGCGTCATGTTGGGCGCAAATAAACACTTTTTCTTTCTTTCTTTCTTTCTTGACCTGGTGAAGGTTGCGGGAAACCGATGGATGCGAGACGCATTTGACCGTTCACTGTGGCGACACTTGGGGGAGGACTATGTCAAAACAGTGGACTTATATCGGCTGAAATAATGAACTCATTAAATCGACACTTGAAAGGCAAAATGATCTAAACTACATTGAGTAAACTTTACAGCAGTAAAGTTTAAGTTTTAGAAAAAAATTTGTTAACAATAACAAAATAGTCGGATTTAGATATTATTGTAATAGTATCTAAATCTGACTTTTTTGACACACAATTTTTTCTCTATAAAAAATAACTTTAAATCACTCTCCTGTAGAGTTTACTCAGTCGCTTAGATCATTTTACCTTTCAAATGTCGAAATAATGTTTTTCCACTATGGGTTGAGCAAGAGGAATTATCAGACTTTTACTCACCTACCCACTCTTGTTTCTTCAGTTACCTTTTGTGTCCCAGAGCCGCTTTGATTCTACATTGCCTTGGTTTCCTACCATGCTGGGGTCTGGCGGAGTCCGCATTCTTTACAAAAACGTATGCATCAGCAATTGCAGACGACGTGCAATGAGTAGCTCGTCGTCCGGCCGTCCAGTAGCTGTCCGAACCGAGCCCGAATCGTCGCCGAGCTCGCCAAAGAGATGGCAGGAAGACCGCAAGGGCTGAGCAGGGCCGAAACCTACTGGGGCCAAGGGTTGACTTCTAAAATCGAATCCCATGATCCTGGAACGCAAAAGGCAGCTGAAGGAACATAAGTGTGGTTTTAGTCAGTAAAAGTCTGACACGCCCTCCCGCCCCACTCTAGAGCGGAAGAAGTCATTATATGAGTTTCCACCTAAAAAAGAAATTCATCAGGGAATCGGCGCCACACCGCTCGCTAGCCAATAATGCATATATTTGTATGCTTACTATACCTCCAACTTAGTAATCATGACTTAATCAACTTAATCCACACTTAACATAAGTATTTCGAGATACGAGCGCACATTTTAAATGAACAGTTTGTAAACCACTAAATGAGACATTCTTAAACAAATGCTGTTAAGGTAAACAAATTATTTACCGCAGGTATTCCGGAAGCTTCGAGAGCCAGAGAAATTATTTGACGACTTCCTACATGAGCAATGGGTAACTCGCCGTCCGGTCATCTCGTAAAGATCAAATAAAACTAAAATTGCCGCCACAAAAAAAAAAACGCTAGAAGCGGCCACAAAGAAAAGCTAGAAGCTGCCGCAAAAAACAGCTGAAGCGCGCGACAGCTTGTGGCCGGAGCGGAAGCGGCTTCAAGCGTTTTTTTGTGGTGGCACTGCCGCACACGAGCCACAAAAAAGGGAGCCTCAAAGAGAAGCTTAAAGCGGCTTTTTTTGAGGTCCGTGTGCTGGGAAACTAAAGCTAGAACTACATTAGACCGACG
The DNA here is from genome assembly GCA_949319445.1 of Mythimna lalbum. Taxonomy (NCBI): domain Eukaryota; kingdom Metazoa; phylum Arthropoda; class Insecta; order Lepidoptera; family Noctuidae; genus Mythimna; species Mythimna lalbum. The sequence continues at coordinate 6,064,322 of OX439371.1, read as the reverse complement.
CACACGTGTAACACGCCTGATTTGTACGTAGAACGACGTCTCGTGGCGTGGATCTAGTGTAGCTCTACAAGTTCAGTTTCCATATAAAATGTATGGAGACCGACGCGCCCAGATCGGTGTGTGTGGCACACGTGTGCGCAGTGTAGTTCTAGCTTAATTCGTCGACGGCGCTGAAAACCTTCGAATAGCAAGCGCGTCTTTGTCTATTGTATGTAAAACCACTGGACGAACAGTGAGAGCAGTAGTGGCTGAGTGGTAATGGCCCCGACTTACGAGTTGTTGGTCACGGGTTCGAACCCAGCTAGGCGCATTACTTTGTATAATTTATTTCATCACCAGTGCTCTCAAAACCGTGAGGAACTGGCATGTCCTAGAACAAAAAATTCGAAGACATGTGACATTCATCAAACCGCACTGGGCCTGCGTGGTAGATTACGGTCCATTCCCTTCTTAGAGAAATGAGGCTTGAGTCCCAGCAGTAGGAACATTAAAAAGCTTACTATGATACAGAAAATCCCACCATCCATGCCATTTTGACAGCCCTACAGCCAACGCAGTACGTGATGCGTCGAAAAATGTGCCATTTATGTGTATAGGGAATTATTACTTGTTCATCAACCTTTTAATTTCGACAATCAACCAACAATTAAGTGTTTTTTAACGTACCCCATACTGAATGTTTTATTACTACCGCTTTTTGTGGAGACGGCTGATTTTGAAGAAGAATGCTTCGGTATTAGTTTGAGTTTTGATGGGTTTGGAGAAAAAGTGGAGGTTCTGGAGCGCGAAATCAGGCCTCCTGTCCTCGTTAGGAAATACTTTTTGTCAATTTTTAACTCATCAAAGAATCAAAGCATTCATTTGAAATAAATCATATACAGGTACCTACTTTTGTATTTTCAAAAAGTCAGTCAATCAGAAAATATGTATAAGAACCATACGAACCCAAACTCGATGGGTTGTGTCGTTTAACTACCAAGTTCCTATAGTCACCTTCCGGTTCCATCATCAGATCAGGTTCTTTTTCATAATAATTTTGCATTGTTATCTGATTTACACATGCACACAATATCGGCTCAATCGGTAACCGGGAAGTAGGTAAAAATTTACAAGATTTCATTATTGACGAACATCGGGACAGGTGAAACTAAATAAAAGCTTGTAAAATTATGAGATGTTTGCGAAAAAATCATTATCAAGGGTTCGTTTCAATTTACGTATGTTAATATATGTATGTTGTATGAATAAACTAGATTTCACGCGAGCAAAGCCTCTGGTAGAGGCTAGTGGAGCACACTATCTTTTGGAAATAAAATGTATAATGTAAAATATATATGCAATAGGGTTACTTCATTATTTGTTAACTATTAGATTGACTAAATAGATAACATCATTTTTTTTACAAGATCGCAAAACAATACATACAATACAATGTCAGTAAATTTTAATTAACATCATTATATCTTTCTTTTAAATGCCACTAAATCCAGTTTATTATATTAATTATAGTGAGAACTTTTATAAAATAATACTATTACAATTTAACAAAAAATAACATTCATGTTTATTTCATTTTAAATAATTACCTATTGTATTTATATCATCATAATTTTATTGAATTACTAGCTTTTGCCCGCGGCTTCACCCGCGTACATAATCCCAGGATAAAAAGTATCATATGTGTTATTCTGGGATACGGTCTACTCGTGTACCAAGTTTCATCGAGATCCGTTCAGTAGTTTTTGCGTGAAAGAGTAACAAACATTCATACATCCATCCATATATCCATCCATACATCCATCCATACATCCATCCATACATCCATCCATACATCCATCCGTACATCCATCCATACATCCATCCATCCATCCATCCATCCATCCATCCATCCATCCATCCATACATCCATCCATACATCCATCCATACATCCATCCATACATCCATCCATACATACAAACTTTGGCATTTATAATATTATAGTAGGATACATTTTCACATTATAACAACATGAAGTTGTTTTTTTTTTCAAACTTTGTCCCCCACTAGGAATTAGCTAGAGATCGCTATGCAGTAACCATACGAGGATTCGAAAGCTAAACTATGAAACTTTGAGGAGTGGCTGAAGAGGTGTCACGGCTTCCTGACCTTCCCCATGACGTAGGTTCTCAATGAACAAGGCTAAAGCCTCTAAGCGCCATGCCCATGGGTTGAGTTGTGAAAGGTTACCCGTTGTCCTAGATCTAGAACGCAAAGACAACTGAAAGAGCCTAGAAATGGTTTTTAGTCAGTAAAAGTCTGACACGCCCTCACTCTACATTTAAGGGGATGCAACTCGACATACATTTTTACTGTTTTATAAACAACCGCTCTTACGCGATTATGACGTTACTAGCTGCTCCCAGCGGCTTCGCCCGCGTGATAGCAGAAAATTATCCCAAGGGAACATACTTCCGGGATAAAAGTATCCTATGTCCTATTCCAGGACATGGTCTACCCGTGTACCAAGTTTCATAAAAATCAGTTTTGCCATTTAGGCGTGAAGACGAAAAAAAACAAACAAACTCACTTTCGCTTTTATAATATTAGTAAGGATAAGGATTACACGTTTTACATTAAATAGTTTTGGAAAGACAGTACCTTATGGACATTTTATGAATTTATTTTGTGTAAAACTAATCCAGTAAAGACCTCAAAAAATCTGCAATTTTGCATGAACTTTGACCCTTCATAATATACTCAAACATTAAAAAGTAACGAAGGATGCGTGACGCACAGGACCGGTCGTTGTGGCGACGATTGGGGGAGACCTATGTCCAGCAGTGGAAATCTTTCGGCTGATATGGTGATGATTAAAAAGTAAAAAATATATAACAATAAAAGCCTTGCAAATTTATCATGATTCTAAATGACGACCATTTTTTTTCATAAACTTTTAAAGGGTTTTAAAAAGCATGTAGTTCCTGGAACAAATTACCAAATAAATACTAACAAAGTTTTCAAGCGTTATTTCTCTTTTTTTCGCATTTTCATTTATCAAACATCGCTTTGGATTGCGTTAAATGAAGTAACAAGCTTTTAAAGTATGCTCGATATTAGCGATAGGCGAGTGGAAAAGCGAACTTACTTAAAAAAGTGCTTCTGAACTATGTGACCATGATGTTAAGCTATTTGGCGAGGCTAGTAAGGCTGCGAGTTAGCTGAGCGAGGAAGATGCGCCGCCGCGAGGTAGCTGAGCGAGGAGGATGCGCCGCCGCGAGGTAGCTGAGCGAGGAGGATGCGCCGCTGCGAGTTAGCTGAGCGAAGAAGATGCGCCGCCGCGAGGTAGCTGAGCGAGGAAGATGCGCCGCAGCGAGGTAGCTGAGCGAGGAAGATATGCCGCCGCGAGGTAGCTGAGCGAGGAGGATGTGCCGCTGCGAGTTAGCTGAGCGAGGAAGATGCGCCGCCGCGAGTTAGCTGAGCGAGGAAGATGCGCCGCCGCGAGGTAGCTGAGCGAGGAAGATGCGCCGCCGCGAGGTAGCTGAGCGAGGAAGATGCGCCGCCGCGAGGTAGCTGAGCGTGCTCGCTACGGCGAGTGACTTGAACTAATCGATGAACTCCGGACCGAGCCCAAGACGTCGACGGCGCGCACTGTTCCCGTGCGCCTCTTGGAGTTGTCAGCAACAGCACCAGCTGGGTCGAAGCCTACTGGGGCCAGGGTTATCCGAAAGGAAACTCGAGCCCCGGTATAAAAAGGCTAGAAGGAATGGGGTGGGTTTTTAGTCAGTAAGAGTCTGACACAATCTCCCGCTCTATCCAAGAGCGGGGTTTGTCATAGGATCATTTTTGCCCACCGAAAATAAAACCTCTTTCGCCTATACTTGTGACTGAACTGCACTCAAACAAATCCCGCCAAAAACTCCCCATTCATACTATGAAAACAGTAGAACATAGGGATGTAACTATCTGTTTTCTCACATTTAATTTAGCGTGTATAAAAATAGCCACAGTCTTATCTTAGAAAGAAATGCTAACGCTTTGTTGACACTGCGCATAGTTTCTGGTAAGCAAATCCTACGCACGTCTGTCAGGCACGAGATAAAAATATAATAGTTTAAATAAGATTATATGAATCGAAAATGTAATATTTAAAATCGGTAGTTGAACCTGAAAGTATTTATTTTTTAGGTTAGAATCAAACAATCTCTCTAAACGGTGAAGGAAAACATCGTGAGAAAACCGGCACGTCCTAGAACCAAAAATTCGAAGACATGTGACATTCACCAACCCGCACTGGGCCCGCGTGGTGGATTACCAAGCCTGAGTCATCATCATCATCAGTCCAGCTGACAGACGTCCACTGTTGGATATACGTCTCCCCTAAGTGTCGCCACAATGATCGATCCTGTGCATTCCGAAGCCTGAGTGCCCCATCCCAGCAGTTGAAATAATTATAAAGCTGATTATGCTAGATATATTTTAATACAATTTCTATCTTCTTCTTTTCGTGTCGATGCTCTCAAACTATATTTTTTTCTGACCAATATTTGGCAACTTGTAAAGCTCTATTGTTGGCTTCGCAAAGATCCTGAAAAAATATCCTGCATAACCACGGGGTTATGCAGGATATAGCAGGTGGTGCATGTCCTGTGTCGATTTTTATTATTCAGTGCTAATGGATGGAGAGGGAGAGGAAAGCCAAAGAAAAGATAGATGGATTGTGTAAAGAGTGATATGAAAGAAAAGGTATTGCACCGACCCCAAATAACACGAGTGGAAATCCCTGCCGGAGTCTGTTTCCTGATGGCTACAACTTGGGGGTCTTTAAGTCAAGAGTGAATAGGTTACTTCTAGGCAAGCGTGCTCTATTGTCGACCACATCATCGCTTACCATCAGGTGAGATGGTGGTCAAACGCGAGCCTATCAGTAATAAAAAAAACAGTAAAAAAAAACAGTCAAGGTCAGGAAGATGATGATGATTATTCAAATTTATATGTTCACAAACACGAACGCACTAGACAATTCAAAGATTCTTAGCTAACGAAAACTCAGACACTAAAATAAACTGTCTTCATACTGCTCTAATTACGAATCATTATAATAGATAATACTATTTTGTAGTAGAATGAATTCATAGCAATGAATTAGAACATTTATTTATTATTAGAACCAGTCCTCATTCGTCTTGTTATAGATCACATGGCAAGGGAATTGAGGACTGGTTGGAGATGGTGCGGCAGAAGAATGTCTGGAGAGACTGGAGGGAGACCTTTGCCCAGCATTGGGGCAGTAATAATTCATCATCATCATCATCATTATTTCAGGCGAAAGGCAAGTGTCGCCACAATGAATGGTCTTGTGCGTCTCGCATCCATTGGATCCCGCAACGCTCTTAACAGGACAACGATCGGTGAATCGAGGTCCTGGAAGCATTGGAAGGCCTCCTACTAGGTGTTGTAGGAGGCCTTCCGACGGTGCGTCTTCTGGTACGCAGTTGCCACTCCAGAACCTTTTAGCCTCAACGGCCAACATCAAAAGGCTTAAAGTCATCCAAACGGCCAATAGAAACGGCTATGCTCGGAGTTTCTTTGCGTGATCGAATCACGAATGATGATATCAAAGTAGGAGAACCAAGGTTACCGATATAACACGAAAAATCGCCAAACTTAAATGGCAATAGACACATATTGCTCGCCGAACAGTGATAATTAAGAAAAAAATAACAAGACCAAATGAAAAGAAACTCTTATACAAAGCAGAGAATATAAGAAAACATTACACGTAAGAGATCACGATTTCAGCCGACAGACGTCCAGTTGGACACAGACCTCCCCCAAGTGTCGCCACATTGATCGATCCTGTGCGTCCCGCATCCATCGGATTCCCGCAACCTTCACCAGGCCATCGGTCCACCTTGTAGGAGGCCTTCTACGCTGCGTCTTCCAGTACGCAGTCGCCACTTCAGAACCTTTCGGCCCCAACGGCCATCTGTTCTGCGCGCAATGTGCCCTGCCCATTGCCACGATTCTTCGTGCTATGTCAGCGTAAAACATCAAATACACTTATTTGGCGGTCAGTTAAAAATACTGACTCTAAAAACCTAACAATAAATTCTTAAAAAAACTCTACTCAAATAAATCACCTAAACCACCGCCCAGAATCCATACTATTCGTCAAAAAAATCCACTGAAAAATCTCTACCGGCCATCGGTTTATCTCCCAGCGTCCAAATCATCCAATCACAATAGATCGCATGCGCACGCGCTGACAGATGAACTGAGCGCAAGCCAAAATAACCGGTGACATTTTCACGCGAACAGTATCGAACTATAATACACTAGTGTGAAATGCGACGCAATTACGTACTGTAGTTAGCGTGTTTTTGTTTTTCTTGATTAGATTTTAACGTGGCGGTTGGGATTATATTTAGCGTGGCGAGATTTGCGGCTTTAAATGTGGCGGGTCATTTGTCAGTGGATGATTTCCCATCTCAAAAAAATATGTGTCTCAAAATATCACAATCACCATCATCATCATCATCATCATTTCAGCCGATACACGTCCACTGTTGGACATAGGCCTCCCCCAAGCGTCGCCACAACGAACGTTCGTGTGCATCTCGCATCTCTTGGTTTCCCGCAACCTTCACCAGTTCATGAGACCACCTTGTTGGAGGCCTTCCAACGCTGCGTCTTCCGGTACGCGGTCGTTATTCCAGAACCTTTCGAACAATCACCATGATTTAAGCCGAAAGACGTCCACTGTTGAACAAAGACCTACTCTAAGTGTCCCCACAAAGAGCAATCCTGTGCGTCTTACATCTATCGGATACCCGTAAGCCTCACCAGGTCATTGGGTCTACCTTGTGCGTTGCGTCTTCCGGTACTCGGACCCCACTCCAGAATCTTTCGATTATTATCAGTTCTGCGAGCAATGTGCACTGCCCAATGCCACTTATGCCTGGCGATTCTTTGGGCTATGTCGGTAACCTTGGATAAATATGACAAGTCAAAGTTAACTAATTTAAGTAAAAAATATCGTCAGGCGAGATGGTGGTCAAACGCGAGCCTATAAACAATAAAAAAAATGTATTTTATTTTATAGGCCTTAAAAGCAATTCCAAATCTAGTCTATATCTGTAATTTATTTCATCACCACTGCTCTCAAAACGGTGAAAGAAAACATCGTGAGGAAACCGGCATATCTTAGAACCAAAAATTCGATTCGCCCGCGTGGTGGAATACGGCCCATTCCCTCTGCTAGAGAGGGGGCCTAATCCCTAGCAGCGGGAACATTATAAGGCTGATGATGCAAAACAAACATTCCCTCTCACTCCACCAAGAGTATGAGAACTTACTTGATGATTTCCTACGCAAGAAATAAGGGTTCAGGTTTTCTCGGAAAACATTCAATTTCTTCGGAAAATGTTCAGTTTAGAATACCACATTGGTCAAAGAATGGCAAACCTATAGCACGCGTGTGCTACAGATGGTATGCGGCAAAATAATTTGGGCATGCTTGCAATGTAAGACCTCATGAGAGTTTACTCATGTGATGTAAGATGTATACTATCTCGATAATTTGAAACAGCAGTAATCACAATAAGTTTCTCTTTTATTCAGTTAAATAAACAAAGAACTATAAATATAGGAATTTTGGGTTCCAAATTAAGAACGACTGCAATTAGCACCTAGTTTTTTTTTTGTTCATTAAATCACCATTTCAATATGACGACACGTTATCATAATTTTTTTTTTTCAGTACGCTTATTTGAAAACTTTTTACAAAAAAAAAATTAAACCGACTTCAAAAAGTACAAAACAATTTTAAATTCGGAAGTCGGTGTTTCTATAATAGATACCTAATTTTGTCTCTTCGTTATTTAACACCGACTTCCGAAATTAAAATTATTTTGTACTTTTTGAAGTCGGTTTAATTTTTTTTTGTAAAAAGTTTTTTATTTTTCACTTTTTAGTTATGGTAGCACCACTAAAAAGTACCTACCCTTCAGCTAAACATAAATTAACTTATAGCCAGAGTGCATCTCATAACGATTCTAATAATCCGAAATACGGTTATATTACATGAATTTACCTTCCGGCTTTATCACCAGATCAGTTCGATACATCCCTTCCCTCTTTTTTTTCAGTCAGTTATCGACTACACGTATAAACAAAGCAATTTTACTTGTTACGACAATTCTGCTATGATTCTATGAGGAGTTCTGTTCCATATCTTCAAAGTTCATGATCAGATCATAACAATATTTCTATGGGACCATCTTGGAAGCATAACCTATCAATCAAAAAAAAAATTTTTTTAAATCGGTCCACAATTGACCGAAATATCGGTGAACATACATACAAAAAAAAATAAACAAACATTCAGCCGAACATAGAACCTCCTCCTTTTCGAAGTCGGTTAAAAATACGCTACCGTTTCTAGACACGCAATTTTCTGTGTTTCGCACTAGTGCGGAAAAGTGCGCGAGCCCACCCCCGTCACAATCTATTGTATTCACTGTATCAGGCTGGGCGCTAAGTGACCCCGCTGCGGCATCGGTCGCCGGGCAAACCCCGTTTATTTATTTTTTCGTACGTGTATTGAAAAACGTGGGTCACCGCAGCATTCTATATTACCCTCGCTTGAGAAACCTGCGGGTCAGGCAAATTCCACCTCGGTCGTAATGACGAACTTTATCTCAAAATTTTTGTATATTTTTGTTATGTATTCACATTCTTCGGCAAGGTTTGCCCTTTTCTAGCCAAATCTATATCCCAAAATACCTAAAAAAAAAAATATTTAATACTAAGCACAAATGTAAAAAGGCGAACTTAATTCATGGCATTTTCTTCCAGTCGACCTTTGAAAATACTAGGCAAAGGCGAGTAGGTTCCCTACAATCTAGCCTATGTAGCTGAATAATTCAAATCCCTAATAGACCCGAAGATTTTTCAGAACAGCAAAAAAAAAAAACTTTTTTGGTACATACTTCCGTATTTTTATTTTTACGTTAACTTACAAGTTTTGTTTTTTCACAGCTTCAAGGGACGTCAGACCTGAGTATACGGTTTTAATTTCAACTCGATACCTTCACGCGTTCTCGAGATAAAGGGCCTTGACAAACAGTTGGACCACAAGACGTACGGCGTTGCGCCACCGGTACATGGTAGATATCCCATCCATACGCACAAAGCGTTTTGTGAACACATTTATTGTGCGTACAGCCAAGGAGTGGAATTCCCTGCCGGAGTCTGTGTTTCCTGATAGCTACAACTTGGGGGTCTTTAAGTCAAGAGTGAATAGGTTACTTCTAGGTAAGAGTGCTCCATCGTCGACCACATCATCGCTTACCATCAGGTGAGACGGTGGTAAAACGCGAACCCATAAAACAAAAATGTGAACAATAAAGTGATTCTATACAACGTGTAACGTTAAATGCGCAAAACCTTATTTTTAATTCAATTGACAAAAATTATGTGTGAAAAAAAAAACATTACAAAAAAAATTAAGGTTTTATGAGCAGTTTTAGTTTGTTTAAACACGGGATAATAAAAGGTATTTTTTCAATGCAGATAGATATGAATCTGCATTGAAAAAAAACCTTTTATTATCCCGTGTATGAGAAAATTTGATTGAATTACAACTATTTGTGTTTGTTAACCTATTTCAGCGGGTTTGCGCACGTGATGGCTTGACCTATTCAAAAATAGACAGGTCGAAGTGTTTAATGAAGAATTTTTTGAAAAATGTAACCTTTATTAAAAAATGGTCTAATTGATTCCGCTCGTTATTCTGATCAAACTAATTTCAGGTTTTGCGCATTTAACGTTACACCTTGTATAGGTTTCGTTTCTTATTATGTACAGAACCCTAAAAATGTGTTTTCCACATCCCGGTGCGTTGATAGTTTATCGTGCTCAATTGTTTGCCCCACAAGCTTCCTCAGTCTCATTTATTCTTCTTTTTGACCGCATTAGTGCTGGATTTGGCTGGGATCCATCTCAGCCATCAATCTTACCTTTATTGCTGTTTGATATCGTTGGTAGACAGTTGTAGATCGACTATCACACATTGTTTTAATCCAGATTAATCTGAGGTCATTATTAGATTAGTTATAGGTCTTATTACCTGGTTAATATTTTTAGATCTCTTTTCTCTAATTTGTGTGGTTCTTTCTCCAAAATACCATCTCAAACGCCAACCTGTATTGTTCTCTTATGATTTGACTATTACACACACGTTTGCTGTATGAACATTAAATGAGACTTTGACCCCTTTTTATGGTGGAGAAAATCATCCAATGACAACCCCCACTCTTGGGCGGAGCGGAAGCTAGTGTCAGACTCTTTACTGACTTAAAACTCACTCCGTTCCTTCTAGCCTTCATGCCGAGGTTCGAGCGCCCTTTCGGATGACCCTGGCCCAGTAGGCTTTGCTCCGGCTGGGCCCCTGCTGTTGCTGACAACTCCTTGAGGCCCGCGGGAACAGTGCGCTCTATCGACGACTTGGGCTCTAAAACTTTGACCCCTGAGTTTGTTTCGTTGTTTCTTCTTAGCTAGAAAACACCGGCCTCACCTAGTTAAACTGACAAAATAGTTGATGGTGTAAAAGTGTTTTTTTTTTTAAATCCTATTTTCAAAATAAACATCATTATTTTTTATTTTTTTGTTGCCCTTTGTGTTCCAGGACACGGTAGCTCATTCGAACAAGGAAACCCTGCATCTTAGAAATTAGAACCCCTGAAATGAAAGTAATCACAGACATCGATGAAAACGGCGCTCACAGCACCCCAGCCGCCGCCGAGATTTCGATCCCGGTTTCCGGCCACCGTAGGCACGGGCTTGCGGACGGCGAGCTATGGGTAGCTCGCTGTCCAACCGTCCGGTAACTGTCAGGACCGAGCCCAAGTCGTCGACGGCGTGCACTTTTCCCGCGCGCCTGAAGGAGTTGTCAGCAAAAGCAGGATTAGCTCCGAAAGGTAGCTCAGCCCCGGTATGAAAGGCAAGAAGGAACGAGATGGGTTTTTTAGTCAGTAAGAGTCTGACACTATCTCCCGTTCCACCCAAGGGCAAGGGATGTCTTTGGGATGATTTTTACCCACCAAATAAAAAGACATTGGTGAAAAAAGTTTTAGCAATCGGACCAGTACTTTCAGAGATTACCTCCTACAAGCAAAAAAACAAACTTTACCTCTTTATAATATTAGTGTAGAAGTGTAGTTTAGGACTTTTACAAGTGGATGGATAGAGAGGGAGGGGAAGGCCAAAGAAAAGATGGATGGATTGTGTGAGAAGTGATATGAATGAAAAGGGAGTTAGTGATAGCATGACGAGTGACAGGACAGAACGGAAGAAAAAACGTGTTGCGCCGACCCCAAATAAAACAGGATAAGGGCAGGAAGATGAAGTGTAGTTTAGGACTATAACAGGTCACTTTAATCCCAACATATAAATCTCGCACATGTTTGTGTATTTGTCTGTTTGTCAACACGATGTTGTGTCGCTGGAATATTTTAACTCATGACTCATGTCGATTGAAATCATCGGCCAAGACTCCCAAATAAGGTATAAATACCTAGTTACTGTAATACCTTATAACGTTCCACTGCTGGGACTTAACCTCCTCTGTAGGAGAGAGAATGGGCCGTTATCCACCACACGGGCCCAATTTGTGTTGATGAAAGTCATATTTCTTTATGTCTTAGATCGTTTTGATGCTAGGACCACCGTTTCCATTTCAGAAATTCCCCGTGACCCTAAAGGTCGACTACTAGGTACTTTTTCTAATCACAAGCGACCTTTTGGGCGTATGTTGTTCATACTCCAAAAGGTTTGGCAGAAGTACAACCACAATCGAATGTCGAGTTTACTGCAGGTGATTCCCATACTAGCATGTTATATCGATGAGACCTAGTATAAGGCCCAAACGAACGATTTGTAATCGATCACAATGAAAAACTTTGAAGTAAATTTTTCATTGTGATCGAGGCGGAATCCGCCCGAGCCGCAAGTGAGGATTTTATAGATTCGAAAATTGCAGTGATAAATTTCCAAGTGTATGAAACGTTTTTCAATATTCTAACGTACCTAAATAAATAAATGGGGGCTGACTAGTGACTCGTGAGGATATCTTAGCTCCCAGCCTGATATGCCAAATAAAAAAAAATGTGGCAAGGGTGAGCGAACTTTCCCGCACTAGTGTAGAAACAGTAAAGTCGGTAAAAGACTGACACTCCCGCTCCATCCTTCCCCACTCCATAGCAAGAGTCATTGAATGCTTACCCACCTTAAAAAAAACGTACGTACGTACTTAATTAAATAAAATTACTAATGACACTGAAAGGGCAACCTTTCATCATGTCATTAGTAATTTTATTCCTTTAAGCAATATCATTAGTATTGTTACAGCAATTTTCGTCTGTTTCGTTATATTCTAAGCCAACGAGTCTGGATCTGCATAAATTATCTATATAATTACTTAGATATTTTTATTAACTTTTTGTTATGGTGGCCCAGTGGTGAAAGCCACGACTTACCCCGCCAAGCTGTAGGTTGCAGGTTCAAACTTAGTGAGGTGCATTACGTGAGAGAAACATACGTTCCAGAGCTAAAAATTCGAAGACATTGTGATACCTACCAAACCGCATATGTGATACCTACCAAACCGCATTGGGCCCGCGTGGGGGATTGCGCCCCATTCCCTATCCTAGAGAGGAGGCTCAATTTCCAGTAGTGAGAACATTAGAAGTCTGACTTTAATAAAGAAATAGAATTACGGATTTTCCTAAGACATCGTTTAATCATAGTTGAAAAACAGTTTGAAGTTTAGACATACCTAACTCAAATTAGAGCTGTACCACTCTACATCTGACTGACGTAAAGTTTTGGCATAAAAAAATGAAGCATAGATTAATCGTCAAGTAAAACAGTGGCCAGATACCTCCACACGTTATTATAATATCATTAAAGAACTTATATCCTCTTATAGTTTCAACAAAAAATTAAACAAAAACTTTTTAAGTTGAGAAACTAAACGCTACCAACTTAGATGTCAAAAGTTTACAATTACGAAACTTAGAGCCTTATTGTATCCATTGCGTTACTAGCTACAAGTTACGGGTACAACAGAACAGATGTTTATCTGAGCAAAAACAAAAAACGCAATGTAAAATTAAGACAATGGCTTAGTGTTGCGCTGAGCGACACAGCGATATGTCGAAGGTCAACGCGCGTATTTTAAACACGCTCCAGTTTTAAAAGACTTTACAAAAAATCATCCGCATTGTCGGGCATACAGTTAACCCTAAACTAAAGACCCTTTCTTAGTTTTTTGGCAGAAAAAAAGGCGAGCGGAGACGGCGGGCGCGGCGCGGCTTATTCGTGGCCGGGCGGCTGCAGCGCGCGGTCGCACCTCTAGCTCTCTGACGTCACGCCACGACGCTTCCAGGAGCGCGGGAAAACTCGCGCCAACACCCGCACTTGAGGTTTCCATCTTTAAAAATAATCCACCGAAACGCATTCGAAGAATCGATTATTTTCGATAACAAAGTAACGCGCCGTGTTTATTATTATGATTCGTACAAATTAAACCGTGTATTGTTTTAAATATTTCGACATTGTCGGAATTCTATTGTGTGACTCTTAATTGTTGAATGTTTTGTTTGATCTAGGGCTTTGTCGAGATGAATCCGTTTGGGTTTACATTTTTACCGTGATATAAACAATTGATAATTTCGCGGAGGAGTCGAGCGGTGTTTTTATGAATGTTTTTGCGTATCGGCCGGTGGTGGGGGAAGGGTGGGGCCTCGGTTGACTCGTCCCTCTCCTAGCCAGTATTTTGATTTAGTTTCCGAGTCTTACGCAGATGTGGCAATTTTTTCAGTCGCGTGAGTAATTCGCGCGCGGCTGATACATTTTCCGTGTTTCGGACGATTATTTTTATTTAGTTTCGACTTCTCGCGAAGTTAGCATTGAAACTTTATTATTTCAGGTGACTGTAAATAGAAGTTTTGTTGGAAAAGACTTGGATTAGTTTTATAAACTGTGTTGTCATTGTGTGTGTGTGTGACACTACGGATTTATGGTGATAAGGCAGTGAACATTGTGCATGACCACGCCGTTGTTTTGTCCAGTTTCTTTCAAGTTTGGATGTCTTATAATTAAGGTAAGATTTTATTTTTATTCTCTTTTAAGTAAAAAAAAAATCTTTTACAATAAACAAATATTTTTTTTTGTTTATGGTAATAACAATGCGTTACAAAATAAAACAGTGTAAAAAGAGCGCCATAATGAATTGATTTGATTTGAAAAAGGAATTTCTTATTTCATGAATGGAAAACCATTTTAAAAGTTTTCCGAGCTTTAAGTTACGTAGGTTTTATTTAGGCTTGTTTTGTTGCTCATTGTTATTTATCGAAGTATATTGTTAATTCATATTTATCTCTACTTTATAAATTACAATAATAAAGTGCTTAGTATAGTTCTTTAAACATTTAATCAATAATGCTAACCAAAACTTACCTATAAATTCAATTTTTTTTTGTACATACTCCATTGTCAAATAATTGTTATAAATATATAAAAATAGAACAGTTTGATTACTGTTGATTAACAGTGACACTAAGATTGGTAAAAAGAACCATTTTTTTTATATCATTTAGGTAGCCAAACTTTATTTATAAAAAAAAGCAAACTTTTTCAAAAAAACTCTGGTTTATTTTACCAACGTTTTGATTATTCAAAGAAATCATCACATACATTTAAAAACTAAAACAAAATGATAAGAAAACCTTAAAAAAAATGACACACTAGTAATATTATAAAGCCAAAAGTTTTTGTGTTGTTGGAACGCTGGAACAGCTAATCAGATTTCGATGAAACTTGGTACACGGGTAAAACATATCCTGAAATAGCGCATAGGATACTTTTTATCCCGGCAGTATGTTTCCTTAGCATTATTTTCTACTATCAAGCAGGCAAAGCCACTAGCGGTAGCTATAGTTTATCATATTTCGAACTTTACTAAAACAAACCAAACAGTCTACCAACCCCTCTCTCTCAGCATGAACATACAAGAGATACATATCTCAAGATGCTGGAACGTGCATTTTTTCCCTTATCTCACCAATCGAGATCAGATACAAGAACATCTAGTCTCAGAGTATCATAGGTCATAGGTCGCGTGGTTAGAAGATCAAGCTAGAACCGACGTTGTAGCGGGTACGATTCCCGTTTGATGTGATATATAAAGTTGATATAATTTTATTTGAACTGGCAATTGAATTATGTGCCTATATTAGTTTGATATACCTTTGTATATTCAATTTTTGTTTTCCAACCATTTGTCCAGTTAATCAAATTACCACAGCTATTGTTTTGATGGGTTTTATTTATTTAAACTTCATGTACAGCAGTGGTATATAGGCGGACTTCATGCAACAAGGCATTCTCTACCAGTCAACCTTTGGGTTAAAAAAAAGACTACACTGTAGTAGGTGTATACTGGAAATAAATAATAGATATATTTACTAGCTTTTACTCACGTACTTACATAAAATATAGCCTATATCACTCAGGAATAAAGCAGCTTTCTATCGGTGAAAAAAATTTAGCAAACGGACCAGTAGGTACTTTAAGAGATTAGCTACCAAAAAACATGAAACAAACTTTACCTCTTTATAATATTAGTGTAGATAGCATGAAGTATTATTAAATTTAATTGCTTATAATAATAAAATATACAAAAATTATAAACCAATAAATATGAAGATAAATACCAAATAATTATAATTAAGAAAACTTCTAATAATTAAGAGGATTTCATCAAATAACGTCTCCATCTCTGCATCAACTGACAGAAAGTGTCAGACTTTTACAGACTAAAAACTATTCGTAATCCAACAGTGAACTGTTATAAAAATATCAGTCATCATTTATTTACTTCGATTATACCTTTTGACCTCACCACTTTATAAAAATCCTGTATTTCTTCTTCTCACAACAATAATAAGAAGAAAATACAGAATCGGTTACTAAATTGATTTCAGGTATTTTTAAAATTGGAAATTTGTTATACTAAAATTATCAAAAATTATTTTACAAATTTTTTGATATTTATTTTAGTGTACCTGGCGTTTGTATGTGCGTACGTAGATATCAGTCAGTCAGTCAATGCGTTACTAACGTAGTGCATCAACTCCTATATTATATGTCTAGAATTTAGGATAAGTACTTAACCCTTCAGATACCGTCAATTAGAGACACAATAGTAAGACAATAGATGCGCGGCCACCGGTGGTCGCTTGGGGATTCATGAATTAATTTAAAAAAAAAACATTTCCTTAGTGCATTTAAGACAGATTTCAGTGCTTGAATTACGATTGTAACTTAATTTTGTAATTGGCATGTCTATGATTGTAATATTAATAATACTCACACAGTACATACAGGGATAATCGCCGGTTGGTACCACGTTTCATTAAAAGCGTCCAAAAGGGCCTCAAATAAATATATATAAAATAATAATAATATTTTCCAGTAACATGTTATAGAAAGGAAGATAAAGTCTCTTTTACTTGATTTCAGTTGTCATATTTTTTTTAGTTTGAACTTGTTATCAGAAGAATGCATCTCTAATTTAGTAACTTGTTAATACATACATAGTTTGCTTATCAATTAATACTATATCAGTAACAGAACACAGTATATTATTTATAAGTATAAAGTCAAAGCTCAGAGCTTACCGTAGCAATCCTGCTATCTAACTGAAGAAAAATGGGTGGATTTTAGACAGTAAAAATCAGTCACTCACTCTCGCTCCACTCAAAGCGGGTGAAGTTATTTAATGATTTCCCACCTCAACAAAGCTAACCTTCAGAAAAGCGTGTATATTATAAACTAACGATCCGCCCCGGCTTCGCTCGGGTAACAGTATTTCTCCACTATTTAATGGATATTATTATACATATAAACCTTCCTCTTGAATCACTCTATCTATTAAAAAAAAACCGCATCAAAATCCGTTGCATAGTTTTAAAGATTTAAGCGTACATAGGGATATAGGGACAGAAAAAGCGACTTTGTTTTATACTATGTAGTGATTAAAGCTTCCAAAAAAGAGGTTTTCTAGATACCACTAAAAATATTGATAGTAAATTTAATTTGTAAATACAATTACTTATAAATTAAAATAAAAGGCTGTAGAAAAAATGAAAGAAAAGGAGTTTGTGGCAGCGTGACGGGTGACAGGACAGAATGGAAGGAAAGAAAAACGTGTTGCACCGACTCCAAGTAATATGGGATAAGGGCAGGAAGGAGGAAAATACATTTTGTGTTTTGATTGTCTAGCCCTATAATATAAATATATAATAATACTAGCTTTTGCCCGCACGGCTTCGCTCCCGCTCTACCCTACTCTACCCTACACTACTCTACACTACTCTATTTTACACTACTCTACCCTATTCTACCCTACTATACCCTATTCTGCCCTACCAAACTTCACATAAACCATCTACTAAGTAAATAGTCTGAACAAAGCGTAAACATTTGGTTTGGATAGGTGAGCCCGTTCTTGAGTTATAAAATAACAACGAATAGTGGCATTGATTTTTATATATATAGATAATATATTCCACAACTATCACACAACGCTGTCTAGCCCCAAGCTAAGCAGAGCTTGTGTTATGGGTACTAGACAACTGATAGACAGACATACTTATATATTTCTAAATTCGAGTACATACATATTGTAGATAAATTACACCCAGACACAGAACAAATGATTATGCTCATCACACAAACATATTTATCCTGGGTGGGAATCGAACCCACGACCTCTGGCATAGCAGTCAGGGTCACTAATCACTAGACCAACAGGCCAGTCATATAATGTTCCTATTGCTGAGACTTAGGTCTTCTCTCAGTGAGAGGGAGCGGGTTTGAATCCAGCACTTCAGCATGGTTGCTTGTCTGCAAAAAAATAGCATAGTCAGCGTCATAATATTCCCACTACTGGGAATTAAGCCTTTTTTTTCGGTGGGCAAAAATCATCTTATGATAACCCCCGCCCTTGGGTGGAGCGGGAGATAGTGTCAGACTTTTAATGACTAAAAACCCACCCCATTCCTTCTAGCCTCTTCATACTGGGGCACGAGCTTCCTTTCGGATAACCCTGGCCCCAGTAGGCTCACAAAACTCCTTGAGGCGCACGGGAACAGTGCGCACCGTCGACGTCTTGGGCTCGGTCCGGACAGTTAACGAACGATCGGACAGAGAGCTACCCATGGCTCGCCGTCCGCGAGCCCGGGGAATTAAGCCTCCTCTCAATAAGTGGAAGAGGGATTCAATGCACCACTTGGGTGGTGGCATTTATGGTTACAATATCTAACGAAAGTTTACCTAGGAAACAACCAATTGAAAAATACCTTTGCAGCCAAAAATTTTAATGACAAAGTAATGAAATAATTGATCGGATTTAATTAGGAACAACGAGATATCAATAGGTATAATTATTTAAATAACAAGGTTGCAATTTGTAACTGTCTTAGTATTGTTAATATCGAGAAACTGACTGTTAATAGGTTATTAGGAAAAAAAGAAATAGCAAGGTTGTTTTGGACATTGTTAAAAATTGTGTTTGATATGCGGATTCGAATGATATTTTTATGTACGAGCAAGCCTTTTCCGGAAAAAGATCTTAAGCGATAATATTTGCGTTTTTTTAGAAATGGAATTTTTGTTCCATTATTATTATTTGTCCCTGCAGGATTCTGTGTTTCTTGATGGCTACAACTTGGGGGTCTTTAAGTCAAGAGTGAATAGGTTACTTATAGGCAAGCGTGCTCCATCGTCGACCACATCATCGCTTACCATCAGGTGAGATGGTGGTCAAACGCGAGCCTATCAATAATAATAAAAGTATTTATGAAAATATGTAGACGTGTCCATATTTTATTAGTTCAATAGCTATCTATATGAATAACCGTAGAAACATTTTCCCAACAGAACATATATTCCCGTAATGAAAAAAATATTCTATGTGCTATTTCAGGACATTGCTTACTCGTGTACGAAATCCGTTCAGCTATTTAAGCGTAAAGAAGTAACAAACAAACATACACACACTAACAAAATTTCGCCTTTGTATTAAAGTGGGATTGATATTATTATAAACACTTATTAAAATTATTTTAGAAAAATCCCTTTTCCACTTTTCACTGAACTATTGTAACTGTTTTAAGTTGAAATGTATGTGTGAGGTAGACATAAACATTTTTCTTCCTTTCTTTCTAACTATCAGACTAAAACGTACCCGTGTGCCTTCAGTTGCCCTTGGTGTCCCAAGGCTTCTTACAGAAGAACAGCATTTAAGGCATTCTTATTAGAGTAGTTTAGAAATCCAGTTTCACTTCAAATGTGACACTGCTGACTCAGTAGACTTATCTACCAAAGTTAATCCCATTTAAACTAATCAATTAATCTAAATAATTATATTTAGAATCGTTTAAGTATCAAATTAATAACTTAATTGATTGTCTGAAGGCGTATATATATCATTAGTAGATAGAAACTAATTTGATATAAATAAGGTTTGGAGTTACAAGCTACAGTATTTGACAGTTACTCACTAATAATATTAGGCACTAGCTTTTGCCCGTAGTTTCGCCCGCGTACATGAAATAGCCTATGTCACTCAGGAATAAAACAGCTTTCTATCGGTGAAAAAATTTTACCAATCGGACCAGTACTTCCAGAGATTACCTACTACAAACAAAAAAAACAAACTTTATGTGGAATATTATATTATATACTAGCTTTTGCCCGCAGCTTTGCTCGCGTAGGTACATAAAATATAGCCTATGTCACTCAGGAATAAAGCAGCTTTCTATTGATAAAACAATTTTAGCAATTGGACCAAAAGTTCCAGAGATTACGGGTTAGAGGAAAAATTTGTAAGTTTGTAAGTTTGTATGTCCCCTACATACAAACTTACAAACTTACAAATTTTTCCTCTTTATAATATTAGTATAGATTATATTAATGAGGAGAATACGTGAAAATTGTGTATTCAAATTCAAAATAGGTTCAATGTAAAAATGTTCAAATAATTCAATGTGGACAGACGCTAGTACTAGGATAGCAAACTAGTACTTTTCTTGTTGTTGGGAAATCATAAAATAACTTCTCCCGCTCCGGGTGGAGCGAGAGGGAATGTCAGGATTTTACTGACTCAAACCCACAGGAGCTTCTTCCGCTGCCCTTTCCGTTTCAGAGCACGGTAACTCTTTGTAAAAATCCTATTTTAATGATACCTCATTACTTCTTGTTCAAACGTACCATATTTGTTATTTAAATGTTAATATTTATTTACTTGTCATAAAACATAAAATTCAATAAATTATGTAACTTCTCAGTATTAAACAACGTCAGATTTTAGAGATCTGTATGACAGTTTGGCATTCAGAAAACCATAATTATGACCATTGTGCTTCTAACTTTAAGTTGGTATATATGTACTTACTTCGTGTATGTGTAAGTTGTATTACTCTTTGTATACAATAAAGTTTTCTCAAGGATACGATACGTCAAAATTTTCTAAATGAAAGTATCAACCAAATTCGATTTAATCTCCAAAATGCTTTTTTATCGGTGGGAAAATCATCCAATGACATCCCCCACTCTTGGGCGGAACGAGAGATAGTGTCAGACTTTTACTGAATAAAAAACCACCCTGTTCCTTCGTGCCTTCATACCGGGACTGGGCTGCCTTTCGGAGCTAACCCTGGCCCCAGTAGGCTTCGACCCATCTGGGCTCCTGCTGTTGCTGACAATTCTTTGATACGTAAGGGAACAGTGCGCGCCGGCGACGATTGATATAAGCAAATATTTCCATGTTCTAGAGAAACTTCATTTCTGTTTACAAAATGTCTTTATCAAATCTACTAAGAAAATTCAGCCTATAATCTACAATAGCTAATAAGAATTTAATTCAATTACACTAATGTCATAAAGGCAAAAGTTTGTAAGTATGTGTGTTTGCTACTTCTTTACACCCGAACGGCTGAATGAATCGCGATGAAACTTGGTACACGGGGCCAACAATGCCCAGAAATATATTATACTTTATATCCTAGGACTACGTTTTCTTGAGATAATTTCCTACGATCATGCAGACGAAGCCACTGGCAGCAACTAGTAGTCTATATCGAAAAGTTTAAAGATTATTTTGGCAAGGCACAGTGATTTTGTTTGGCAAGCTCTTAATTTGTTGAAAGAGACATTGTATTCGGCAGTGAGATTGTAGCGATGAAAAATATCTAAATCACTTTTTGTTTTTCATCTAGTTACAATGTTGAGCTCTCGAAATTAAAATGCAGCAATTACAGAAGTTTTTCGATGAATAACTAACTTGTCTTGTTACTAATTAATTGATGTATGTGTGTTTTTTTTATTATCATCTATATGTGGAAGCTTGTAATTAGCGATTTCATTTTTTATATATATTTTTTCATTTTTAAAAAGCCTTTATTAAATTAAAATGATTAAAATTTGCTTCATTTGTTAATTGAGCTCTAATACTTACTAAATAATATTGAATACCTTTGCATTTGAGCAAGGAAGCTCAAGGAATAAATCGTAGATACGTTGACAAACCTGTAAACTCATACCTACTCATTTTGAGTTCCTTAAGTAATTTTTATTTTTAGTGTACAAAGATTACATCTTCTATCTCTTATACTCAAGACACCCCAGACCGGGAAAAAACGACCTGTGGGTCATACAAATTGGTTCCGTGCAGTAATCGAACCCAACAACCAGCGCCGCAGTCAACTGCTCAACGATACCGTCAAACCTGACAGTCAGTCTACCAATGCTGAAAAACTCATCTTAAGCCATCATCAGCCGATACACGTCCACTGTTGAAAATAGGCCTTCTCCCAAGCTTCGCCACAACGAACGTTCCTGTGCGTCTCGCTTTCATCGGTTTCCTGCAACCATCACCAGATCATCAGTCCACCTTGTTGAAGGCCTTCCAACGCTGTGTCTTCCGGTACGCGGTCGCCACTCCAGAACCTATCGGCCCCAACGGCCATCTATTCTGCGAGCAATGTGCCAATGAGCACGCATGCCTACAAGTAAAAGATACAAGATATATTTTTATTCTAAAACATGAGTACCTACAGTATAAAGGTCTTATGGTGGCTGGTGGTATTCGCGGTGGCTATATATTTGCCATTTATGGCATACAAAGTGAGTTGCTAAGACAATGGAAAAACAAAACAGAAAAATTAAAGATTGAAATTAAGATGTCAAAATTCAAATGTCGAAATTAAAATGTCAAAATTAGAATTCAAAGGTTGTGAAATCAAAGTAATTTATGCACTCTTTATGTCTATGATTGAGTGTCAAATAAGAACTATCTCGACAAACTAAACAGATTCAAATAAGATACTACGGAACTCTGTTGCCAAATTGAGTAATGCCTTATAAGTTTTTATTAAAATTCCACAGTTTTTGCGACAATTCTCGGAAACACGTTACTTCTATTAGAATGAGGAAAATCCAAAAATGTATTCGATTCTGTTTGTTGTTGTAATATTGTTCTCCACTTTATGGATTCTTATTACTTGTTGAAAAAGTGTGAATTGAACATGTTTTGTAAAATGACTAAATTGAGGTTTTTTCCCCGAGATACGTGATAACTATATTAATTGCTTGTTTGTTTCTGCAGATGTGGAAATTTTAAATGGGATATTTTTAACTGTCCATCAAAAACTTCACTAAAAATACTAATTTTATAACGAAATTATTGTACTGTTTTACAATTATTAAGAGACTTAGGCACCCTGACTATCGGACTGGTTAGATTAGAAGGAGATGGTGGGGTTTAGTGAGCGAGCGAAGTGAGAGAACATAGACGCAGCTATTCCCTTCGTTTCAGACCACATAGAATAGCATATTTTAGTACACAATTTGTATTTTTGGTTGGACAAAGGCACATTTTGTAGCACAGGAATAAATTGAGCCACAGTACTATCCACTTTAAAATATCTTGAGAGTTATCTCAAAGGTCTTCATAGATTTTCAGGAAAGAAATGAACTAACTTCCACTGAAACAAATCAGAAAGAAACTCTACCAAGAATCTAGTATTTGAAAAAAAAAATTACTACTAGCTAATGCGCTAAAAACGTAAACGTTACACAGTAGTTAAGTCTATGTTTTTTTCATTAAATATAAACTTTAGAAAATTATGAATGAAATCTGTAAAGTCGTTTTCAAGTTAGATACCTATAAAAGATAAAAAGGTTATGTTACATGTAATTGAAAATATATTTCTTTCTAATTAGTTGTAAATAATAGCTTTAAGCTCTCAAGTCCAAGTCTTTTTAACAAAACACCGAAATCACTAAATTGGCTAGAAAATTAAACCAGCCAATCGTTACATTGCCAATATTACCTGTTCATATAGAAATTGAAACCATATATTATTCCATTTTGTCAGCAATTAAACGTAAGCATAGTCTATGTTGATGAAATACGCACCAACCGCTTTTAATAGTCATAATTATTACAACCCTATATGTCTATATGAATTTATTATCCCGAACCCGCGTGATATATGCTTGACAAATCATAAATTATCAATTTAATTTTTATTTTATGCATCACATCGCCAAACGTCAGTTGCATTACAAATGATACCAGCCTCCAAAAATGTATTATGTGAAAAATTCGTCCTCAATATTTGAATAAGGTCGTTCGTTTCGTTCATTCGGTCAGTCATTCATTCTTCCATCGGTCAGGATTTCGACCGGAAGTAGCCCTTATCAGGCGGCGGAGGTGACGTCACGAGCCACGAGCACAATCAATGTGAGCCGAACGTGATTGTTATATAAATAAAAGATATTTTTTTTCTTTAACTTCTGAGTAAAACAATGCGAAACGGGAAATGTTTGAGTTTACGCAAGATAAACAACTTGCAAATGTAAGAGGAAGTTATAATTATGTTAATGTAAGTCAACAAACAATTTAACATCTAGCGTTATGAATTTCAGTTGATCTAAAAATAATACTACCAACTAAGTAATTTATTAATATTTTTAGTGTGGCAACATTCGTAACTTTTTTTAAAATATCAATGGGCGGTCACAGACAGCGTATGTTATCGTTCGAACTTCGAATACTATCACGTTGCTTGCTGGAACCTCGTACGTGTGTCATCATATATTGCCCTCCATTGTGATTCCGAGTGGCTTTCCAATAAAAAATACATTTCCTAATTTACTGGAGTCGCCGTAAGTGTTGTGTTGAACAATGGACCTGACTCACGTCACGTGATTCATTCAAATATCGAACGCTTCAACGATATCGATAAAAGTAGTCGATTTTCAAAAAGTTCCGATGCGAGTGAACCGTTTGATTTGGAACGCGAGTTTTGAATTTTGAATTTCGATTTCTTACGTGAATGATGTAAATGAAATTATATTCTTTCCCCCCAACTGTCAAATGATAACCAGTGGTTCACTTTAGATAAGGCCTCTGCATTTATTTGGATTCAATAGTGCATTCTCTGACAATTTTAATGTTTTTTTTTTTAATATTCTGGGCTGTCAAAAGGTTAATAAAAAAAACATATTTTTCCCTGTAGTTTATTTCAGAACTGTGAACTTTCCCAGATGTAATGTAACCACAGAAATAGGATAGCTTTCTATCAATGAACAACTGTTCTGAATGAAATGGACACTAGGTACAGTGAAAGACACTTCCGCCTGACCAGCGCTAAGTTTATTTTTGCTTGCATTCGAAACGAAACTTCAAAGGGTTTAGCGCCGCGCCGCAGGATTCAAGCGAGATTTTTTTAAGTTATCAGTCAGATATGACCGCGATGATACTTCCCGAGATTAACTTTTACAAAACTACAATTTTATCCGTCTGTATTTCTAGAAAGATTAAAATCATTCCTAGGACAAGGCCTTTGTAATCATTCATTGTCAGATGGTCGATGAGGACGAAAGGTTCTGGAGTGGTGACCACGTACCGGAATACGTTGGAAAGCCTCCAACAAGGTAGACCGATGACCTGGTCAGGGCCGTGGGAATCCGATGGATGCGTGACGGAAAGGACCGGTCGTTGTGGCGACGCTTAGGGGAGGCCTATGTCCAGCAGTGGACGTCTTTCGGCTGATATGATGATGATGATGAAAATATGTAGACGTGACCATATTTTATTAGTTCAATAGCTACCTAGATGAATAACTGTAGAAATTTTTCTTTTTTGTTCTTACATTTTTTTCAGTTTCATGTCTTTTATATTGTATAAGAAAGTCTAATAAGTTCACTTTTCCTATTGGAAACACTGACAGGAAACCAAATGATCTTATTTATTTATTTTAAAGATAAGGGGCTATGCATCTCCCGTGGTGTAGGAGATGTAGTCACTGCGACCTAAAAGATCTATTGTGACTCGCGACCTTGTTAGAGTAACTCTTTTAGCCGGGAGGCTTCCAGGAAGTCTAGAATACTCCTAGCTTTAAGACTTTTAATTTCCTCCGGGCGAATAATGTGTCGGCCCAGATGGATACTCCGTTTGTGGATAAGGGGCCCGCATTCACACAATAGGTGCTTAGGCGTCTCCCTCTCCTGATTGCAGTACCGGCAAACATTAGTGTCACTCAGTTTCATGATCATGAAATGATCTTCAGTCAATATTGAATATTTGTACAGATGGAAAATATCAGTTTAAAATTTGTACCTGTAGTAACTTTTAATTAGTATTGTTTCACTTAAAATGAAACAGCTGTTTAGATAATAGAAATGAAACGGAAGGTAACTAGAACTTTCAAATCTTATGATCAGAACTATACCTACGTAGATGATGAGACACTGTCATGAACTTTATTAGCTATCCTACTAATATTATAAATGCGAAAGTTTGTATGTATGGATGGATGTATGGATGTTTGTTACTCTTTCACGCAAAAACTACTGAACGGATCTCGATGAAACTTGGTACACGAGTAGACCATATCCCAGAATAACACATAGGATACTTTTTATCCTGGGATTATGTACGCGGGTGAAGCCGCGGGCAAAAGCTAGTATTGTTATATATTTGTAATTTTTACTTAATTTGAATGAATATAGCACTTAAAACTCCTTATTTCAACACTTTTTACAGGCGTAGGGTAGTCAGACTTTCGGGGTTTTAAAGGTTGCATTTTGGAGAGTGTGCGCAGGAATTGCATGACTTGACTCCGCCATCACCTTTCTACCATTAGAGAACCCGACGTACGGCGTCGACTCTTACGTTGTTGAATCCTCTACGGTCCGGACTAAGCGTTTCGCCTCTTCATTTACTTTTTCGTCGGTAGCGTACATCAAATGATTGGAACAATTTGACTGCTTCATTCTTCCCGTCCGATTATAATTTGTATGTGTTTAAGGCTGGAGTGAATAAGCTCTTATTAAACTAGTGCGTACCTCACCATCAACGATTGCATCACTGCTTACCATCAGGTGGGATCGTAGTCAAGCGCTAGTTTATACCGGATAAAAAAAATATTCTTCTTAAAAATATGTCTTGCCAAAGGGGTATCGTCGATAAACTTACAAAAGTTCATATAAATTGAAAAATTAACATTTGTACTAGCCCAGCTTCGAACCAACAACCATGTCATTGTTGTCGTTCATCCTTTTTTCACGCTTTTTTTACCAGCAACCTAATTTATGATTCATTTGAAACAATGGATCCTAAAGTTCAATTTTAATTTCCGGCAAACAACTTTATTGTTTAAGAAATGGCGTACTACGAACTATTTTGTCCAATTATGTTTTTATTGATAAGGAAGAAAAAAACTAAGACTAATTTACTAGAAGTAAGTAAGTAGTTAGGTGGGTTAGGGTAAGATCGACATAGGGGTAAGAACGTATAAATATAAATTATACCACTTATTTAGCTTTATTTTTAATGCCAGCCACATTGTTGGGCAAGGTGGACATAATGACGCGGCACGCAATATGACTAATACTAAAAATTTAACTAAATAAGTGGTATAATATTTATATTTATACGTTCTTACCCCTATGCCGATCTTACCCCAACATACTTTAAATGGACAATTCTAGTTTTGCTGCTGGAACATTTGTAAGAGTTACTGGTGCCATGGAACGCAAAGGGCAACCGAAGAAACACAAGTTTTAGTCAGTAAAAGTCTGACATGCCCCCTCTCACCACACAGAGCGGGAAGTGTTATTTGTATTTCTAACCAAAATAAGGATTTATTTTCGGGGGACAATTTTGTAACTACTGAAAAACTATTGTAATCATAATAGCTCCTTGGTTTATGGAGCCGAAAGGTTCTGAAGTGGTGACTGTGTATCGATAGACGCAACGATGGTACCTCTCCCACAAGGTGAACTGATGATCTGATGAGGGCGCGGTAATTCGATGGATGTTAGATGCACAGGACTGGTCGTTGTAGAGTTACTTGAAGGAGGGTTATGTCCAGCTGTTAATTATAATTTATAATACGACAAATAGCTTATAAAAATGACTACGTTATATTTTGCCTGCTACGATTTCTCATGGGATTAAAATTTAGATGTCTTTAAAGGTTGCTAAATAAAGAATAGGCTTTTAATAAACGAATGCGCTTCACCATCATCAACGAATAAATCACTGCTTACCATCAGGATGGATCTCAGTTAAGCACAAGAAAATTAAAAAAAAAAATATTTCTGATAAAAATGAAAAATGTTACAACTGATTTTTACTAGTGTACGTCGAAACGTAGAATCGCCAATGTAAGTACTTAATATTGCCATGCAGCCATTTATATCAATAGTACTTAAGTTTTCCGTCCTTAAGCAGTGTATCGGCTGTCTGTCTGTCTGTCACGTCAACTTAGGACCATTTAAGGGGTATATTAACCGCGTATGGTTGCAAATAGCCAATTTATAAATTGATCGTTTCTAATTTGATACAGAAATGGAAATTATTGGAGTTTTTATATGTTTTTCTGGTTTTCTGTACGTACTAAGGTTCGATGGGGCTGTTTGATTTGAATTCAATGACTTGTTTGTTTAAAGTTAATGTTTAAAAAATTGTTTTGTAAAACTGTTGACAGATCGATAAAGTGTAACATTTTTGTACATTTTATTTTATTGTTCTGAATGAAGGGACTGTGTTGATAACTGTTTTATTTTCTGTAATATTAACTGTTTTGCATTTTGCTAAAAGAGTTCTGGGTATACATGTGAAGGGATGGAGAAGGAGAGGGCCAATGAAATGATGGATGGATTGTATGAGAAGTGATAAGAAAGAAAAGGAAGTTAGTAATAGCGTGACGGGTGATAGGACAAAGTAGAAGAAAGCGCTGACTCTATGAAACGGGACAAGGGTAGGAAGATGATGATGTCTGGCAGTTTTGAATGCCCAAATATCCTTACTTTGGTACTGTTCGTCAAGTCGTTGAGCTCTTTAATAGTCCTGAGTTGAGCTAAATGAATACTAACAAATGCTTGCACTGACTGGACAGGTCCACTCAAATCTGAATTGTTTCTCAAAAGACCATCTCAGACACAAAACTTTTGCTAAATAAGAACAGTGTCAGTGGTAGGTAATGACCCGGACATACTAGTAGTACGACAAGGGTTAAAATTCAGGCAGGCGCTTAACTTTGTGTAATTTATTTCATCACCACTGCTTTCAGAACGGTGATTGAAATTATTGAGGAAACCGGCATGTCCTAACACAAGAGTTGTGAAGGTTTAGGGGCATAATATATGCATATTAACCCTTCAGATACCGTCAATTAGAGACACAATAGTAAGACAATAGATGCGCGGCCACCGGTGGTCGCTTGGGGATTCATGAATTAAAGTACCTAGAGCAAAGCCGAGAATTTCATAGATTTTTATCACTCTTGCAAAAAGGGGGCCGGTCGCTAATATTTTACTTTAAGTACTGTATATATATAATAATAAAAGTACCTTTAATAGTAGACTAATTAAAAGTTTTGCTCACTTGCAAAAATATAAACACACCAATCTTGTTTCTCATGACGAATGCCAATTTTTATGTAACTCAATAAAAATGCAAATGCAGTCTATAAATAAAAAGTTCGACACATAAACCTACATTAATTTGCCTTATCTACAACGGTACAGATAAAAAAAATAGTTAATTTATTCGTTTTCATCTTAAATGTACACACATATCCAATAAAATCAACACCAATGACAAATATTATTATTATACTTTGTATCGAAATATTTCGATTTTGTCGTCGCATAATTATCATAATAAACGGACACATTGCAAAATCGTGCATTCTCCACATCCCTTTCTTACAGTATCGCCTTTCCACTCCTCATATGCAATCCCCGTAAACCAATTAGCGAACCATTTTCACCCTTCAACCCTTCAGATAAGATCCAGTTTTCTGCAAACGAATTCTTTCAAGAACACAGCTGCGCTTTTATACTACAAGCAGACAACGACTGTTTCTTTAAGAACATAAGGTTCTTTTTCTCTTGTGCAAAAGTAATCAATGAGCCACTCGCGATGAAATGCGAAATGGATTATTTTTTCAAAAATGGAATTAAGAAGAGACAATAACGTTCATTGTTTTTAAAGATGGCGGACGGGACGAGCTCAAATATGAGATTATTACTTGTGTGTTTCGCTTATGATAATTTTATAGCCCACAAAGGCACAATAGCGAGTTTATTTTAATGCGAAATTATTATTGTAGTTGTGCATTACGAAAACGGAAATCCATCTTGTTATTCCGGTTACTAACAAAAAAGCTATAAAGTGAGTCTTTCAGAAACAGGAAACGCGGTGTTGAACTTCTTACTCCGCTCCAACTCAAATTAAAAGCGTTATTTATAAAATAACGATATTATTTTTTGCTAAACCGCGCTACTGAACTAGATTAGTAGAATATTTTTTACAATCGGAATTTTTATGACTATTTTAGATACTTCATTTTTATTGCACGAAATAATCAAAAAAAAAAAATAGATTTCCTCCATGCGCCTACAAATTTTATTAGAAGCTAACATTCAGTTTTAATGTTTGCAAAAAAACCATAACTTGATTTCGGAAACGATCTAACAGGTGGCTACTCAATTATCTTTCTTTATCTCATCTATTTTTTTTCTCAATTGATTTATTCATGCATAAAATATACAGCAAAGATAAAGCCATAAAGCTCTCAACGAAAAATAAAAAACATCGTTCCGAATTCCTAATTCAAACAAATTTCAAAATAAGAACACTAAACCGGTGATGTCAACACAAAAATCGACTAAACTCAAGTACATCTGGCAGCTGCGATATAGATTAGAGGCGTGACGTGTCTCTTCCAGAAAGCTGAATAGTGTAGCGTTCATTTAAATAGAGCGGTCCCTCAATTGGGGTTAATTCTCGTGTTTAAGGAATATGTGAACAGTTAATTATGAGGACTGAGGACGGCCAGCGATATGGCGCAACATATTTTGAATGCTTTGATGATCGAGATCGATTCATTTAAGAACTGTTTGTAGAAGCTTTTTTAGGAAGGAAAATTACTGTTCATGAATTGTCATGTCGTCACGGTCTCGTATTGCAAAGTAAAATAGTATTTGCAGGCGTCAAATAGGTGTTCGCTTCATGTAGAATACTGATATTCAGATGCATCCGGTTAGACTGGATTCAGACCCTAACAATTGGGCTACAGATTGGTTCCAATTATTGTGTCGATAGTTTGTAACTCAATTTCAAAGATTGATTGCAATATAATGCCTGTAGTAGGTTTTCAGCAAAAAGCTTTCTGTTTGTAAATCTAACAAGATCAAAGCTTAGACCAAGAGAAACCAAACCTACAAACACAATAAAATCAATTTGCTCTCCACCAAATAGTTTCGGCCCGTTAAAAACTTTCAAATCAATCCGGAAACTTCAAATTCTAATAACATAAAGAGCACGTTTGCTATCTACTTACATCACAAGACTCGTTTCGACTTTTTACCGAATCGTGATCCAACTTTTTGTTGGAGAACACATATTCAGATGTGTAATGACCAATCTCCGGGCGTCGAACAAAAAAACGTAAGAGATCATTCGAGGCATTAATGCATCAGTTACTAAACCGTCAGACGCATGCTCTTGCGCATCCTTAACGCATTCATAATAAGAACAACAAGTTCCATATTCAAACGGACGAATTACAAACACGGGGAGCGTTCGAAGTTCGAATGTAGCTTTCGGTTCATATTCAAATTTCTGTTTTGAAAATAGAACGGGAATGATTCTTTATGACCGGCCTGTGTGGATGGATGATTGATTTTTTAGTTTAGAAAGAAATCGACTATCTCAACTTATCTTAACGATTATTATGACTTGGTTTTCGTTTCAAAAACATAGTAAGTTATTCTGAATGCCTTCATTGCTTTCTATAGCAGATAATCGATTAGAATTTAGAATATAATCGACTATTCGTTAGGTTTATAAGCTCGCTTGTAGCGATTTGTCTCGTGTTGTTGAGTTGATGATTATTATTTTATTACACACTCTTAAAAGTGAGGCGTGTAGGAAGCGTATCATAAGTAAACAAGTGCTTTAGGCAATCATAAAAAAATATATTAGGTGCCAATACTTATTTGAGTAGCTTACGTAATTTCGAAGTTAATGATTGATCGATAATAATTTTAGTTTCGTCTACATGGTTTCTGGTTTTATTTTAGTAATAACATGTTACCGAACTCAATCTTTTGTAAAAAAAAAAAAAAAAACTGAAAAATGTTTTCATTAAAACTTTTTGATCTTAAAAATCTTTCCGTTAACGTTTGTAGTAAACAGCATCCTTCATCTCTATATTCTCATATTCTGACTCAGTATGACGCGAACAGTCATCGGATACCAACAGGAAATTAGATAAATACCACGAAAACATACACAATTCAGATGTTTCAACCAACAGCCAGTGACTACCAAATTGTCCGCCATCACGACCAATTGACAGCCATAAAAAAAATCTGCTCTAAAAGTACGGGGACGGTCTTAGCACGCAATAATAAATTCTTTATACATTTTTAATTAAGTACAAAACATTGTAGATACTAGTCCACAGCATTCGGGGTCAACACACTTGGAAAACATAACTACCAATTTAAGTTGACCTCTCTGTAGCATTTTTTTCTTTGAAAGTGTAGCCACTGTTAAAGTGGACTCCACACGAAGCATGGTCACCCATCAATCAATGGGATCAGACCAGCCACGTCTAACATTATGATTTTATAAGTTTGAGTAATATTTTATTTAAATTTTCGGTTGATTGAATGTTTCGGTTCGGAACGCTGCGGTTTTATGAGTTTAGAAATAGGAAAGATTCGACTAAATAGCTGATGATTAATTTTATAAAACGTATTTGCAATTTAAATACTTCGTACATGCTCGTGTGGAAACAAGAACTACCTACGATAAAGATAAAATTGTAATAAAAACAATATTTGAATGAATTATTCGAGATAATTTCAATATTATATCCCGCCAACTCAAAAATCGATTTTAGCTAGCATGGGTAGCAATGAAACTTTAACTTTACATATCATAATAAACCTATATCATAGATTTAGTTGTTCCACAATTTGACAATTATCTCGCATTCTTTATTATTTTTTTTTTTCATTCATTAAAATGATTTGTGTGAGACATGTTCCAGCGGCCGCGTCATCCATCTCGTTCGATATTTGAATACGTTCGAATTTGGAACAGTCGAACAGCGGCCAGTAATATGAACTTGGTGCGGTTCGTTTTTCAATTGCTTCACTTATATTTTGAATGTGGAACGCCACTAGATAAGAATGTCGTTTCTTTTATGAACACGCATCAGTCTAAAATTCGTGGTTAAATAGTAACTGGGCCTCCCACAAGGTGGACCGATGACCTGGTCGAGGGAAACTTCGGCTCGCTACGTCTGTGGATGGGTGACCATTCGTTACATACCGAGACCTATCTGTGTCTCTGAAAGCATGTTGACTTGTCCTAGCTATCATTCTAGCATCTATGGTAGTCGTTACAGATAGCCAGAAACCGGAAAATCTGACACCGTGCCCAGGTACTCGGTTGTGGAGGTCTGGTAGACAGTCGCTCCATAAAAATTCTAGTATTTAGCTGAATCGTGGGCAGACTGGAAGCCGATCTAAGTGCGATTGGGGAAAAACGAAACAGATTAGAACAGCACTAGACAAGAATGTCGTTAATACGTAATACGCATGAATTTAACAACAATTTTGCGTCTAGACGATTTTTAGTAGTCAATAAATTGTCTCGCGTTAGTATTGTCATGGTTTCTTGTATGAAAGGTGTGATAGAGAAATCGCGTATTCTGTAATTCTGTACGCGTTCCGTGTTACGTAAGTTGTCGTATTGTGTATGCTGCTAGTAGTGTCCGGTAGAAGCTTCGTCTTCGGTCACATTCGGCCGAACTCGGCACAATGGGCCGAATTTTTGACAGATTCCTAAGGTTTCCAGCAGGCGTCGAAATTGAATAAATGTGACATAAGTATTTTAAAAATTTTATTGTTTTTTTTTGCAAGGTAATAAAGTTGCAAGGATTTTTTCATCATCCCTTTAATTTAAAAAAAATCACTTAAAATATATTTCCTTCCAGATTTAAAATGTTTAGGGTTATTTTGGGTTTTAGGTGGTTTTTAGTAGGCTATAACCATAGCCTAGATGTTATTCCAATATATTAATAAACTATTTATAGTACTGTAAAGAATCGTCGAAATCTATAAGTATATAAATATGAGCGTGAAGGAGTAACATACACATGCATAACATTTCACTTTTAAACAAATTAAACTAAGTTCCTTAGGCTTATTAGACTTTCGGCTTCGGCCAGAATTCGGCCTTCGCTCCAACACTACTGGTTTGTCGCTAGATGTGCGCACGCGCCAACTTCACGTACGCACAGTAAGGCACGGGTGGCCAGCGCATTCTTTTACGTAGTTATTCGTAGGTGAATGAAAAACAGTCGATTTAATGAGGCCTATGCTATTTTTTTTATATAATTTCAGTTTAAAGGCAAAAGTGTTAATTTTACAAAAAAAAAAAAACATATGTTGATAATGATGTATTTATAATTATGTACTTATTGTTGGAGTATATCAAAAACAAATCTATCCTACTTCAACACAATGGCGTTTCTTATTTTAACTACTTCTTCTTCTTCTTCTCGTGTCGATTTGACTCAGATTTTGTTCTTGTGCTCTGTTGTGCTCTGTCGTTGGCCTCGTTCAGATCGTTTAGGGAGCAGGTAGTTGGGCAGGAAAGGAGATGACACATATCCTGTGAAGGAGCTCCACACTGGCACTGTATTTGCAATGGGTCAAGGAAACCCCATTTTGCCAGATTATCTTTGCAGCGGCCAACCTGAGTCCGCAGTCGGTTCAAAGATTTCCAGATTGGCCACTGCAGTTCGTTTATATTAACTACTAAATATTATATTTAATGGACAGAGTACTCTGTGACCACTTGACTGAAATCCTTAGTATGGTTATAGTTATCTACTGTATTCCACCAGTTATACTTAGGAGCACACGTCTTATGTAATATTACTGAAACACACCTTCCAATGTAAAGTAAAGGATAATAAACAGTTATTACAACACTTATCTCTATAATAAACAAATTTAACTAATATGATAAAGAGGTAAGATTTGTATTTTTGTTTGTCTACACTAGAATTATAAAGGTGTAATGTTTTTATGCTTTTTTGTTTTACAGTTATTTTATTTGACTATTGGAACTAATTAAATTATAAAATAAACTTAAATAATTAAAAATAATATATACACTAAAACCCTAACTAAATATGACGTCAAAAAACTCCTCCGCATCGCTGTCGACTGGAAGTGTGCCCAAAAGGCTGGCGGCATTGCCACGTTGTATGGCAATGCTTAATCTCTGACCGAGGTAGAAGCCAGCCCTTGGGTCACGCGAAGAGTCAACTAAGCGTTTGGATAAATCTTTAAAAAGCATATGAGCACTCGGACCCCACGGCCCAAGAGTTTCAACCCCAAACGGCTCAAAAATATAACTGCCAACGAGGCTGTTATATTTGTTTGAAGGAGGAAGTACTGGTCAGATTGCTAAAATTTTTTCACCGAAAGAAAGCTGCTTTATTTCTGAGTGACATAGGCTAAATTTGATGTACGCAGGCGAAGCCGCCAGCAAAAGCACTCAAAAACTACTAGACTGATTTTAAAATTTATTTCACCAATAAAATGTTACTTCATGACTGAGTGACATACGCATAATTATGTTTTCTACTTGCGCGTGGGTAGATAATTAAACATTTACCATGATACACACTCTCTCTGTTTTTTTTTTGCCACGTGTAAAAAAAGCATAAAAAAAAGGTTTAAACATACTGCGCCCGCGCCACATAAATCTCAACTCTTAAACATTCCGCTTTCCATAGACAAATTGGACTCAATTTCCATACACAAGTTGTTAATACTTTCAAGAGGTCACATCTTAAGACAATGCTCAATGAAGGAAGGAGGTGGTGCTAGACCCCAGGGGGGGACAGGGGAGGGGTAATTATTCGCCGCTAGCTCGCGACCACGCCCGCCATTGTCACTTAAACATCGGCTTCGACTTCGAAAGACACGGCTTTCGAAGTCGTTGACGTGTGAGCTCTTGTGCGAGAAAAATGTTTACAGTAATTGTGAGTTAGTAAACAAATGCTTGACTGTTGGGTTAAGGAGCTGTTTATGGTATTGTAATTGTTTAGTTTTGTAATTGATTTGTTGACGATATTTTTGTTAGTACTTATCTACCTAACGGCCATCGGTTCTGCGAGCAATGTGCCCTGCCCATTGCTACTTAATTCATGAATCCCCAAGCGACCACCGGTGGCCGCGCATCTATTGTCTTACTATTGTGTCTCTAATTGACGGTATCTGAAGGGTTAAGATTGGCAATTCGAAAGGTTCTGGAATGGCGACCGCGTACCGGAAGACGTAGCGTTGGATGGCCTCGTACAAGGTGGGCCGATGACCTGGTAAGGGTTGCGGGAATCCGATGGATGCGAGACGCACAGGACCGTTCATTGTGGCGGTACTTGGGGAGCCCTATGTCCAACAGTGGACGTTTTTCGGCTGAAATGATGATGATAACTTACCTACCTACTTAAAGTTAGAAGATGATGGAAATTTTTCTTCAAGCGTAAAATGCGCAACTACTACTTGAAATCCTCTGAATCTTTTTTTTACTATTGATAGCTTATTGATAGGCTTGTACTTGTCCACTATCACACCTGATAGTAAGTGATGATTTAGCTTACGATCGAGCACGCTTGCCTAGAAGTAACCTATTCACTCTTGACTTAACAACTCCTAGGTTGTAGCTATCAGGAAATACAGACTCCGGCAGGGATTTCTACTCCTTAGCGGTTCACATAATCATTGTTTACGGTATTGTTTAGTTTTGCGATTGATTTAGTGACGAGCTTTTTGAACTCAAAGTTACAAGATGATTGCTGAAAGTAAATTTTCCTTCAAGCGTAATAATATTTGGAACTACTACTCGAAGTCCTCTCAACCTTAGTTTGGTCTTAGTCATAATGATTATATTTTAAGTTTTCTTATTTAGGTATAACGATTCAATATTTATTGTGAAATTTTTAGTTTGTAATTTAAGCATCTATTGTATTTTAATATCATAAGCTAGGTACTTACTTAATTTAATGATACTTCATTATATTTGCAATATCTGTGATTCATTTATTGTGCACATCTACAACAGTGTTGTCTTTTAAATTTTTAATCCTAAGATTGACTGGTAGAGAATGCCTTGTTGCAATGTTCGCATATGTACTTACCACTATTGTACCTACATAAGTTTAAATAAATAAATAATGTATCAATTTAATTGTGTTCGCTGATATTATTAATAGGAAAGATCAAAGACTCAAATCTAAACAAGAGTTTCATTAAATATAACTTAACAAACGCTACAACGAAGGCATACACAATACTATGAATAAAACAAACCAGACAAATTACTCTATAAGGAACAGAACACTTAAAAAACCACCATAAATAAACATAAACCATTAAAGACGAGGATTATGCTACAATCACGAAGAACCCTAAAATATGGACCATCCATCCGTCTGCTTGAAACACATCAATACAACTTATCTGGCTGGAAACCACTCAAAACATCTATTTTTAAGCTAAAATCGAACCGAGGGCAAATGTAAAAATTGTTCGTATCTCGTTATATGATTGATTTTATTACTCCTGCGCAGTATCGCCCGTTTTAAAATATTAAAATTGTTATGTTGGTACTTGTTCGTTGTTACGTTTTTTGTTTCTCGGAATTCGACGTTTGAATTTTTTAAATAAATGATGGCTGATTGTCATCGCGGAATGTTTTTGAATTTGGAACTAATAGGTAAAGTAGGGATGTGAATTCGTAAATATGTTTATTGGTATGGTTCTACAATAAGTATTGACACTTGTTGTCATAGATCAGTTATTTTGCTATTTACCAGACTAATTATATTTAGACTTTTATAGAGTTAAGCTTTAATTCATGAATCCCCAAGCGACCACCGGTGGCCGCGCATCTATTGTCTTACTATTGTGTCTCTAATTGACGGTATCTGAAGGGTTAAGTGAGCAATGGAGAGACAGAAAATTTATATTATTACTTACCTAGTTAGTAGTAGTAAGTAAGTAATGTGTATGGTCATTTAAAAGAGAAAGGCGATCTGTTAAAATTTTTAACATTAAAGTACGTTATATTACTGGGATTCCCTAATCAACGTTTTCGTGGTCAAAAACTTCCTCAGAAAACCAGATCACCATGAACCCTAAAAGTCGAATAACACTAAAACAACACAATAAACCAATATTATCGATATAATCGTAAAGATTCCCGTGAACTGACAACGTTTACTCATAAAAGCTGAAACAAATAAACAATTCGCTTGGAATTAGTCATCGTATTGGAAGGCGGTCTGTTTCGTCTCAATATTGTACAGCATCTGCCACTCTTATTATATGTTCCGCTCGGGAACATAACATGAGTTTTATAAATATTCTTCATTTGTTGGTAGATATTGAAAAGTAAAATAACGGTCCTCTCAAAAAAACATTAACTTTTAATCATAGAATTCGAATGCACTTCCAAATTTAAACCTACATTCTTCATTTGAATCTTAAAAAAAAGAACAAAACGTTTGCAAGAATGCAAACTACATTTAAAATTCAAAAAGAGAATCGAGATGCCTTTTTTGTGACATGAAGCTAATTTATGCCAGTAACTTGTTCGTATAGATCACGAATCTGCTCAGGAGCTTTTTAATCTTTCTGACACCAAAACTAATTAAATTACTTCGCGGCTAGGCGTGCCGTATGCGCCCCACAGGTGATAAAGTCAATAATTCATTTGAAATCGGAAGAGTAATTAATAATTTATAAAAAAATCTCCAGCACCGACACACGGTGGAATTGATTTTCAATAAAATGAATATTCGTTTGGGCGACACTCGCTCCACAGTTCCACACTCAATCACCGTGGCCAGTCGCTTATGAATCTGGAATTTGACCGTTTTTAGCCCCATTCCACGGTACCAAATTAAAAATGTAAGAATTCTCGCTTGCAAAAGGAATTTATATTTTATTTCATTTCATTAAATCCGCCATCTTTTGTTTCCATGGCCCGTTCCGATCGGAATTCATATTTTTCTGTGTTTTGTTTCGGTTTGCGAGCGGCGTATTGTTTTATTGTTATGTCCGTTCTAAATGTTTCGTTTCTCGTTCCGAAGCGAGTATTAATTATTTTCTTATTTTTGATGAATGCGTCCGACGAATTTTTAAGACGACTTTTAGCGGCGATTAAGAGTCAACGATAATAATTCGGTCTTTAGAAAAGCAATCACGATTTTCATTAAAATTCTGCAACGCTTTGGAGTCTTTAAAAAATGTTAGATCCACTGATCTGCTGGTGAAATCGCAGTTGCCAGTCAAGATTAGTCCGCGGCCGACCGAATACTTACTATGCTTAAACTATTAAACGCAACGTCGGATCCGAACAGACAGAGATACGTATCGTTTACCGAAAATAATACCGGCCGTAATCTGACATTCTCATACGAGAGTCCGGGCGTTACGCAACTGACTTTCCGCCTTCCGACAACAAGAGGGATTATTTGTTACTCATCAATCTTAAATAGACACGGACACTCCATTGTTCCCGTGACATTTAGACGAATTTATAAATAACAACGCTGAATAAATTCTGTCACTGTCGCTCATATATATAAATTTAATTAATACGCGCGCCATGCATAATTCGGAGGATTTTAAAATCCGAACGTAACGCGACACGGCCATCCCGATTGATACAATTATAATTTATTCCAAATTTAAGCGATACCCGCGTTTGAATTTGAATGTGGAATAGAACGCATTCCTAATTGTTGGCATACGCTCTAGCGCTATTGGCTGATACGTTTTCGTATTTCGAACGTCTCTTTGTATTCGAATTTAGAAAAGCGGATTATTTTGCTTTCTTTCTTGACGTTTCGTTATTGTGTGCAAATGTAATTGTTGTTGCGTCTGGTTATTGCTGTAAGTATGAGCGTCGATGGATAGTTTCGTCTCGCGACTTGACTCGCATCCACTGTCCATAAAGATTACATTGAATGCGTTTCGATACTAACGTCCTCAGACTGCGAACTGCTTATTAACTTTACAGCTGATACTTAGTTTTCCATTTCATAACATTTGTAACCCTGAGCTCAATGTAAATAAATTTCGTCATATGTTTTCTTAGACTATTTTCGGGAAGGGATGACTTAATGAAAAATGTCACGCACACTATTGACGCATCGCAAAGTAACATAAGAAATGCAAGTAAACAGAAATTGCATTCCGTGTAACGTATTGTAACGTTGCCAATGTTCCATACTGCCAAAATTTGCGTCGTCTCTTTGGATTTATAGCCTATATATGTTTGATGTGAATGTGACAATTATTTTGTTTATGTTTAATGGTTCTGATGGCAGCAGTCAGGTTATAATGGGCGTCGTTAGTTTCAGTTGAAATGCTGTTAGCTGTTATAATCTTAGGTGTCACGTCGAGCCGTGAAACAGACGAATGTCCATTAAAATTATCTGCGTGAAAATAAACACACAGTTCTCAGTAACACTGTAATGAGCATTCTTCGTAATCAGATCAAAGCTTTATTGTGTTTAACTTTTATACTCATTGTTATGGAAACAGATGCTTCAACGTTTCAATAACGTCTTTTCAACTTTGAAAGAATCGTTAAATTGAACTGTAGAACAGTCAAAATTTTAAATTTCGAATCTTACGAATTCGAAATTTGTAAAAAACACTGTTATAAAGTTGTCAGTTTTTAAAATAGGAAGTTCGATTTTCGAGATTCAAATGATTGCATTTAACACTGGTTGCAATGAACAGTGGGATAATAATGTTCTAGAATTAAATCGTATCTAAACTGTAGTGCGCCGCTCGAAATAGGGCGCGTTTGCAGCAATTATTTTAGCTCTGTCTTTCTGAAAATTGGCAGCCGTGTGAGATCTTTTGCGAACGGTATTCGGTTGGGAAACCGTTGTAGCCGCGTCCAGCTCAACCAGACCCGCGATGCGCCCCCCACACGATGGCTTTTGTTAGAAAATCACTCAAAGGGGATATGTCAGTAGAAACTGGGCGGGTTTTATAAATAAAGTGCCCTGATATGCGAATAATAGGTAAGTCTGTCCGTCAGAGTGCGTTCGACATGCGTACTGTACTCAACGCTATTTTATTTTGGTCTAAGTTGCTGCGCTTTGTTCGCCGGATTAACTAATCATTCGTTATTAATTAAATGTTCATCACCGCCTATAAATTTCATATGTTTACAGCTTTTCCCCAGCCGCTCAGTGCGACAGAAACTTGTAGTGGACTTTGAAACCATAAAACGACGATCTAGAGTTAGTGTAAATCGTTTATTAAAACCCGTTTTTATTCAATACAACAATAGAACATTTAAAATTAAAAAAAGTCGAGCATGCCCATAAATGTGCGCTATTAATTTTGTGCTACAATTTAATACCATAGAGAGAAATCGAACAGAAAAAAGTCCAACCAACGCCGTCGCGCGCTGAAAATTTACATTTGTAATCAGAGCCATTAACGTCGACAATAAAATGCATTGACATGCGTTAGAGAGGGACGGAGCTAGCGCGCGGGAGCGAGTCGGAGGCTACTCGCCGAGTAGCGCCAGACACAATAGCGGCGCGTGCACCGAGCGAGCGAGACCCACGTATGCAGACAGAGCAAGACAGCAAAAATCCCTCAGTCCAGCTCCGATTCAATAATAGGTGCGTTCGGATTTTATGCGTTTGCGAAAAATGCACTCAGATTTATCGTTTCGCTTTCCGCGTAGTCTATTAACGTGTACAGTGGTCGAGTCCATTTTTATTGTTTTTGATGTATTTTATATCGACAGAGCGTCATTATTGCCGTAAATTTAACAGACGAACATCCGTTGCAAACGTCTG
Source organism: Mythimna lalbum (assembly GCA_949319445.1). Lineage (NCBI taxonomy): Eukaryota > Metazoa > Arthropoda > Insecta > Lepidoptera > Noctuidae > Mythimna > Mythimna lalbum. The sequence goes on along the minus strand of OX439371.1, from coordinate 6,022,766 downwards.
TAAAGAAACAAAAAGTTCTAATATCAGCTAGACTATTCAAGATTTTCATAAGAAAAACCTATAAAGAAAATTTTTATAGGTAAATGTAGATAGATATTATTCCTCTATCATCATAATAAATTTGACGTTATGCGACAAAAAAAAAATCTAAAACAATAAGTTCTAAGGTTGGCGATACGCATACAAAGTGCGCACATAACAGAGTGCGGGACAGGTGCGCGGGCGCATTCCCGCGCGTTGTGCGAAAACGAGAAACACCGATTAAAATTAAATACGCGACGGTCGCAGGTTAATTAATAATACGCACTATTTCGGGTTCTAACGAATTATTGTTGTTATTAATGTATCTGGATTTGTGCTGGATTATGGGATGAGACTGATGTATGAGTATTTGTATGATATATTGGCGTTTTAAAACCAAATGGCTTAAAAGTTTGTCGGTAGTAACTGAGGATGAGAGTTCCTTTAAAATGTTCAATATTGATGGTCCGTTTGTATTCTAGATCGTCTTTGATATGAAATTGGTAATACTTAAAATTTTCAGGAAAGTAAAAATAAAATGAATTTTAGTCTTTAACTGAAAAATTTTCAGGAATAGTTGGCTGATAAATAAGATGGGACAAGGGCAGGAAGATGATGATGATAATTTTCGGGAACAGTTAGCTGATTGTTTTTTCTCGTGGTCAGTATAAGTTTTGAAGCTCTGGAATAAAAGATATGTCTCTTCATTTTAATTAAAACAAGGATCAGATTTAAAATGAGTTTGAAATGTTCATACAATCTTAGTATAAAACAGTCGAAAATTAACTACAGTTGTTACGCTTAACATAATATTGACACAAACATCATTAGCGGGTCCGTACGTAACGTAACAGAGAATTGTTACATTTGGAATAACAAAACGTATCTCCGCAAATAGCCGACCGTCTGCCCCGACTTCGATTGCAGAACACAATCTACTTCGGGTGATACTAACGAACTACGAACATCTACAAAGTGTAATTTATATTTCGAACTCAAATCAAAATATTTGAATTAGGAATTTAGGTATTTAGTAAATATCAAGAACTGCCAACATCTATAAACTTCAATTTGAATTTCGAACTGATGTAAAAAGGTTTAAAGACTTACGTATGGTTGGGAATGGGATTATAATCATCTACGAAGTACAAACTGAATTTAGAACTAATTCAAAGAGATTTGTATTTGGAAATAAGGGCTGTTACCTGTTATGATGCTGAATCAAAGCATAAACCTTGATTCACCTTGAATAGAACAGAAGCTATATCTATATCTATCCCGATTTCTTTACGCGATCTATTTGACGATTGACGCCCTAAACTGAACTGTTATAGGGATGGAGCTATATAGGATGTATAACTCCAACACTCTTTCTCGTAGGTCACAGAGAGTAAACATATAAAAACAACCGAATAGCCATCAGTCTTTAGCCACTGAAAAGTTCGTTACAATCTGAAGGAGATTGATAACTAATTGATAACTAAAGTACTATCAGAAGACGGTTATGAAAAGAAAATCAAAATGGAGAATTATATTTTTCAACGTGAATTTGTTTTCACAATATCTTGTTTTAATGATAGGAAAGCAAATTATAATATGAAAACCCAATCGTTCTCCAATGAATCGCCAAACCTAACTGGCAGTGACAGAGATGTTGCTAGCAGAACGGAAGGTCGATAGGGCTGAAAGGTTCTGTATTGACAACCGCGTACCGGAAGACTGAACGTTGGAGGCTTCCCAGAAGGTGGACTGATGACGTGGTGAGTGTCGCGGGAATTCGATGGATGCGAGATGCACAGGACCGTTCGTTGTGGCGACATTAGGGGAAGGCTAATGTTCAGCAGTAGACGTCTGAAATGATGATGATGGAAATCGAAGTTAATTTCAAAACGCACGAAAATATACAATCAGAAAACAAATCTCACTCAATATAAGAGTCAAGTTTTTCCAAAATAAAACAAAACGCATATACATGTTGTCGTTAACAAAATAATTTACTCATTACTTTAACCACGCACTGTTAAAGCAACGTCTTCAGCCTTTCCTGTATTGCAAACTCAACTTTAGTACATAGTATTAAGGTTGAAATTCATTTGTTAGGAAAACTAACAATTCAGCAAATCACGAGTTGTGGAGACGTAACAAAGTGGAAATTGTAGTGTTTATTGTTGAAGCGATAATAAAGACAGTTTACAACTGTTTTATTAACACTTATCTCGTAAACTATGAGGATTGTCTTCAAGTAAGTTGTGTTTACTTTAGTATTTGCTATTTTGTTAAGTTGGTAAGGAAGAAGTGTGGAATGTTAGTGATGTCTGAACTGCCGTAGATTTTTTTTCTGAAAGTTGGTATGTTTGAAAAGTCTTTGAATGTGACTTTGATAAGATCTGAAAAAAGCACATTTCCTGATATTGGAGCGATTTTATTTTCAGATAATTTTGTGTAAATTAATAGATAATGTATTACTTATGTCCGTAGCGAAAGATATTTTTTTTTTTTAATCTGTTATAAATTTCAAAACTGAAAAAATTTAAAACGGTACTTAAAGTTTTTAATATCTGAAAAATTAGGAGTTAAAATAAAATAGGTAGTTTCTTTAAGATTTTTCATTGTCCAAGTTAAAGAAAAAAATTAAGTAGGTATCTATCTATATATATAAAAATCAATGCCACTTTTCGTTGTTATTTTATAACTCAAGAACGGGCTCACCTATCCAAACCAAATTTTTAGGCTTGGTTCGGACTATTTAGTAGATGGTTTATGTGAAGTTTGGTAGGGTAGAGTAGGGTAGAGTAGGGTAGAGTAGGGTAGAGTAGGGTAGAGTAGGGTAGAGTAGGTTAGAGTAGGGTAGAGTAGGGTAGAGTAGGGTAGGGTAATGTAGAGTAGGGTAGAGTAGGGTATATTAGGGTAGACTGGGGTAGAGTAGGGTGTAGGAGGATATAGTAGGGTAGAGTAGGGAAGAGCGGGAGCGAAGCCTCGCGGGCAAAAGCTAGTCTATATATATAAAAATCAATGCCACTTTTCGTTGTTATTTTATAACTCAAGAACGGGCTCACCTATCCAAACCAAATTTTTAGGCTTTGTTCGGACTATTTAGCAGATGGTTTATGTGAAGTTTGGTAGGGTAGAGTAGGGTAGAGTAGGGTAGAGTAGGGTAGAGTAGGGTAGAGTAGGGTAGAGTAGGGTAGAGTAGGGTAGAGTAGGGTAGAGTAGTGTAGAGTAGAGTAGTGTAGAGTAGAGTAGTGTAGAGTAGAGTAGTGTAGGGTAGAGTAGGGTAGAGTAGGGAAGAGTAGGGTAGTGTAGGGTAGAGTAGGGTAGAGTAGGGTAGAGTAGGGCAGAGTAGGGTAGAGTAGGGTAGAGTAGGGTAGAGTAGGGTAAAGTAGGGTAGAGTAGGGTAGAGTAGGGTAGAGTAGGGTAGAGTAGGTTAGAGTAGGGTAAAGTAGGGTAGAGTAGGGAAGAGCGGGAGCGAAGCCGTGCGGGCAAAAGCTAGTCTATATATAAAAATCAATGCCACTTTTCGTTGTTATTTTATAACTCAAGAACGGGCTCACCTATCCAAACCAAATTTTTAGGCTTTGTTCGGACTATTAAGTAGATGGTTTATGTGAAGTTTGGTAGGGTAGAGTAGGGTAGAGTAGTGTAGAGTAGAGTAGTGTAGAGTAGTGTAGAGTAGAGTAGTGTAGAGTAGTGTAGGGTATAGTAGGGTAGAGTAGGGTATAGTAGGGTAGAGTAGGGTAGAGTAGGGTAGAGTAGGGTAGAGTAGGGTAGAGTAGGGTATAGTAGGGTTGAGCGGGAGCGAAGCCGTGCGGGCAAAAGCTAGTTGTTTTATAGAAAAGTTTATTACTCTATTAGTAAGTCACACCTTTCTCTTTTTAAACTTCATCAACTCTTCAACAATAAAAAAAAATAACAAAAAGAAAACCGACTCAAAAAAAATAATTAATATTCATCTCCCTCCAACCCGTACAAGGTATACACAAAAATCAAACACATCTGTGAAGCATTTTTTTTCTGAAACTTAACAAAGACACCTAATGTATTATGAAACCGAAACCCGACGTGTGTTCTACTGAACTTCCTTTTACGATACTCAAACATCCCTTCATGTACCACATCCATTGCTTCTTTAGTACTAACAATTTTTTAACCCCTGAGCAAAAATATTCAGTATAGCTTGTGCTTATGGGTCGATCTTCTAAGTTAAGCTACGTTTGTTAGTCGATTTGTGGATAAGTGGCTATCTATTACATACCAAGACTCCGTGAAAAGCATGCCAAGCCATTCATCCCGGTAGTCGGTAGACAGAAAATCTGCCCTTGTCAAGGCGGAACCCAGATACTGGGTTGCGTAGGTCAGGTAGGCAGTCGCTACACGTAAAATACTGGTATTCAGCTGCATTCGGTATGACTGTGAAGCTGACCTGCAATGAAGATTGATTGACAAAATAAAAACGTCAATGTATATCGAACCATTCGCCGTTCTCACATAATACCGGGTTTCCCTCCACAAGGACATTCACCCTACTTTTTTTACGAATCAGATCTCGTTCTTTTTTCAAAAGGTTTTTATTCGATTTTAATTGTGTAAGGGTTTCCTTTTTTAAATAATGTTGACATGTCAAACGATTAATTGTTTTCGTAAATCGAATCGTAGATTTTTTTTGTTCATTTTAAACCTAATCATGCTTATTAATTATTTTCATTGTTGCAGTAGTACCTTTGTTCTTTTGCCCAGCAGTGGAATATTTTAGGCTTAAAAAAGTGAAATGTAGATTATTTATCCTTAGTTCGTATTCCGATTGAATTACTCGTATTCTCGGAAAATGGAAAATTATTAAAAAAAAAATTCATATCAACGATTATTTACGGCACATACGCGACGTCTAACAAAAGAATTCCTAATGCCATACACAATTCACAACGCAGCCATAAAAATGAGTTTAAAAAGAATCTCTAAAATCCATGAACCCTTTCAATAAAGATTGTCCGCTATTCAATCAAAAATATTAAATCTAACGCCCGCCCGCATAATGTAAACTTAACTACTAAAAATAAACCCCTTTATATCAAAAAACAGTACCCTCGCCCTAAGCTAAAATAGTTGGAGAAATATTAAAATAGTCAAAAGAGTTAAATTTAAAATGGAGGGTAGACAAAAAAGTCGTAATCTCTGAACTAACACAGCTGACGTTCCACAATAACTCGTTTTTCGAATGAATTTTGAGATGACGCTTTAAATCAACTAATGGAAGTAAAAAATGCGTTTTCGAATGTTTTTGTTGATTCATTGGTCTTGGAAGAAATGGATTCGTTTTGCGTTTGTTAGATTAAATGGTTTGGTTTAACGTAATTCGGTTTTCTTATTCTTCCTTCCTGGGTTCTTCCGTTTGCACTTCTGAAGGTACAGTCATATTTTTATTTGAAAAATAAAACTAGTATCAACAGATATAAATATTTTTTGTTGTAAACGCTATAGTCTAATTCAACCCTCGGATTCTGGACGTAGAAAAAAAATGTATATAATGTACCTACATTTACAACATTCTCTATTCAAATATTTTTGACAAATGACATTAAAGTTTAAAAAAAAAACCACGCATTGTTGTTGAACTCAACAGCCAACAGTGGCAAAGGGAGCGCATGACGAAAGCAATTTAAAAATGGAAGGGTTTCACTTTTCGTTCCAATTTTAAAAAATGAACCCGCGACGAGTGATTTGACGATTCGGACGGGATTGTAAAACGAATTTTATGATGCGAGAGGGAACTAGCCATTTTATCACTTTTATTTTTCTGTTTTACATTTTTGTGTATCGTCTAATCTCTTCATGTTTTTATTAATATAGCTATGTATCAGTTACTCGTTAAAGTTCACTCATAAATTCGAAATTTATGACATAACTCTTAATAAAGTCTGATAATAAATTTGAAAGCAAACATGTGATTCTAAAATTGGACTGAAAAGAAATGAGTTCTGAAAACGTTCCCATCCACTTGAGGCGTATAAGCGTGTTACTTTTAAGTAATTTCACTTGTGTACATAAACCCCTCGCGTTCACACACTAACACACACAAACAGCGCCACAGACGCAGATGTTGATTCCATAAAATAATATTTCATGTAAAGCACTAACCGCCCGACCGAGGGCGGAAGGATTGCGTTCTATTTTTAAATTTTTATATTTCGAAGCAATTCAAACTTGGTAAGTTGGTACCGGTCGCTTTATATTCGAATTTCGAATTTGATTCCTTGCACGAATTTCAATCGCAGAACAACGCTCTCTAATTTCTAACCCAGTCTCGTTTCATAAGTAAAAGTAATTATTAATAACGTTATACTTATTACTAAATGTCGAGTCAAAATTGACCTCTAAAACAGTTTGAACATTTCGCTCGTGACCATTCGTCAATTAAATCGGACGGGGACTCGTTATTAAAGGCGTATAAAAAGAAATAAATCTCGAGGCGAGTTTTAAAAAGCTCCGTTTCGAAGTAAAGAATGTTGTGTACAATCTCGGTTCGGACAAAAAAGTGACAACAAATAAAAAAAGGCTGGCAACACAACACGGCCGACCAACAGATTATCAGCGCTAAAAGGGTTGCTCCCGCGCTCTCCTCCTTTTGTTCCTTCCAAATTCAAACTTGGGATCCGTACAAGGAGCGTTCGAACTTCGAATGCGAATTCTATTTTTGAATATTCTACCGAGAATTTTTAATTAATGCCGCTCGGCCGCGCTCGTATTTTTAAAATTCGTATTCTGTTTTAAATCGAGTTCGATATTCAATTTTTGCGTTCGATTTCTGCGTTTTTTATTTATGTTGTGCGATAATGACGTTTCGCTTTAAGTGCTTTATTTCGATTGGCGATTTTATTCCGATGTATCTCCTTGAAGGTCGGTAGTCTTAGTGATTAATGGTCCAGATATGTGGAGTGCTTTTTAAACGAAATATTGAATTTAATGATGTTTTGTGGAACTGTGCGATCTGTTTTTGTTTCGAGTCGCGTAGGCGTTGTCTATAGGCGGTCTCAATGACACAGTCATGTTACCACATCGTAGATAGTTGCATTATCGATCACTCGCGCACACAGCATTTACAATCTTCATATAAAGATTTTTTTTCGGTTTCTGAAGATAAAATTTTATGGCTGATGTTTAAATGACGAGCAATTCATGTTTATTACATAATTTATATTCCCTTATAAGATTCGCGGAATCCAATAAGCCACAGAGTACAAAAAAAAAAAACTTAAAAACTATATAAACAGCCTGAAAATATTCTCGTTGTTGGTGTTATTTTAGTCTGTGCGCGTGCACTTTAAATGAGTAACCAATAAGTCGCATTAAGGGGTCACTTGACGCATCGTACACGAGACCAGCATACGCAAGGCGATGACCCCAATACGCAAATGGGGACTTCTTATTATGATATTATAATCGATATAATATCGAATGCCGGAGTCGAGGCGCATAATAGACGCCCTTTTGTATGTATGAGATGTACCTCAAGAGGAAACTAGCCCGTTCTAGGAATATTATGCCGTAACACTATTGGGATTATTAATCGCTTGTCCTATTTGTAATATGGTGACTAGAGACCACACAAATGGAAATAAGATTCTAAATTCTAAATCCAACATGCAAACCGAATAAAGTCAAGTTATGACTTTATTCAATGAAGACTACACAGTACAATAGCATTTAAATCGGTTTTCGAATACTCTTCATCCCAAAGGGAAGAATCAAGTTTAACATTTTTATTTTTTATAGTTTCTATAGTACATGTGCGTCACCTCCGAAATATATTCTTTTAATAACATGTTACCGTCTAGTAATCATTCGTTCACATAATGGCGTTCACTTAATATTCCATTTTCGAAAATATTTGAATCGTCATGCTCGTTCCATTCCATTGTGTCGGCGTTCGGATATCTGATTTTAAATTTGGAAGGCGATCGATCTCTTACTGGTCGAACGTTTGAATTCGGAACTTAATTGTGGTTCGTGTTAATTAAATTAATTGAAATAGATTTTAACTTCGAATGGACATCTTAGGATACGTTTGAGACCAAACTATCGACTTAAGAAATACGATTTCCGTATACTAAAAAGAGGATAGTTAAATAATAATTAATTACTTATAATTTTAATTTAATTACTAACAATACTTAGCAATTACAAAGTATACAGTTTGTCAATTTAGGGTAGTTTTAAATAGACCATCATTATATTCTTCAATAAGGAAAACTAGATAAAATACAATTAAATACCACTTATCTTACAATAAATCTAGATACATTCCGACCAGTATTGCAGACTCCAATCTGATTCTAAGAAGACATTCTATTTCTCCGACATGTTAAATTTAACAACATTACATTTTCAAATAAAATCCAATGCAATACTCTATTATTTCCTTAGTAAACAGAATTCTCATCTTATTCCGTATCAGACTAATGTTTTCATTTTTATTTCCAGGTATTTTGCCGAACAACGTGTTTAGAAATTGGAGGGCGATATCATCGACTCAAATACGACGGTTTGTCACGAACCTTACTGGGAAATAGTGAGTCGAAACTAGATACTATTGAAAACCTATAGGATAAAACGAATATATCTCATTCAGAAAGAAAAACAATCAATTTAAGGGTTGGTAGCGTCATACTTAATGATGACATGAACTTTAATCTTCAGCTCTCGCTCTGACGTTTAGTTGTCAATTTTGAATTTCGAATCGAATGAGCGATGTAGGAATGGTTTTGACCGGAACTCTGTATCGGTTCTATACTTTCTAAGGCCAAAATTTTTTGAAAGAATAAAATTTTGAATCAAATGAGTGATGTGTGAATGGTTTTGACCTGAAATCTTTTTATAGGTCTTATACTTTCTAAGAACTAAAATTTTTGAAAGAATGAAGTTATTCCAGGGTATTAAAGCCCAATAAATCAAGTAGAGCCACTGGTTTGATTGTATCTTCAAATTCTTCAGCGCATCGGTCGTTGCAAAGTCAATGTGAATTATTAGTTCTTTATATATTTGAGACTTAAATGATTTGAGGTTTGTGAAAAATGTAGCATTATTTTTGTAAATGGCTTAAAACTGTTAATGAAATAAAAATATTAATAAAAGTTTAAATTACAGCTTAAAAAACTTTTGCTATTCAACACCGCAGCCCACCCAAAAATATGTTCTTATTAGAATTTTTACCCCTTGTACCAACTGTAATTTTATTAAAGTCCCCTCCGTGAAGGATGAGTTTATTTTAAAAATGGAAAGCTAAGCGCTCACAAAAATAATTGATGTGACTGGACCCCTTTCGTAATCTCATTGGTGTTCCTATATGATCAGCAGACAAAGCCGAGCGAGTTTACTAGTTATATTTATATCTATAGCTTTGTCTGTCTGATGGTTGTTAATTCAACCAAATGGAACCTAAAGCCCTGAGTGTATTAGCATAGGGCAGGGATGGCGGACCTATGGCACGCGTGCCAATATTGGCACGTGGCAATGAAATTTAGGCACACCAATACAAAATTACTTACTATCTTAGTGGCTTTCATTTATAAAAAATACATAGCAATGCTAATATTACGAATTTTGGGATGCAAAAAGTTAAATAAATACATTAAGTAAATAGCATCTACTTTTGTTTTTTTTTTTTTTTCAATAAATCACCAAAATAAAAATTGGCGGCACTCTTTGGTTTAATTTTTTTTAATAATATTTAATGTCACCGTCATCAATAAATGTTCACCAACCCTGGTATAGGGCGTTATCTAGGCACCCTCGGAAATTGGGCTTACGTTAATATTATCAGTCAAAGCTCACATTGCACTTCGGAACTTTCATGGAATGCAATAATAGCAGTGCTATTTAAATTAAATTAAGTATCTATGAACAAACGAGATAAGACTAGGAAGTTTTTGAAATTAGGTTGGTATCTATTAAGCTTTTTAATGACATTGCATAATTTGAATTAGGAATTCGATACTTGAAATCACACTGGCTGAATCACCAAATGATCAATCGTCCAAAAAGGATTTACTCGTCGATAAAAGGCGCTAAAAACGCAATGCTCTTTAATTTTCAAAATCGGAATTTCTGGATCGTTGAACTTTTTTTTCACAACGGTTTTGTGGAGCATCGACACTTTAATTAGAACGTAGCTTTATTCGTTCAATAATTATAATCGAATGTGTATAATTACATTCGAGTATCGAATCGAAACCGGGCGTATTGATATTAAAAATGATGTTTTTGTCTGTCGAACGTTGAAACAAAGCGGCGGTAATTCGTATGAAGTGACTTGCGTTTAGCCAGCTCTTTGTCTGTCCATCTGTATTCACAAAACGAAGTATTTAATTTTTTTCTGTACTTACTTTTCGAAGATAATTGTCGTTAATAATCGTCGGTCGAGATTAGATATCGATTGTGAGTACAACAATGTGTTGGGAGAATTCTAATTTGAAAAAATTACAATTTGATTGGGTAACAGAGGAACGGATTGGCAGACTAATGACTGCCGTATACGGTGTTGGTAGAAATTTTTAAAAACGTATACAAGTGACAGTTCGGGAAGTCGAGATCTTATTTTATCAGGAGTGCAAGTTACAGTCACTAAGTCCCAAAAGTGTATGTCATGAATTATTTATGGACAACTTTATACTTCCCGGGCCTGGTTTCACCACAAAAGCGGACGTTTTTGGGAATAAATTCATCGAAAAACGCCTTTTATACAGCATTAACATTATTTATGTTCCGGCCGAGTGGCGGACACTACGCGCCTTCGAAATGTTATTGTCGAAAGCTGCTCGCAGTTTCTTGCGGATTCGCTCGGAAAAAATAAGCACATGCATCTTATTATACTTATGCCGTACTTTTATGAAAATGTGATCGATCTTTTAAGTTTTATGGTAAATTAAAGCGGGCAAATGTTAAACCAGATAGATTCGACTTTAACCGAGCTTTTGAAAGTTACATGCTTGCGTGCAAAAGTAAGTTCTATGTTTAATATTCTTTTGCAGCGTTTGATGGTTTATAACCTCCAAGTTCGGACTTATTATTGGTAAAATTGTGAAGAGTTGAAATTGAATTAATATTGAAATCGTTCCAGAAACGTTACGTTTTTGTCAAATTTAAAAATAGAACTGGCAAAATCGAATGCAAAATATTCAAATTCCGAACTCTATCCGAACAAAAAGCTCTCGTTAAAATGAATACAATATTGTAGTTACAAAGTAACTGACTTATAATAGAATCGCATAAAAATCCCTCCGATGATTGCACCGTGGGATTTTAAAACAATGCGATTGTTCCACCTTTGTGAAACATATTCGGATAATGTTTAATAATAAAAAACTTTAATACTTTGTTACTTTTTGTCGTTCTGATCGATGTCTCACTTGACATTTTGTCGCGACGTAATTTGCACAGCTGAAATTAATTCATCGTTTCTAGGAGTAAAAATGTAAAATACCATAAATTAGAACAACAAGCTCTACAGGCATAAGAAAAAGAGACCATAGACTTGAAGTTAAGAAATATAGACTTAAAGCTAGTTCAATTTTACACTGTAGAGCTGCCTAATGGGTAAGTTATATATCCATCTCGACTCATACATGACTTAATAGCAGGTCATTTGGATATAAACGACATGTTCTTTCATTCGCGAGCGCTTTAAGCACGCTGCCAGGATATGCCTCTCTATTTAAATGTGGAACTATCAACCGTTACTTAAAACTATCATTAAACGGATATAAGTAGCAACACTAAAATAAAAAAAAATCATAAAAAGAACAATCGGAAAACGCCAACACGTCGCGGCGATAACGCAAACGGATTCGAAATTTTAAATAGTTCCATATTCAAACGGCCGGTTTCAAATATGGAACGGCGATTGTTTCCCGTTTTCGCTGGTAGTTAGCGACGGCTCTTAATATGCGGGTTACGCATGCGCACAACTGTTTCACAATGGATCAACTCGACAATCGGTTTCTATTTTTTTATTGATATTTATGTTGGAAGTTTATTGGTTATTTAAATTTTATATTACGTATTATGTTCTTTATAGAATGATTGAACAATTGATTTTAATTCAGGTAGCAACAGTCTACGTGCTTAAATACGAAAAAGCTTTAAAATTAAATCTCAAAATTCATCAAAAGCTTTCGTTCATACATTCGATGTCATCGCTCAAATGTCACTCAGAAAATGACATTTCTGAGATCGAAAACAATTGTGACTATTTATTTCATAATAAATTACGATCGCGACACTGAATCTATCATTGGCACACGTAATAAAATCTAATGTAATGAATTATACAACATATCGACGTCAGTTAACCCTTCGCGTGCAGCCTGCATTCAAAATACTTTCGATGCAACTCTGGCCCCGACTTAAAATCGCGCGATTCCGCAGAAAACGTGTCGAGGAAACGTATGCGTTCGGAAAAGTCGCAATAACTTAAGCAATCAGTATGCAGGACTCAATTCTAGTCCCCACTCACGTCCCAGTGAAAATATTCGTTCGTGATACGTCAAATATATTATTATTTCTACTTTCTACGCCGTTTTCGGTGTATCAAACGGCCATTATAAACGGAAAATATAATTTTGTTTGTACTATTTAATGTTAGGAGTTATGGTTAGTATTGCTCATTGCGTCAAATAACGGGACGTGAATACGGAATGGGCAATCAAATTAAAAGGATTATAGATCGCCTTTGAAATAATAATTAGGTATGTTTGTGTCTATTGTACGTCCTATTTTGTAATTAAGTGGGTAATCAATGAAATCAAATACATAATTGTTGCCATATAAACGTCAGTTATTTACACAACATCAGTTGAGTGTTGTTTTATAGAGCGCTGTATTTTAAAAGCTACGGTTTCAATGACATCTGTGATTACAAACATCATTTAAATTCTAATTTAAAATGTAAGGCGATTGATTCAACGACGAACGATTCAATTTTCTAGTCGAATATCAAAGCAGATGAAAACATAACATTGTATTAAAATCAACGAGTAGCACCAATAAACAGGGCCCATCAATAAAGTACTAATTTAATTGATTTCACAATCTATCAGAACAATCGTAAAACAAATTTAGACTGTAACTTCTAACAGATAGAGTCGAAAATGCTTCGCAAATCACGCTCATCGTGGAGCGCCCGAACAAATTGGTAACTTCCTCGAAGGATTTTTATTTTTATTGATAAAAGCGTCTCTTACGACAATTGGTACGGATTTGGCCTTAAATTGGTCGAATCACTGCGGCCTCGGTCTTAGTTACCATGTTGTATTGGACGGTTGGCATTGTAGGGTTAAGATTGAATCTTTTCGATACGTTTTGTAGTCCAAGGCTGGAAGGGCCAGGATGAGATGGACTGCAAGGTTTATTTCTTGACAAGCGGATGATATTCTGGTTTCGTTCATTTTCTGGACGTATTGGAATGATAATGAATGATGAATCCAACAAGGTGGACCGATGACCTGGTCAGGTTTGCGGGAATCCGATGGATGCGTGACGCACAGGACCGGTCGTTGTGGCGACGCTTGGGGGAGGCCTATGTCCAGCAGTGGACGTCTTTCGGCTGATATAATGATGATGATGATTGGAATGATGGCTATGATTTGGAATTATTTTTATATTGTTAAAAAAAAATACAAGAGAGTATTTTTATCTTTTATGCCAAGTTATAATTCAAAATGCGATTCAAAATCTATTGATTTCGACAAAGAATAGAAAAATGATTTCTATAGAATTATAAAAGGGGTTTCTCTAATCTCCGCCCATTTAAATTTCAAAACAGCGACGGATTTTAATCGCACTTTGCATTATCGATCGCTCGTCTATTCCCTTGATAACTATTCCAAAATTCGGACACAAACATGCAAAACTTACCCCTATTTTTTGAAACATTGTAGTGTCAAATTTTCCATCGGTCCCCAAGTCCACTTAAACAACCCTTCCCAAAAAAACTAAAAATACAAAAAACCGGAGGGGACTTTTAAAATCGTTATTATAATCTCGGACGCCATTTTGCCTATATGGGGACGCGCCCTTCAAAATTTTAAATCTTTTTTTAACAAAAACCCCTTTGATGTTTATGCATTTCGGCAATATCTCCCGCTCGGCTAGATGCGCGACATTTGGCCGTTTCGGGGATTTCTCTGATGCATATTTTAGATTAAAAGTTTAATACTCTGTGCCCACCCGCGCGGACTCTTTGCCAATTTATGTGATGGCAATACATCATATCGATGTTTCACTTTTGTTAGCGGGCCCACTCTGTCATGTCTACGACGGTCATAGCAATTATTTGTTGTCGTACGTATGTCGTACCTTGCTAGCGAGATGAGACCTTGCGACATGACGACAAGACAACACGCAACAATCAGCGCACAAACTAAGACTTACCTCCAATTAATCAACTCATTTAACTAAAAACTCGTGTGGGAAAACGTACGTCGTATCCAACCGACGCATTCCAAATTCAAACGAATCTGAAAGGCGAGCGAGATTTGAAAAGAGAATGAGATTTGAAAATAGAACACGCCATTAGGAGTGAACACAATGGTCTCATTGGTCGATTTGAAAAAGGAACAATTTGTTAAACGTCAAATATGAACTTTTTTATTTGAGATGTAATGAAACGCGCGGTGTGATGTCTAGTACTCACATCTCTAACGTTTTTTGTGTCGGATCGGCGCGCTCGTTTTTCATTTGTTTTGTTATACGTACCGCCGTACTTATTAATGTCAAAATTATAATAAGATTTCGAGCAAAAGCTAAAAACGCCACCGGCGACAAGATTATTACGCTATTGAGGCGGACTCTACAAGAACCGTTCTAATTAATAGCCAACCATGCAAAAATCGACGTAGGTACGTAGATACGTGAAGACACGCTTAACCACGATTCCATAGCTAAAAAAACAATAAAAAATTAAGTATAACAAAGACTTGTAAAACAGACAGTCGGTTCCATAAGTTTTTTGCGTTTACTGCCTACGCGCTCGTTCTCTCGTACATTCAATTTAGTTCTGTCATACTTTCTATCTACGAAACGTTTATCGGGTGATCACAAACACGCGCAATGACATGGAACTATCAATATTTCTAATAACGTTTAAAAACAAAGTTATATTAGTTTCATATACGAATGGAGCGGCCATATTAATCATTGGAACGAATTTCCGTGCGCCATGTCATACGGAGTTCGTTTATTAAAAATGTGACGTATCAAGATCAACATCTCTTTGGGTGAGAGGGACGGAGATATGTATAAGTTAGTCGTGCGAGAAGGACAGACATGTGCTGACATTTCAACGGGTCATCAACCCTACGGGCGTCCTGCTCTAACGAGAATTCGAAGATTTGATTTGAATTGTTCTTAATTTGAAATATTGCTCCGGACAACGAATTTTATTATGTACACATTTTTTTTTCGTTTATCATGGTTTATTAAAATTTATTTAATCGATGTTTCTATGAGCTTCCGTTTGATATTTTTATGATGCGGCCGATTAGAAAAACGTATGATCTGTAAAAAAAGTTTTATTACCACAAAGTTTCGTAAGCGGTCTCTTTTGCGTAAACGACTTTGAAAAAAAAAATTTTTTTTTTGCTCTGGTAACATTACGGATATGGATTGTTGTATCATTATGAATAACAATTTTTATGATTAAGAATTCATATTGTATCTTGCGTTTTTTGTCCGTTTGTTACTCGATTCCGATTCGAGATAACGTTTGCCCATGTACGGCTGGACTCCACCTGATACCTATTATTTCTTACTTCCTACCCGTTCCCATTCGATAATAGCACTAAGATACTTAATAATAGAACCTTGTGCTATAAAATATAACTTACAAATTCCACAAAAAATACATCGATTATGTTACAAAACATTAATTTCAATTGAATGCAATAATTAAGTGGTCACTTCTCAATTAAGTTTTAATTGTTTTAAAATGTACATTGTTTAATGACAAGAATATTTAATATTATACCAAACATCTGTACTTTACGGAGAAGATGGAAAAAGTTTGAGAAAAAAAAAACCGTTTTCCGGGAACGATGCGAGCGCCAGCGACAATGTAGACTTTTTTCATTGTCATAGTGTCACGCACGAATTCAGTCATGCTGTTTTTCCGGTCTATTCTTTATTTACTAGAACTTTTATATTTTTAATTAATTGGCTATTGTAACAATGACATTTAGAAACATTTTTTTATAATTACTATTGAGTACATTAAAGTATTTCGCAAAAAAAAATATTTAAAAAAATATCAAAACCACAGCATAAAAAATACAGTACACCAAAAAACGTTTCGTTTTGACATCTCTATGGTACGAAAAAAAAAAGAAACGATTTTTCCCCGTCATTTCGGATTAATACTCAAAGGAAATACATACAACACGACAATAATAATGCATGTATCACTAAAACCGAATTAAAATGCACGAACACAGTCTAGCCAAAACAAAAGGGCAACAAAAATATTAAGCAGCAAATATAAGCGAATCATAAATGATGATAACTGGTTGTGCTTGGCCATTTATGGTGTTGTAATCCTATTGTGAGACGCTCCTCCTCATCTTTATGTGTGGGTTTATGTGAATACATATACGTTAAAAATGTGTTCAATCATTAATTTCGGACGTAATTGAACGACTTGAGAACTGGGGGCAAAAAGACGATGTTTCGCCGAATTCAGAGTTAGGGCGGTTGCAGATAGGTTGGTAGTACAGTAGACCGTAGGTAGTTGCAAAATCGGTTTCCATTTTTCGTAAAAAATAAATTATTATGAGCATGTTGTGTCCCACTGTAGGACAAAACCTCCCCCCCCCCGTCTTCCACTTTCCGGAGTCGAACCCTCTACGCCATTTTTTTCTTATCTTACCGCATCCAATCAGAGCTTACATAGACAGTCAAATTAACAAAAGATGAATAGTTATCTATCCTAATTTTGCAGTGCCCAGCAGGATCCATATTGAACTTCAATTTTGTATACCATCTATGTACACATGAATGATGCTTTATTGCATAAGCATTGAGAGACTATCGAAGAGATACCTATCGAATATTGAGCTTCGGTTAGTGAATAGACACCTACTTTACGTTGACATTGTATTTTATAATCATCTTCTTAATTTGTAGGAATTTCCACCCCTTGATTGATTGATTGACCCCAGATCAATAAAATAGTTGTCGGAAGCCAGGCTTTAAGACTTGAAAAGCAGCACAGTAATGCAACAACAAAAAAATCGAACAAGCATTCCACAGCCAAAATCGCAGCGTCGAAATCGTCGATCTGCAATCATCTTAACTTGCACCGATCGAATGACGTTCCCCGGCATTGCGAATTTATACGTTCATAAAATTCTTTTGTCAAATTTACGTCGGAGTTTCGTATACGAGAGCCGGCCAGCGGATTCTTTAACGAAATCATCCAACTGCGATTTTTTGCCATTGGTTATTACACACAGCAAATGTTTTCACTCGTTCTGAGGAAGGTGATCTTCTCACGGTGTGTATTGGTATTCTACTGGATTGGTCTTTTAAATTTTGTGGTAGCCACTGGGCTACGTATTCCGCGGATTCACACCCAGGTGTAATGGATTTCGCCACTATTGCTCTAAAAAAAAAAACTTCGCGAGAAAACCGGCATGTCTTAAAACCAGGAATTCAAAAACATTTGATATCTATGAATCCTCACTGGGCTAGTGTGGTGAATTATTGCCCATTCCCTGTCATAGAGAGGAGGTCTGAGTCTTAGCAATGGCATAATTTTAAGGCTGGTTATGATATGCTATTTTAAAAGAGTATCATCTCCCTAGCCTTTTCCCAACTTGCTTGAGATCGGCTACCAGTATAACTGGATGCAGCTGAATACATCTGTTTTACATAGAGCGACTGTATATAACCAAGTTACTGGGCAACCCGATACTATGACTAAGACTGGATAAAGACTGTCACAGATCTGCAAATGACATTTGAGCCCAAAGGCTTTTTGGAATTTTAAAAGAGTATAATTGGTACATGATTTATAATCCTAGTCAAACTTAAAAAACTGAAAACGCACAATTTTTCTTTACCTGAGGCACTTCGAGCTTTTACTACGATCCATTTGAAAATTTAAAGTGAACCATTAAAGGGATGGAGCCATATAGGGTGTGTAATCCACTCCATCTGTCTTTCTTGCTCGCACGTTTGACATTTTAATACGTCATGATAAGGCTTGAACAGCTCGAACTATAAGTATTATAACTTAATAAAAAGTCAATCAAGCAACCCAATAACTTACACCGCTACTTAACTACAACGGCAACTAAGCAAAGAAAGCAAAACAAATTCTTAAGATAATTACTTAAAAAAATAAGCTCCACCGAAAACGCATTCATCATTTATCTTAGTCCGATATCAGCTACTTGGACAGTCCACTTTTCTATTATTCATTAGCCATTGTTGGTTTGCAGTGGCCTGAAATTCGGTGGCCATTACATTAATAATTACTTCTCAAAATAATGCTAGGTTCGATCCACGACTGCGATAAGAGAGCGACTGGTTGCTACTACACACACCACAGAGTAACAAAGTGACGAGACCAGTACACCCACGCGACAAATCGGTCTTCTACTGATGAACTTAAAACGGTTACAGATTGGGGCTTTAGAAATCGTTATTGATGAATGATGGATTTTTTTTTGGTTATGGCAACTATTGGTTTTATTGTTTACTTTGGATTTGAAATCCAGTGCGAAATTTCAAAATTTAGCATTGAATTTTAACTAATTTGATCAGAGAAAAATCGTCTTTCGCAACATAAATTTGCCAAAAGTAAAGTATAAACATAAATAAATTAAAAAAAAAGCCTTTTCTTTTTCTTGCAAATAGAGATAATAAAGTAAGTAAAATAAAAATCTAAAGTTAAACCTATTTGAAGCAAATAAATTAGTTCTAAAAAAAATATGACCAATAAATGTGTCAAGAGTCAGATAACTATAATCAGCCTGATATTATTTCCAATGCTAAGACTCAGGTCTTCTCTCTAGGAAAGGGGACTGTAAACCACATGTGAATACAGTGGTGGATGTCACATGTCTTCGAATTTTTGGCTCTAAGACATGCCGGTTTCCTCACGATGTTTTCCTTCATCATTTCAAGAGCTGTAGTTATGAAATTGATTACTCAGAGTACAGCACCAGCCTGGGTTTGAACCTAACATATTGGTCGAAAACCTACAGTATTGAAATCTCATATTTACTCTCTCTTTACTTACACAACCCTAAATGAAATGGGATATGGATCGTTTCGGTCGGCTCTCCTCGTCGGTTTTCATCGTTAAAAAAAAATCATACAGCTCTCAACAAAAATCGCCGCTCTGTACACAGCTACCGTATCATTTCTCTGACATTATTGCATCAAGTAATTAATTTCATACGGAGTCCGACCAACCACACACTCTAAGTTACCGGTCATAGATCAAAAGATTTTTGAGCGTTGACATGACATGTATATGACGTAAGAAATGAACATCACGATAAGAAACATATAAAGGACCAGTCGTGTGTTATATGCATTGCATAGTTACGCAATTAGGGTAATATTTAAACTATCATAAGATTGATTGTAATTTACGGTTGATAGATATTGAAATGTCAAAATACATTTATATTTCAGTCCGACTTGTCACGACACTCACGTTGTATGTATTTATGTTCGGTTTGGTTGTTTCACATTTTTATTTTAGTATTAATCAATCAAATTATAATATATAAGTAGTTTTATGCTACAAAAAAACATATAAATGAATAAATATTAAGAGGGTCCTTCTCCACTCGCTTATCGTAAACATCGAAAATGGTTTAAAAGCTTGTTACTTCATTTAAGGCAATCCAACGCGATGTTTGACGAAAAGGCAACGCAAAAAAAGAGAGATAACGCCTCGAAACTCTGTTAGTATTCGGTAATTCCGATATTTACTCGAAAATTTCACAAAACTAGCTCCAAGAAATAGCTGTTTTTTTTAAACCCTTAAAAGTTTTTGGAAAAAGTTGTCGTCATTTAGAATCTTAATAAAATTTGCAAGGTCTCTAGAAGATTACTTTATTGACTTTTTTAATTTTTAGGCAAATTATGAAGTGTCAAATTTCATACAAAATAGGACATTTTCAGAGGTTTTTACTGGATTAGTTTTACACAAATTTAGAAATTGGTTTCTTTAGAAACCTAGATAATATCCACAAGATACTGTGTTTCCAAAATATCTAATGAAAAATGTGTAATAACGTCATAATCAGTTATGAGCGGTTGTATGAAAAACAGTGAAAATGTGAGTCATGATGCACCACCTTAAGTGTAGCTTAATTAATTATACAAACTAAAAATAATAATATGAACAAACTTATTGGGCATCAAAAAAAAATCATTAACATCGATATTAATGGGAAAAGTGCCCAGAATTCTGGCATTGCCACGTTGGATATGAAAAGCTGATTTGTTGACCAAAGAAAAGCCTAAAAAATACATGTTTTAAAACAAAGTCGCCCATTGTATTTATCTGTCTGTTTTTTAGCGACAAACTTAAAAGTGACTGAACAGATTTTCATGCATTTTTCACTAATAGAAACAGTGGCTTATGAGAAAGATTTAGATCTAAAAGTATAAAATAGTATATTAAAGGAGAAAAAAATAGAGAATTTTAATGATTTATAATATCCGTGGGAAGCTGGGTCAAGATTTGAAAATAAAGCTTTGATAAACTAATCAGTGCCTATGTGAAAGGATTAATAAGCATAAGCGGCCTTATAATGTTTATACTCTCTAGGAGAGGGAATGGGCCGTGATTCACCACGCGGACCCAGTGCGGTTTGGTGGATGTACCATGTATTCGAAGTTGAGGTTCTAGGACATGCCGGTTTTCTAACGATGTTCAGCAATGGAAATTTTTCATGCATTGCAATATTAGATATTTCAAGAACTAATTCTCAACATTTCTCATCTATTTGAGATCTATACAGATCTATGCCTATCATTAAATATCGTAGAAACGTGATCTCTCTTACTCTTAAGCCAAATATTTGATTGGTTCAAAATCTAACAATTAAACAGCATATTCTGTGAGTCTAATCATTTCGCAATCTCTCACAAACTGGGGACAGATTTTTGCCCAAACAAGGTCCAACTGGGCAATAATTAGCTTTATCTTGGACTAAATATCTTTTAGCCGATAGAATACAAAGCATAGACTATAGATTTATTTGCATTGTGACACTAGGTACTAGAACCTAATGCTATTTGTTATTGTTTGTCTTGAAGTGTTAGAATAGTAGGTATATTATGATACAAGTGCAGAAAGTTTTCTGATTTTCGCACGAGCCGTAGGCGAGTGTGTTATGGATAAAGGACTTTTTTCAATACATTTATGAAGAAATGAATAAACGGGGGTTGACCAGCGACTCGTGGGGGTCGACACGCGATAACCCACCACCTTCTATTCTATTCTATTTCCAATCGTGTTGGGGATGAGCTGAATACCAGTATTTTACGTAGAGCCTCTCTGATAGGGTAGTCACACTTCAGATGTGTTGGAAACGACATTTGTTTAAAAATAAAGTTCATTTCGATGGCAACATTACTTTATGGAAGTTCAACACTCAATGACAGAGCTGTCAAAATCAACTGTCAGTGTCATCTGTCATTGATTCATTCTCTTTGTAATCATCTTGTACGATTGTAATGTTGGCTTTGCAATAAATATAAAATGTGCGCACGCGCGTTCGATCTACACAATCTGAGTCTTATTTAGTATGTCATATTGTAAAAATAAACCAATCGAAGCGGATCTTTATATATCAAAAACCAGCCAAGTGCAATTCGAACTCGCGCACGAAAGATTCCGTACCATTCTCTGTAAAAACGGCAAGAAAATCACGTTTGGTGTATGAATAACCCTTGAATTTTTATTTTATCAGTTTTTTTAGTATTTGTTGTTATAATGGCAACAGAAATACATAATTTGTTTCAAATTTCAACTGTCTTGCTATCGATAGGTCAACCTGGCACATGGCCTGGCTATATAGTTCTTATCCATCCTAAGGTTGTCTGAAAGATATCGCTTTCAGCGATAAGACCGCTATTGTACCCATAAATTTAATGTTATGTATTAGCTGTGTTACTTTTTGGTGTACAATAAAGTTTATTCTATTGTATTCTGGCGACAGATGAACATACAGACAGACAGACAGTGGAATCTTAGTAATACGGTCACCTTTTGCGTACGGAACCCAGAAAATTTTAACGTTAAAAAACAAAAGATCCTGTTCCACGAACTTCAAACTTTGAGCAACTTTATGCTAATAAACGTACAATTATCGTAATTTTTATAACATAAACCTGCAACTGTTGCTAGACCAGTTTGTTTAAATAAATTATTTTTAATTACACACAGAAGCGGTAGGTAACATTTTACTGACCATGAACTAAAATTTTTTTGCGATATTTAGTTTCTGGTTTGTTATATTTTGAGGTTTTGAAATATCACGTGGTTGAGTAAATAGATATAAGTACCTAAAGGCGGAAGTTTGTGTGTACGTTTATTACATTTTCACGCTCGAATGGCTATCTGAAGAGTTAAGAGGAAAGTTCTTATGGTAACACCTCTTACAGTTTTCAAAATTTCTATAAAATACACCATATAGAATTTCTCAAAAAATAATAATAATGAAGAACCTAGGTATACCTAGTCTTAATTCGTAAAAAAAAAATGTTCTTAGCTCTCAAAAACAGTTAAATCAATCTTTTCTATTAGCAGGATTGAAAATTGATAAAAAAATTTTTTTTTTTAAATATTCTCTAAATTATATACAAACTTTTGTAGAACTAAAGAAAGATAAAAAAATGTTTATTTAGCACATATTGAACAAATCCTTACTAATATTATAAAAGCAAAAGTGAGTTTGTTTGTTAAGTCTTCACGCCTAAGTAGCAAAACCGATTTTGATGAAACTTGGTACACGGATAGACCATGTCCTGGAATAGGACATATGATACTTTTTATTCCGGAAGTGTGTTCCTTTGGGATAATTTTTTGCTAACACGCGGGCAGCTAGTGAGTACATGATTATGTAGAAAATTTAAATCAACAGAAAAAAAATCTCAATGTCCACTGAACAAGAGAGTGCAGATGAAGAAGGCGTGGTCCTTAACGTTAAGCTTATTTGAGGTGAAAGACTTCAAAAAAATTAGAAACAATTTTTTTTATTAAGCCATATCATAAAGCCTTCTTCTATCACAAGAACTGTCATGTCTGCCAAATAATGACGTAAGAACCTCATGCAGGTCATACGTATAATTTGTTGATACCCTGAGGCGACTACGGTACTTGAAACCGCTCCAAATATACACTGTCAGAATTCGATTAGAAACGAAATTTGATGGAAAACAGTTATTAACTTGTATAGATAGCTCCATAGGTTTTTTAGTTCCACTTATTTACAGCTTAACGTTCATTTGACGCGCAGTGATGAGAGGTGTGTTTTAGTAATTTTAGTTTTTTAATGGTTTAAATTCAAAATGGCGGATTTACATCATTGTAGAATGAATTACGGTTCAAAATGTCTAAATTAAAAGTCGGAATTATGATATACATCCATTCAAACCGTACTAGTGAAGAACTTTTTTTTTGTTTTAAAAATTTAACTTAATCGGTGAGTTGTTTATAATTCGATAAATCATTCAGTCGAAAGACGTCAACTGTTGGATATAAGTCTCCCCTAAGTGTCGCCACAGCGACCGGTCCTGTGCTTCTCGCATGCATCGAATTCCCGCAACAAAAAACAACAAAAATTTTACAATCTTCTTAGTAAAAATGGGAAACAAAGAAAACACTTTCTACCCACAAGTATAGCTCTTAGTTCCTCAAGAACATTTAAATGACAAAATCTTTGTGTCAATACGCGGGTAGATGTAGATTTTTTTCCTGTCAAGCGCCATCTTGGAGTATTTGACATTCTTAAGGCGTGTAGTCTCTTGAACATCAGAAGGCTTAGCCCAGTTTATAACCTATATCGTTTACACTAGTAGAAAACTTCAAATGTATGCAAAATGACATCATTTAAACGTTAAGTCACATGATCAGAACCAAGAGATCCGAAGGCGTTATCGACTGTAGAAACAGGTTCAAAATGAAGCTATCGTAAGTTGGCTAGGCCTGCTGGCCTGAGTTAAACGTACACATACTGCCCAGACATACTCGTACTGCTTGCGCCCGCAAAGAGCCCAGCTGATCTTTAAAAAACCATTTTCTTTACGAAATATTGATTGATTTACATATGCTATGTACATTTTGAAGAACCCTTAACCAGCAAATTATTTGTCTAAACATATTTTTAAAGATCAAAGCAAAGTAGGGAAAACATGCAAAAAACAAATATCATGTTGTTAAAAATGTTTTATTTAGCAAAAGCATTAATCATACGAAAAAAATCATATGTACAACATATGATTTTTTTCTTAACATATGATTTGAATCTGTTTTGCATCACTGCTTACCATCAGGTGGAATCGCAGTCAAGTACTAGTTTATCAAATTAAAAAAAAAACTATAATAAGTATACTTTTCTTCAAATCTATTATATCTGCCGTTACCGAGGAGTAGGCTTCAGAAAGTCACTGTTTTATGAGTTATGACACTAAATGGGAACAAGGGCCTTAAGGTTCGAGTTTGGAAATAAATATACTTAGATGAAGATAACTGTTAAGGGTACTTGACGAAGGTAGTTACTTGTTTTTTTTATACTACTTTTTACTATTGATAGGCTCGCGCTTGACCACTATTTCACCCGATAGCGAGTTATGTAGCGACGATGAAGCACGCGTGTGTGTGTGTTTGTATTTGTATAGTCGTTTGTGTGATTAGCTCCTAGTTGGTCTAGCGGTTGCTAGGACTGGACGGATTTAGGTTCGATTGTCGGGTTAGAAATGGTTTTGTTATTTTTTTTTAAATGTTGCCTCACGCTGAGAATTGGCTTGTATCGTATACATGTAGATAAACTCGCATACTCAAGATGCCCGGGCTTGGAATAACAGTCTGTACTTATGTTTCGTACGGATATCGAATCTGCAACATGCAGTACTGCAGCCTATCGCTCAACCACTGCGCTCAACGTGCCGTCTGATGGATAGTCTCCTATAGTTTAGTCTTAGTTTTCTCTTCTAAGACAGTGAAACCATTACACCCATGCTCATACCGTGTTATATTTGATTTGACCCAGAAAAAGTCATGCATAAGTATCTTACCTTCATGATCATTGAATGGGATTCTACCAGTCCATAAACCTTCCATTTATCTCGTTTTTGCAAAGTTATATGGTAGTTTTACTTTTAACCCGCCGTACTTAATTAGAGTGGTTTTAACTGAACCCGTTTTCGACTTCATTAACCAAAAAAGTCTAATTACTCTAAAACATTCGATCGTATACTTCCGCTGGGCTCGTATGATTGATACCAAGTGAACCTGCCTCTTAAATTACATATAAAGCATCGTTTAGTATCGAAAGGAGTTTGCTTGATATTATACAGACGCCATTAAAGATCTACGAAGCCAGTTTTCGTATAAAAAATACTTTAAAGTTGATTCTCCAGAAACAATCGGTCGCTACCATACGTTGGCGTAATTCCGCTATAATCATACATCTAATCACAATAAACATTACGTGTGTACTCAAATAGAAATGGTCGAGAACAGGATTTGGAATAAAAACTAACAATGTTTTATCAGATAGGCGAGCAGCCCCCGCGGCTACTCGCCACTCACTGATCAAATCGAACCTCACGTATGTCGAGGAATTCGAATTTCAAAAACCATAATGATTGATTGTCAACCAATGACAATCGCGTACCTATTCAAATTCTATTCCAATTTGAATGTGGAACGGGTTCTTTTTCCTGTTGCGACGTGACGCGTGCCAGTAACAATTCCGTAGACACAACAATGAGCAATTACTTTTATAACGTTTTTTCTAATATTTTATTGTTTTATTGTCTGTACAAATAATGATAAAATTGTAATATCTATCTGTGTCTCGTTTGTGTTACGTAAGGATACTCTATCATAGTCAGAACTAAATCTCAACATAATTATAAAGCAGTCATTCTCCACGTCTGTCTTACTGTTTGTCTATTGACTCTTCATAAAGCACTCAACGGATTTTGACAAGTTTTTTAGTAATTGTAAGAACCATAAACAAGGAAGTTTTGTGTATAAAGTTTGCACCAGTGAGTACAAAGTCGGGACGCGTCTCAAGTACTTAGTTTTTTTTTTAAATTCTGCAGTCAAGTTGAAAACAGTCAAATTAAACA
Organism: Mythimna lalbum; assembly: GCA_949319445.1. Lineage (NCBI taxonomy): Eukaryota > Metazoa > Arthropoda > Insecta > Lepidoptera > Noctuidae > Mythimna > Mythimna lalbum. The sequence goes on along the minus strand of OX439371.1, from coordinate 5,996,375 downwards.
CAGATTAAAACCACATTTCAAACAACATTCATCTAATTAATCAACATTTCTAACATGCAAATTACAAAGTAATTAATTAGAAACAAATAACCTCCCATAAACAATTTCCAACAACTTTTTTACAGCCGAACTTTTTACGCACAGGAAAGTAATCTAATATTCCTATAAGTATTCGAGTTGGTGCGTTAAGAAGGCCATATGTTTATCTTATAATTACTCGGCGTCCATGTGGGTGTATAAGTACGTAATTAAAGTATGGAAATAGTAATATAAGTTTTGAAGTGTTTTCTCTATAAAATCTTCGAGTGGCTGGGAACATACGAGTCGACGAACTCGGTAGATTTTTTCCCCTCAGTTATAATAACAGTCTGTTTACCAATGGCGTCTGTTTCTGTTATTCCTTTTTTGAATTTCTTGAAACTGTACAAGCTTTCATATTTCTTAGAATCAACAAACCAGTGATTGAATGAAACAGTTCTGTGATAATTTGATTTGATTTATGATTTTGTAACTATCAAAAATATAATGTAAAAGAAATAATGCAAACACAATGACTGACAGTTTCCTTAATCGAGTAAATTATTTTTCTAAATTCGATTTCTTGATATCGCGCGGTAATTCAACAGAATAGTGATGTAATCGTATTTTTGAACTCGATAATCGACTTTTTTCCTAATCGAGTGGTCGGATTGTTTATTGCCAAAGTGGTTTGTACCGGTAATTTGTTAGTTGCGAAATCTGACTCGGTCTGTTAGTGAGATCATTAATCTTGAGTTGATCCGAAACTGTCTGTTTGTTTGAAAAATGTACGCTCTTGTCGAAACTGGAACGATGACGTCACGCAAGCCTCCAGGTGATAATTAACTAGATTAGAATAAAAATATCAGATATTGTTTTTTATCAACTACACTATGAATTATGTAGTGACATAGTTGAAACGATAAGACAAAATTAATTAAAGCTATTTTAAAAGTCAGCAGACAAAGTCATTGCAATGATTGATTGCAATTGGGTTCATTGTTTTCTAAAAAATGGTCACGATCGAATGAGTTTTAACTTCTTATATCAACTTATAAAACCTTCGTCTACTTTAATGAATGTAATGTTTTTAAGCCTACGTTAAAATTTCACTATTCAACCAACGCTCGAAATGAAAAAGTAATGTAGGACAATGCACGGCTCGAGCCGCGGGCACTACGGCAATTGAAAATAATAATTGAATTTGAATTAAGAATACGAAATTCGAAATACGAACAATGTTTGAATTTCGCGCGTCCAAACTTTACTAGTGACGCGACATGATTTCATAGGAAATTGATTACCGAAAACATAAATTGATTTCATCGAAATGAAAATGATTTCCTAAAAAAAGCCGTGTTTATTGTCTACTCAAGCATAACGATTACTATGCACGGGAATGATTTATGCTGTTTTCCCGAAGCAAAAAATAGGAAGCTATTAGTTAATTAACGTCATTATTCATCAAGCGGTCTTACTTTGTTTTCTAAACGCATAAGAAACTCGTTTTTTCCAGCAAGTATGTATGATATGTATGTTAAATTCAAGTTACTAAACTTCATGCTACATAAAAACCTGTACTTATTTATCCATTTATTCGCGGCTGTCTATTGGAATAATACTCGGCGGCTACAGTACAACACTAGCCAACTATTCTTTTTTTTATAAAGTTAAAATTTGAATTTGGAATCGTGTGTGCTCTATTGTGTAGCAAATGGAATTCATTGTACTATACATTGCGTACGGCCAGTTTTATTTGAGCCCTTGCCACAATTAATTTATAGGACACACAGGTTCAGGCTTACTGGCTAAATGTATGCTTGTAACCATTTTGCAAAATATTGAATAGATCTTTGCAGTTTTATTTATTAGAACAGAATTACAAAATGTTGCATGTAGATAGTTAGTTACACAACGACCTAGTTGCGATTTTTATAAAACAAGTTATTGATATGTAATAAAATTGTCAATTACTGGTAAAAATATTTATTTTGATAGAAAGTTAGCGTGATTGCGCGAATTTTCGTACAGGTAGCCTTGTTTTTGGGGCAATAAAAATACACGTTTAAAGATCACTTGGTTTCATTGAAGAAACATTACAAGCTGTTCCTAACCTTCTAAATTAGATAGTACATTGTTTTTTTTTTATAAGATGTAAACATTATAATATATCTAAGAATTACAGACCCTAAAGACGACTGACAGAAACTGCCTAAAGCACTAAGTCCTCCTTAACCCTTCAGATACCGTCAATTAGAGACACAATAGTAAGACAATAGATGCGCGGCCACCGTTGGTCGCTTGGGGATTCATGAATTAAATAAATAACTCTAAATATAATTTTCACAGACCGTTAAAAGTTAACCTAATGAAAGTATCGACGCAAAGCTTGGCGTCCATCTTTCTAATAACTGCTCCAACATTTATGAAGTGCGTAACTATATGAAATGTGTGTCTGTGGGTATGTGTGTGTGTTTGTGCGCAATCGGTCGGACGTGACGAGCGTAGAAAATAATACTTACACCGGATATTTATGAATTTAAATAAGAAAGTGTGAGGAATTTAATGACACTAGTTCGGAGTATTGCGCCTTCCTGGTGATCGCTTATTAACTATATATATCTATGTGCTGTCTTCATTTTATAGTCTTTGGACGCTTTGACGGTTGACTTTGACAGATTCTTTTTTTGAAATTGTAATTGTGTCACGTTTCACTTATGGGTTTAATGTTTCATTAATTATAATTTTACTGGTTAAGGCGATAAATTATTGATGTTTACTTAGAAATCGTCATTGATTATTCGATGATAGCTACAAAAAAGTAATAAAAACTGTTTTGGTATGTGATTCTCTATTAGTCTATGTTTTAAAATGAGTTCTATTGTCAAGTTAAATCAGCGAAAATGACGTCACATTACCGTTACCCATCTACTAAACTATTCAAGGCAAGTAACAAAGAATCCAGATAACTACAGGAAACAAGTACCGTTAAGCAAAACACTTTTGTAAAATGATACTGCACATAATTTCATAATAAAATCTAACAGTTGCCCAACGCTACTCATACCTAATTAGGCTACATATGACAGCTACAAGGCGTGGCCTCTTATATATAAACTGTGACATACGGACGCACAGCTCGACGGTAATTCTCCTTTGTATGCTAAATAGTGAATTATCTAGCCTCTCGAAATTGTAATCTTAAAACTTGCTTGGAATTTCTTCATCCGTTGTTTATATTGTCGCGACGTAATGCCTGATGGGTATTTGTCAAATGTTTGATCTGTGAGTGGCTGCTATTGAGGTCAGTTATAAGCATCGATAAAAAATATACACTAATAAAGGTACCTAAGTACCAACAGAAAGAAATAAAAACTAGTCGAGTTTTACGAATTCGAAATTCAAATTATTATTTTTTTTAAACTGGCCAGCTAATTGACATTCACATATTCTAATTTCAAATCTAAAACATAACTATTTAAAAAAAAACACAATTCCGAACAAACTCGTAAATCGAATAATGTGTGCAACAATTACACCAAATTGTTCTACAACAGTTCCAAATTCGAATTACGAAAACGTTTAATTCTCTATGCGTATACAAATTAGATAGTTCGATTTCTAATACACCGTAGGCCCGAAACATTATGAAAGCTATTAAAACTTTAAATTAATGTTTATAGAATACAATTAGACTTTACATGAATACACTCACCGTTAGAACTGACCTAGAATAAAGACAAAGCGATTTAATTTGTTACTCATTTTTTAACTACGTATAGCCAATTAGTATTTATTCGTACAATCTTTATTTAATATTCGTAAAGTGTAGATTGGCTTGCGGGCTTAGATTGAGCCTCGTGTGTGGTTTTCTTTATTAAGTATATATACTTAGTTACTGTCTAAGACTTTGCATATGTTGTGTGTATTTAGGATTGCGTATATAAATATGACAAAACTTGAAGTCTATTGATTTCACGTGATTGAAAACACTATTCAGTTTTCTTCTTTCAAAAATTATACGCTTTGGTTGGAACCAGTATAAAGTACAATATTACAGTATTATATATCATCAAGTTCAAAGCATTAAGAAGTAACACAGACGAAGGTGAAAAACATGAAAATTATTATTCACTGTAAGAAATGTAATGGAAAAAAATCATCCGAATCATTTTAGCCGAAGGACGTCCAGTGTTGGACGTCCTTTGGCTAAAATGATGATGCGTCTCGGATCCATCGGAAGTGACAAAAAAAAAACCGGCATAGAGAAAAACTATTTTCAAAATTTTCCCCATAACATAGAAATAAGGTGTATGTACTATTAACCAGAATAATGACTAAAACGTCCAGATTGATTACTCAATTACATAAATAAGCAGATTACGAGCATCGTGTGCGGCTGGCAACGATCAGCGGTTGTGCAATAATCCGGTCGACATAGACGCGTGAGTCGAGGCTTACTGCATTGTCAAAGATGTCTGTTGTCGTTAGAAAAATTGTGTTACGTACAAAGTAAACTTTCTTTTGATAAAAACTGTTTCGGGAATGAGTAATAAGTCAATAGATTAGATTGGGTAAATTTGAAAATCGAACCGATTTGTTTGTCTCCCAGTGAACGTTCCATTTATATTTTTCGAATAATTTCAAATTAGTCGAACAAACGAAACGAAATTACGTAATTAGTCGATTAGTCGTTTTAACTAAGTATTGTTTTGATCACAAAAATTTTTTGCAAGGTTACTCAAAAAAGTAATAATATGATTTCAAACTGTACTTACCCTGAAAAATATGTTATTGTTATACAAAACAGATTCTTCTGTTTCTTATAGTAATTAAAAGAACAACTCGAACAGTATTTATCGAAATCCGAGCTCGGTTCAAGTGTTGATTCAGAGAATTAAAAATGTAAATAAAATAATTGAAATATTAACTAAATATTTATGTACAAAGAAACTATTGGAGTGCGTCGACGGCCCTTGTGTAAACAATGACGTGAATAAAGCGGACTTTGGTTATCATCATTTCAACCGAAAGACGTCCACTGTTGGACACAGGCCTCCCCCAAGTGTTACTACAATGAACGGTCCTGTGCGTCACGCGACTTTGGCTATACTGAAATATCATAAGATATCTTACTTAGATGACTGTTAAACTGTTGTTGACTCTTAAAATGTGAAGACAGGTAAATGGTTTAAACGTAACTGACGCCCATATATTCTTTATCATCATCATTATTCAGCTGAAAGATGTCCAAAGCTGGATACAAGTATCGATGTCGTCACAACGACCTAACTTAACTAGTCGGCATTTATCGGATTCACGCGGTCCTTATCAGTCCACCTTGTAAGACCTTCTATCGCTGCGCCTTTCGGTACGCGATCACTACTCTCAAAGCTTTCAGCGCCATCAACCCTGTCCACAGCAACTTAAGTTTGTCAATTCTTCGGGCTTATGTCGCATGTCGGTAATCTTGCGACTCCTTATCAGAAGGAAACTTTTTCCACTCTACTCAACTCCGTCGTCATGACAACGGAAAAGGAATCTGGAGTCGAGGATGTTAACATTATAAATCTGGTTCTGGAAAGTTAAGGAAATCACTTAGATGACTTGGAATATGGGTTAGAAAATATGTGGTTAGGTAGCATACTACTTAAAATCCAATTTATTCAATCAAAGGTTTTGCTTTTACCTACAGCGACAAAACACATAGTAAAGTAGAAACTAGAAAGCCAGACAAGCTTCCTTCATAAAAATAACTCCACGAAACCATTGGACTACATAACCTTACATACAAACCAACATACACGTCCATTGTATTCCACATTAATATTTAGGTAAGTAGGCACAATATGGCCACAAAACGCCTATATAATATAACCATAATAAAATGGCATGGCATTAATAATTCCATGCACAGTTGACGCAAACGCATTTCAAAGTGTCCAGTCTGTCACTTTGTCCTTCACTGACAGGAAAATGGCATTGGATGAGGTGGAAAACTAACGTTTTAATATTAAAAACATGTCTCAGAACCATGGTCCGTGCCTTTAGCCATCCACTTCGGACTAATCGACACTTAAACTACATAATAAATAGGTAACTTTCCGCTTACAATTAATATTAAATTATTGACTTCGTTGGCAGACGGCAAACTGTCACTGTGGTTTTTAATTAGGCCCTTGGTTTATTGTGGTACGTTTCTTTGTATAGAAGTTTTAAATAGGTGTGTGAGACGAAGGAAGCGAAATGCGTGTCTGTCGTACTTAGTACGTAGCGTTATACCTTGGTTACTGAATGAATGAATGAAGAATTAGTCGATTTTTGAATAAACATTCGCACATCTCTACATCATCGTCATTCTCTTGACCTTATCCCAATTAATTGTCTGTCATCGCTTTATGTTTTTTTCTTCAATAGTCTGTTAGTCCACATCTCAATTGTCACCCTATTTTCACACAATCTATCCATCGTTTATTTAGTCTTCCCCGACTCTTACAGCCACATTCATATCAATGCCAACTTTTAGAACAATGTTATCGAAGAATTTCGAATAAAGTTGTAATCAACACCCGTTAAATAAACAGCCTCTATTCGACTAAACAACAGCCTATTAGACACTATCGCACATCACTAGCAATGCATTTGAAAACTGAACTGCGTTTGAATTTCGAACCTTACTATTTAAAAAATAAAATCCTCGAATTGGCCACCAGTTCCAATTTCAAATTCAAACTTTAAATTACTACAAATTATTACTAACATTTATTTGCGTTTCACAAAACAAATAATAGACTTTCGTACGTTGAATTAAAATGTAAAATGGTTTGGAATGAGTGCATTTATAAGTTTGTTAGTGATGTTTTGATATGGAGACTGCTTCTGAGAAGAAACTTAAGGTCCCTATATAGTGTTATGTTAACAATAACAGTTTTTGTATTGTTTATATATGAAGTGTTACGTTACGTTGGTCGATTCGCAGATTTGTGCGTAGGATTCGTTATAGCTAAGGATGCGGTGGGTCTGGGCTTCAGGTGGTCTAAATGCTTATCTTTGGTGTTTTGTGACTAATTTAAAAATAATAGCTTCATGTTAAGATGCGAAAGCATTCTTAACTGTAGCTATTATGTGCGTGGGTTCATATTTTTTAATGTATGTATTACATATCCATCTATAAAGCTACGGTATTTTTCGTAAGAATTACTGTGGCCCCAGACTGCAAAGAGCAATTGAAGGAACACAGGTAGGTTTTAATCAGGAAAAGTCTGTTCTCACTTTTTTCTGGGCGGGAAAAATCATTTGATGATTTCTCACTCCATAAATAAATAAAAAACACTTATAAATATATCATCTTGTTTCAGTGTAAATGTATGCATATGAGTATAGTTACTAAAATCTTTTCTATTTTCAACCTGGATTAAACTTCTTTTAATAAATACTCAATTTAGTTTAATCAACAAGCTCCCGATTTAAAATATTGATATCAATACACCCGCATCGGGTAAGAGGTTAGTTCGATTTGACCTATACGATAAATAGGTAAATTATGTATGTACACCACTGTGGCGGGGAGAGCACGCGTACTTTTCTGCACTAGTACGGAAAACAGTCTATTGTGAGGGTTTTTTAGTAAGAGTACTGAAAACTTCTTTGCAAGCGTGCTTCATCGTCAGTGAGATAGTAGTCAAACGCGAGATTATCAAACTCTTAAAAGAGATGAACCATCAATCATTAACCTTTTATAGTAAAACAGCAAGCGCTAATTAATGCTAAAGTAATGAGATACAAGCTCAGCACGTGGGTTGACGTCCAGACGCTGAAACAGCACAACACTCCATTAAACGACGGCTTGGACTCACACGACACATTCCTGAACTAATTCCTTTTACATTACTTCGATAGTATCCTCTTACATAAACAAACGATGGTGACTTATCCTCGTGTTTAAAATTTCATATATATACTAGCTTTTGCCCGCATGGCTTCGCTCCCGCTCTTCCCTACTCTACCCTACTTTACCCTAGACTACTCTACACTACTCTACCCTACACTACTCTACACTACTCTACCCTACACTACTCTACACTACTATACCCTACTCTACCCTACTGTACCCTACTCTACCCTACTATAACCTACCCTACCCTACCAAACTTCACATAAACCATCTACTAAATAGTCCCAACAAAGCCTAAAAATTTGGTTTGGATATATATAAATTAACAACGAAAAGTGGCATTGATTTTTATATATATAGATATATATATATATATATATATATATATATATATATATATATATATATATATATATTTAATAGGTTTGCTGTAAGAAAACCTAAACGTGGGTTAAACTCGCCTGTGTACATCACTTTTTCTATTTTAAATAATCAGCCTTTTTAACCGACTTCCAAAAAAAAAGGAGGTGGTTCTCAATTCGGTGGTATTTTTTTTTTATGTTCCAACTGCTGGGACTCAGGCCTCCTCTTGAAGAGGGAATGGATCGTAATCCACCAAGCGGGCCCAATACGGGTTGGTGGCTGTCACTTGTCTTCGCATTTTTGAATAGTACACTTATACCTTAATCATGATAAATACGAAAGTAACTTTGACAATCTAGTTCTTTGTGTATTTGCTAGTAAACGGATTAAGATGAAACGTACGCAGCTAGATCAAACTTTGGATAGGTACTTTTTATGTTTGGATAATTTTGAGACTTTAGACACCACGCGAGTAATGCCGCCAGCAGATGCTAGTGAAAAAATAACAACGGAAAGTAACCGCGAATCTCCATAATAGATCTCAAATAATCATAGAACCTAAAAAGAAATAAAAATCACTATAATTATGAGAACACGAAATTTTCCCAAACAATAAAGACCCGACGTCAATTGGATACGAATAAAAAACGAACACACGCTGAACACATTTACATCTCCTAATAAATCTCAAAGAACACAAAAATTCTGGCCGAAATGAATAAAGAAAAATAATCACAAAGCCAGTAGTCGAACCGAAAAAAGAAATTAAAAATTCAAATAAAAGAACGTATTCCTTAAGATAATGCTTATTCATTCCACATTTAAAATCAAATTTTCAAATAAAGAACTCGCGGCGGTCGATCGGGCGTACGTGAGAGAGGGACAGACGTATCATGACATATGTGTGTTAGAAAGAGACAGATAGCTTATTATGATTGACAGCTGAGAACGGTTAGCCTTGAAATATTTGAAACATTATATTATTATAAAGTACACTATCTTCGTTAGACACGAGAGCGAAGCGGACATCGGAATTTTTTATATTGATGAAGCTTTTATCTCTGAACTGTATCATAGACATGAAAAGTGCTTTCATATTTTGTGGCTAATGCATTTCATCTATTTACATTCCGAATTCGATTGGAAGTAAATTTACAACACTATAAATCTATCTTTCTTGTGTTGTCTGGCGGTTTTTAGACATTTTTTTTTTTTTTTTTAATGCGTTTGATATGCGTAATGTATGTCTGGGTTTTCTTTTACGTTTTCTCTGGTTTCCCATCCAATGAATTTATTGATTTGTTTACTTCGTGACGTGTGTTATATAGTGCTGTATTGATTTTATATCGTAATAACTTCTGCCAGTAATAATATAAAACTAAAGGAAGTGAGTTTTGCAAGTAAGACATAATACTTCCAAGACAGGATGTATCTGTGTGCCAATTGCTATTCAATTTCGTTCATCCCTTAATACGTGAAGAGTAAACAGACAGACAGTTTTACTTTTGTATAACTAGTATGGATTATGGACTGAAATAATTATATTTATTCTGTATATTCTAATGTCCTAACCACTCTTGCGCACACTCATTACCGCTAGATATGTCCGACGGCCAGTTTCACCGGAACACGTTTTAAATCATAATTCGAACGCTTTTTTAAATTTAGAACGTTGACTTTTAAACTTTTTATTTTTTGAGGCTCATGTTGAGACTATTCGGCCATTGGCTAATGAATTGTGACGTCATAGAACAGTAGTCGTTCTATACAGTGTAATGGTTCTATAAAGAGTTTGGTTATGATTTTGATGAGTGTAACTTTCTCTAAATACACATACTCGACTTATATAACGAATCTATTAAAAACTACACTTTTTATGACAATAATTGTGCAACAACTACATCGTAACTGTATAATCATTTCTTTTGCAAAAAAATAAAAAAAAAGCTACAAAATTGCACGCTTACTTCACTTGAACCATTGCTTAACCAAACATCCGGGATTACTCAAACAAGTTAAACCTTTAACTACTGTTACCAATTTGCCGACAAATCAATGATTAATAAACTCCGTAATAATTAACAGTTAGCCAATTAGGACTTCTAAGCTTAATGACCTCACAGTCACATACATCAACTTTGATTAATGCGACCCTCTTAACTCTTTCCAGAAATGTATAAAAACACTTTTATATAGAAACTTGATTTCTTTAAAAGGTAAAATATTATCTTGGAGTAATTAATTACAAAGCTTCTTTAAGATGTCGTATAAATTTTATTTTTCAATAAAAATTGAATGCTTTGTAAGCCAGAACGACAGGTTTTGTTATAAAAAAAAAGTATTCTATAGAACAATTATAGTATAATAGTCAAAGTAGTTTCAAAGACTTTTAATTAGTTTTGTTCGACAATCAAGTTAAAAAGCTGTGTATGCGCAAGTGTAGTTCCGCTTCTACGCAGAGCTACGAATCTCGTAGACAGATGCTACGGCGTAGTACCGTTAGATTGGTTTACGTCAAAATGACTTTTTCTTTGCTACGACACTATTTGGTGATTGTTTTTTGTATAAAATGTGATTGTTTTTATGCTGAAGCAAGTAATATTTTTCTTATGGTTATATTGAGTTATATATTATGGTTAGAAAAATATATATTCCAAGCTTCGAAGGTTTAACAAAATAAATATTGTGTGATTGAATTTCAATTGAATACTTATCGAAACCTTTGGGATGATTTATTAGAGTGGGTGATCAGTCTTATAATGTTACCACTGCTGGGACTCAGGCCTTCTCTCTAGGAGAGGTAATGGACTACCGCACGGACTTAGTAATTGTTGGTGCATCACATGTCTTCATGACTTTTTGGTTCTATGACATGCTGGTTTAGTCGCAATATTTTCCAAATCAAGCTAATTCCTGGGTTTAAATTTACAACGTACTACCGTAACCTTCTGGGTGACCACTGCTCAATTATATTATAACGTGATTTAAATAAAAACTCATATATGTAAGTACCAACAGCAAAATTATTACGCAATTTCTAAAACATACAAATTCAGAGACACGAAAAAAAGCCCTCTCTATACAACTATCACTCTAACCAGCCAGTAACAAATTTCATTCACATTTTGGAAGCGGCGTTCGGCATTTGAATATTCAAATGGCCGCTAATCGTTTTTATTGGTGACTTTACGGCCTATAACGATCACTTGGAATACGCGCCTTTGAATTATCGCTCGCTCCCGAACTTGGCCGAGTGGAGACGATGTTTGAAATTCGAATGTTTTTTTTTTTGTTGTGACAGTTTTAGTTTTGATAGTTTAACTAAGTGATATTGTAGTGTGTTTTATGTGAAAGAGAGTGGGATGAATTCAGATTAAAACATAATCAAGATATAAAATGAAATAGAATAGAATAAACTTTATCGTACAGCAAAAACACAACACCTAAATGTTTATTAAAACCTATTTGCAAAATAAATTTAATTTATCAAACAAATTTAAAAGTTCCGTGCGGGAATCAAACCTGCGACACGCAGCACACTACTTAGAAGGCATAACAGGTAATTCAGATTTGCTCGTTAGATAAATAACTAGTAAATTTCACTATACTCATACCAAATTACTTTCTAAATTTAATTCTTGTATGATTATTAAAAAACCTCCATTACAAATTTTATCAGAAAAGCAATCGACTCTATAGGTTTCTATCGATATTATAATTTAATTAGATCGAGTTAGCTGCGTGGGCGCAACTGGAATATCTTATCTCTTCACTATACACGACTCTATAAGCTGAGCACGCGTCTCCGCCTGCTTTTAAACAAGATTTTGAATGTTTATTGGAATAAAATATGTTTTAATTAACTGATACCTATTACCTAGCTATTCAAGTTCTTTTTTTATCTTATAAATTGATTCTGTGGAAGTCTGCACCTTTTTAAAGAAAGAAAGAAGGAAAAAAAGAAATAAAGAAAGAAAAATAGACATAAAGAAAGAAAAAGAGTGAATAGGGCACTTCTAGGCTTATGTGCTCCATCATCGACCACATCGTCACTTTCCATCAGGTGGGATAGCAGTCAAGCGCGAGTCTATCAATACCTCTATTTTATGAGATTACTATGTATATTAACGAAGAGAGTAATGGTAGCTCAGTGGTAACTGGTAA